>BCLF01000111.1:270939-303200 GCA_001602275.1 Zoysia japonica | reverse complement strand
CCTAGAAGGTGTATGTTAAAAAGGTACTCAAGAAGTATTATATGCTTAAAAGGTATTAGCCTCATCTGCTCTTATTGTCAAGGACATAAATTTAGAACATTTTAATGTTCAAAGAATGATTATGAATCTGTAGAGAAAGTTAATCCTTATGTTATCAATTAAGAGTGCACTCGCCCTGACAATGATATTCATTACCGGTATATTTGACAGATAAGAATCTAATGTTGATTGGATCACTAAAGCCTTTAATAAAGTCATGTGATACAAAGCATCAAAGTTTACATGTCCATATATGAGAAATCTGATAACTCAAGTGGATGGTTATTCAGATAAAATTTCTGCGAGATGTGCCACGTAATGTTATTTCACACTCGTAACGATAGCTATATCGTGGAATAGTTAAAAGAAATATTTCAACAATGCATAATAAATCTTATGGCATGTTTTGAGGTAACGAGCAGGTTGCATGCCTAATGAAATCCATCTCGAAATTATAAGTGGTTAATGTCAATTTTAAACCACTTAAGATAATACTGCAATGATTAATTAGCAGTATTCTATGCGAGTAACAACAAGTCAAGTGTTGCTATCAAACACATTGACATTGTGTACCATGTTGTGAAAGATGAAATCTAGTAAAATTTACAAAAATAAATTCAATTTAAAAGAATAAAGATTTTTTTTAAAAAAATCTTTATTACAAAAGGAGCCTTACGTTTCTACAGCGATTTTCTAACTCTGTTCCCCTGGAAGAAAGCCCACCACCTTCGGCCGCCCGCGGCACATGCTTCTACCGTGCGTCCGGCTCCGGAGATAATCCGCCGACGCGACGCGACGCGGCCCCCTAACTCTGGCGTCTCCATCAGGGCGGGCGACACGCGCACACGCCAGACCAGCTGTCGAGCCGGCCGCAGGAGATCGATCACACCGGGCCAGTCAAACTCTCCTCCGACCTCCGCTCGCAACCCCACCGCCCGCGCCCGCAGCCGTTGAGATCCCATCTCCCACCGTCCGCCACGCATCCAACGACCCGAGCCCTCGCCTCCTTCCTCCGGCGAGCCACCGCGCCTGCGCCCATAAATACCTCTGCCCCGCGCCGCGGCCACCCCCGCCTGTCCGAGTCGCGTCCAGGCCCCCCCGGGAGTTTCGCGGAGACAGAGGGCCCTTGATCTGTTCCGCTCCTCGCGTCCTCCCAGGTCCTTTCCCCCCGTGCCGGAGAGAGAGTGCGAGATGGCGTCGGAGCTCACCTACCGCGGCGGTGGGGCGTCCCCCGTCGCCGGCGCCGGCCCCGGGGCGTACTCGCCAAAGCCGTCCAAGCCGCTCGCGTGGCTCCCCCGCGCCGTCCGCTACGCCGCCGCCGAGCACCGCCCGGTCTTCGCCCTTGCCGGGATGCTCTTCGCCGCCGCCGTCTTCTCCATCGCCTCCCCCTCCGGCTCCTCCGGATCTTCCTCGCCCACCGGCGCCGCCGTCTCGTCCTACTCCTCCAACGGCAACAACAACCCGCTCGCCCGCTACTCCGTCGAGCCGGTCCGCCGCGACGTGCCCGCCAGGCACTTCGTCGGCGGCAAGGTGCCGCTCGGCCTCAAGCGGAAGGGCCTCCGCGTGCTGGTCACCGGTGGCGCCGGGTTCGTCGGCAGTCACCTCGTCGACCGCCTCCTCGAGCGCGGCGATAGCGTGATCGTCGTCGACAACCTCTTCACCGGCCGCAAGGATAACGTCGTGCACCACTTCGGCAACCCCAACTTCGAGATGATTCGCCACGACGTCGTCGAGCCCATCCTGCTCGAGGTCGACCAGATCTACCACCTCGCCTGCCCGGCGTCGCCCGTCCACTACAAGTACAACCCCATCAAAACAATCATATCCTTTTTTTGGATTAATCTCTGCGCTGTGATGAATCCGTTCTTTTCCGCGTGATTAATGCACGGATCGCGATCGCTTCTTTTTATTTTGCGTGGCATAAGGATTTTTTTTGTCCCTGGGAGAGATTCCGTGTCTGTTCCTGAAATGGGAATATGAGACGGGAGCAGGATTTCGTTTCGGTCTCCGGAACTGGGGATTTGTGTGCCACCTTCAGACACTGAATTTTGGAGTCTTCTGCAGCTTCGAACTTTGGAGCAGAGGCGGAGTTTGTCCGTTTCAGATCTCAGCTTCCTTTGCCACGGGATCAAAAATTCTTCTTTTCCTACCTGCTCTGAGATGAAACCGAAGATCCAGATCCTTGGATCATTTCTTTTTGAGTTCGTTTAAGCTTTTCGTAAATAACTGATATCTGACGATTGTTTCTCTCCTAGTACTAGTCCTAGCTGTTGTGTACCGTTTCACTTTGCTCCGTGATCCATTTTAGTGGAGGGAGAAAAGTAAGCGCAGGTGTGACTGGATCTGGGTTAGTTGAGGAGTTTGCTTAAATCTGACATAAAGTGCTTATTTCATATTTCGACATCGAAAAGGAGAAGTCCAAGTGGCCTTCCCCTTTTCTCTTTCCAGCCACTTTGCTTACTGTTCACTTCACGTAATTTCCTTGCACCTTACATATTTCACAATTGATTGCGGAGTTAACAAGGAGATTGATCTAGTCAGTTTCACTTGTAATTTCGCAAAGAAAAAGTTTTACTTGTAATTACATTCTTTGGATGGTTCCTGTTAAACCTTAACCTTTGAGATGGCACAAGACCAACGTGGTTGGGACATTGAACATGCTCGGATTGGCAAAGAGGATCAACGCAAGGTTCCTCATCACCAGCACCAGCGAGGTCTATGGTGATCCTCTCCAGCACCCGCAGGTGGAGACTTACTGGGGCAACGTCAATCCCATCGGTAATAATTCTACATTAGGTGACACGTGGTTTCTCATGTTATTTGTATGTAGCCATTGAGCCTAGCTTTTTGTTAGTTGGATCATGCATATGGCAAAACTTGCTTGATCCTGCTTGACTGAAAACTGTCAGCCACCAAACAAATGATTTCTCATGCACATTTCTGCTTTATTTCACGTTTGTATGGTACAGATTTGATAGAGTAGGGTTATTAAACATAGATTTAAAATTGTTCTAAATTTGTTGGATAGCAAACAGCAACCTTTAATGACTCGATGTTGGCTATGATATGTGCCAAGAAAAGAAAAAGACTGAAAGGGATCTAGATCTTTGCCCTTACTCCCGTTTTACCCCAAATAATGAATCCATTTCATGGAAAGGGACGGCGCCGTTAGGTGGAATTTTCTCCATGAGGGCCACTTTGTGGATCCCTTTTTGATAAAGCAAGTGGGGGACATAGCTATATTTGACCAATTATGCCTAACCAAACATGTACCAACCAAAACACCTAAGACAATCAAGAGAGCAGAACAGTGACATTAATGAAAGTTTGTTGAGGTTGATAGGTACTACCATCTAGTATAGGCCATGCATACTACTACTTGGGCTCTGAACAAAGTGGACAAGCTCTTGCCTGCTGTGAGTAAGCTCCCCTAACTGTTGTTGTGATTTCTTATGTACAGGTGTCAGGAGCTGCTATGACGAGGGCAAGCGGACTGCTGAAACATTGACCATGGACTACCACCGTGGTGCCAATCTTGAGGTAATTATGTGGTTATTGTTTAGTTTCCTTGGCCGAACCATTTCACCCTTGTTGAAAGTTGAAACTACCAGATGTTCATACTTGGAAAATTATTGATGTTTTCAGGTCCGCATTGCACGTATCTTCAACACCTATGGCCCTCGCATGTGCATTGATGATGGCCGTGTTGTCAGCAACTTTGTTGCTCAGGTAAATATGTAACTGCTGTTTCTATACTTGATATAGGAGCTGAAAGATATTACAATTGATCTTGTAGTGGCACTGAAATTAACTGTATAATTATGGTTACAGGCATTGAGAAAGGAGCCCTTGACGGTTTACGGTGATGGCAAGCAGACCAGGAGTTTCCAATATGTTTCTGATCTGGTGGGTCCATCTCTGCCTATCATTGATTAGAACAGGTCATTGCAAATGCTATAAATTTTTTATCATCTGAAGAAACCATTGGCATAGCATTAAGAATGAAATTTGCTTTATCAGCAGCGTAGCCAACTTGTGCATATGTAGTGTGTTTGAAATGTTGAATTATATGCAATATGTCACGGCGTTGCACTTTGTTCTGATTTGGGTCTTATCTCACAAGGTTGAGGGTCTGATGAGGCTGATGGAAGGTGAGCACGTTGGCCCCTTCAACCTGGGTAACCCGGGCGAGTTCACCATGCTGGAGCTGGCCAAGGTTGTCCAGGACACCATTGACCCGAACGCGAAGATCGAGTTCCGTGAAAACACCCAGGATGACCCTCACAAGCGCAAGCCCGATATCACCCGTGCCAAGGAGCTCCTTGGATGGGAGCCAAAGATCCCCCTCCGTGAGGGCCTTCCCCTCATGGTCACTGACTTCCGCAAGCGCATCTTCGGTGACCAAGACGGTGCCGCTGGAGGCAAGCAAGGGTAGGAAGGAACATAAACGAGCATATCAGTTGGAAATTTTGGTGGCCTGCTTCTATCTAGGTGCTTGGTTACTCCTTACTGACAAAGCCATGGCCACGTAGTTCTTTGGGATTGTGTTACTAAAAACATTGGTTACTGTTGTATGTTATTCTTTTTTCTTGTATTTTTCCTCTTCCCAGTCTCATCAGCTATACACAGTTTGTCAGTTGAATCGATGGAGATAAAAGCGATATAATTCTTTTTTTTTTTTTGGTTGAGAGATGTCAAGAACTCCAACATTGTATGACCTGCGTTTCGCAGGGATGCTTCTGCTCAACTGAGAAACTACACTGAAACAAACACCATTTCTTCAGATGAACAAGATTGTATTTAGCATCTGTTCGTGATGAGAAGTATGAATTATGAATTATTCATCCTATTTACATCCTACATTGCTGCTGCTGTGATCGGCGTTTAGGCTGGTCCGGCGTGGCCTCCGGCAGAGCTCTTGCCCGTTCTTTCGGGCTTCCAGTGTCGACTGCGCTTGTCTAGCCAC
The DNA here is from genome assembly GCA_001602275.1 of Zoysia japonica. NCBI lineage: Eukaryota > Viridiplantae > Streptophyta > Magnoliopsida > Poales > Poaceae > Zoysia > Zoysia japonica. The sequence continues at coordinate 298,195 of BCLF01000111.1, read as the reverse complement.
GCGACAACGTCACCGAACACCAGCTCCACGTTCTCATCGGTGCTGGCTCCGTGTCAGCCTCACCGTGCAGGATGAAGAACGGCATGGAGAACATACGGAGGGTGACCACGACCGGCTGCGATTTCACCTTCTGTGAGTATCTACAATTACGCGAACAATTCACGCCTCCTAAGGCAACCGAGGCTGCAAATTCGAATTCAAGCAGTTCAGTCTGGTGCAGGACAGAGTACAGACAGACCTTGCACATCGGCGCCAAAAGGACCGCGCCGTCCCAGAACGTTGGATCCTTCCTGTGCAGCGGTAGCGCGACGGCGACAAGGCTGTCGTACTTCTGGATGTAGCACTTGGCGCGCACGGACTTGCCGTGGCCCTGGACCTGGTTACCGATCCCGAACACACCATGCCCTGAGATGGGCAAATCGATCCCACACGCTGCCAGGAAACGGTGTTCCCCGTCGGTAGACAAGGTGCCATGGCATCAAAAGACTGTCAAAGTCTAGTTTTTTTTTTTCTTTTTAACCCGCATGTTCATAGCTTTAGAATCTCACGGCTCTTTCTGGATATCCTTTTTCAATTAATGAAATTGGCACAAATTAGTGCCGGTTCCTTAAGAAAAAACTTTTTTAAAAATAAACCGACATAGATGTCATATATGGACAACGGTGAGAGTTAAGGTCAGCAACTTAAATCAGCTCAATCGAGATGAAATCTCACCTACAGTAGCTGATCTATAAAATTACAGGTTCTACAAAATCAATGCTGCATAAAAGCCTTTACCACTTGTATTGTGCGCGGCTGGCTGAACATTTTTCTGCCGTCACCAGGACAACTTGTTAACAGTTTTTCGGAGCCCAGGTTGGATATCACAAGATGCAATACATCAAACTACCATTACTATCGTGTATGACAGGAGTAACAAGTAAGATTCCACAGTACTATGTCTAGGCTACTACATGTGCACCACCTGCAACAACAACCTCGTAACAAACCTCATGGGTCTCGTTTCAACTTAAGAAAAACAAAAACCCTCAGTCATGGGTCACAATACAAAGCAAGCTTCCAAGTGAACCTTACAAGTAGGGGACCAGTTGGTCACTTGGTCCCATCTCTCGTTACCATGAAAAGCATGTGTTCCCATGCATCTAGATGTCCACGGGACCGAAACAGTGTGCCTCACGGGGTCCACCGGCCGTCTGCCTGATGGTCCAAGATCGAGCACATCAAAAAAGAAACCTGGTTCGGTGCAAAATACTAATTCAGACATAAAAGAGACACAAATAAATACTTTTGTGCACTGTACGTAAGCAACGGACAACTACATCCTATATTCTCAGTAACACCGTATTATTTTAGGAGATCGCGGTGGATGCACTCTTGAATTGGAAATCTTTGTGAAGTGGACGTGAGAGAGATCATATAATGCAGAGAGTTCCTCATCAGCATTTAGAAACAAGGTGCCTGTTCATTGAAGTGTTCAAGAAAAACTGAGGTTGTTGGATCATTGGATGGTGGAGTAGCTCGCTAGTCAACATTGTCCTATCCCTTTCTACAGAGAGTGAAAATGACATTGAAAACTACGAGAAATAATGTTTACCGTCCAACTTCGAAGTCGAAATTATGACCAAGTACTGAGTTTTTTTATTTAATCCTTTTTAATTAATATTTTTTTAAAAAACCGCGTCGAACTAAATTTTCAAATCTAGACGGTTTTTGTCGCGCAAATTGTAATGGCGCGACTGGTGAAGGAGTCGCGCCACGTCGACGGGTGCGACTGGAGCCACGTCAACCGCTGAATCCCAGCTGGAAGCCACGCGGGTCGCGCCGATCGGCAGTGCGCGACTGAAGTCCCACCCATCTACTTGGCATGACTCCAACGCATAACAGGCGGCCGCGAGCCCCGTGCGGCTCTTCCTCCTCCTTTCTTCTTCCTCGCACGCGCGCGCCCGCTCGGCTTTCTCTCTCTTCGCCGCCCCTTCTCAAAAATCCGGCCCGGCCGTCCCCCTTCCTCAAACATGGAGCATTTGGTCTTGAAGGTAGCTCTTCCATTCCATCCGAGTAGATTTGTTTTTCATGCATGTTTTGTTAGGTTTTGAGGTACGTAGGGTTTAACGAAATGTGAAGATTTTTAGTTGATGATTTGCACGAATGTGGTTGTTTGAGGCAAGTTATATCGACAGATTATCATATTGCACCGCGATATTAACGTGCATGATTGTGTGCATGTGTTATTTTTCAATATTTACTAATTTCTATTTATTTTTTGTTTTGTGATAGATAATTTTTGAAAACTAGAGTGATATTTGTTGAATGGATCGTTTGTTCCATCATTGCATTTTGAATGAAAATGGTGAAGCGGTTAAGAGGTGCGAAGAAGTGATTTTATTTGGAAAACCACCTTCGTTTTGTGAAGTTGGGGCAAGAGTGAAGTCTATTGTTGAAGTGAATAGTGGTCTTAAGTTTCGTGGTCGGTTTGATGCGGTAAGTGGCGGTAGAGCGCATTACATTTTGTTGAAATTAGCTTCGAAAGATGATTGGAACCTTTATAAGGGCTGTTTGAAGGATGCTCAAGTGAAATATGCTGAGGTTATAGTTGATATAGTTGAGAAGGAAGAGGCTGGTCATATTCCATTAGCATGTGAAGATTTGTGTTTGGAGGAGGAGTCAATTGAGGTATTGACTGCAGCGAAACCTTGTTTGGAGCAGAATGAGGAGAACCCATCAATGTCACTGGTGTATGGTTGGACGGTTGTTAACAATGATTTTAATGAAGATACTTTTAAGGTAGTGGAAAGAGAACTCCAAGAAGAAACATATTCCGAAGGGTTGAAGGAGTCATCGTCGGATAGTGAAAGAGGTGATTTTCATGACAACGAAGTAGGTTCCGAAGATGAGGATGTTAGTGATCTTGATGGAGCGCAACCTGGTTCTCATGAGAACATAGGTGGTGATGTTGAAATAAATTGGAATAGAATATATAGTGAAGATGAGTTCGTGCATTGAAAGATATGAATGTAAGGTTACCTAAGGGGCCAATGCATGCCGACCTTACTAGGACGGAGGATGCTAGAACGGACAATAGCTTTAGGTTACGGGATCAACCTAGTGATAGTCAGAACCCTTTCATCAATAAGGGTATGACTTTTGAGACTTTGAAAGATCTAAAATATTTTTTCGAGAACTATGCACTGCGGCACCATAGACCTTTCTATGTGTGTAACTCGAACAAGAAAGAGAGATACATAAGTGTCAGCTTGCAACATGCCCTTGGAGTGTTTGGGCACGCATACAAAAGAAGCATGGTGGACGTTGGAAAGTCACCAATGTGAAACAACCTCACACATGCGGTACAACCCATATTAAGCAAGTGCATTCACAATGCACGGCGAGGTACTTTGGACTTCGCATTGCTCCAATGTTATGGGCTGACTACAACATCACTGTTACTTCTCTTATTGAGGCTACACATGGTTTCGCCGTTTAACATGTGAAGTATGATAAGGCATGAAGGGCGAAACAGTTCGCCATGGCCGAACTTTGGGGAGATTGGAAAGAGTCCTGTTCCTAGAATTCTGAGTGCAATTGCTCATTACAATACTGGAACAAAATATTTCATAGATACTCAAAGAATGCTAGATACTGATGGTGAGGGAATGATGAAACCTATTCACCGCCGTGTGTTTTTGTGCTTTCCTCAGTGTGCAGAGGCTTTCAGTAATTATTGGCCAGTGATTAGTGTGGATGCTACTTTTTTGATCGGTAAATACAAGGGGACATTAATGGTAGCAGTTGGAATTGATGCCGAAGAGCAATTGATTCCTCTAGCATTTGCCATCACGGAGAGTGAGAACAACTCCAGTTTGTAACGACCGAGATTTCTTACCTTTCGATAAGGCCCGATCTTGCGTAACATTGCCAATCCCAGGAGGTTGACAAGCACGATATCACAAGCGATGAATCAAGAAACCATTACGAAAACATTAAACAAGATGTGAAAAAGTTTAGCAAGATTATGCAAACTTATTAGAAATTTATCCTCCAGTGGGATCCATCGGCACGCAGATCAGAAACATCTCAAAGCAGATATCTATCTATCGAGAAAACCACAGAGAAGCAATAACGGAAGCATCAACTAGACTGCTACAGTGAACCACCAACATCACAGGCTCTCAAGCGTAGGAGAAACTCAGCACTAACCATCTGAGACGTAGTCGAAGTCGAAGCTGCAGTTATCCTCTGAAAACAACAAGGCAGGAAGCCGTGAGTACGAATACTCAACAAACCGCGTACTACCTAACAATAATGTATGCATGCAAAGGATAGTTTCAAGGGTAAAACTGGCTCAAGTGCTAAATGTAAGTTTAAAACATTTTATTTTTTTTCAAAGGTGCAAGAAGTTTTATTTTCAAAACAGTCAAATTTTATTATCTTGCTCCGCAGGGATCTCCGTTATTCTGAACGAGGGTTCATTTCAAATGCCGGTGTAATCTCCACACCCGGCCACAGCTCAAAGGCCGGAGTCCAAAACATTTTAAAACAGAGATAAAGCGAAGAAAATAACACAAATCATCGTGGAAACTCTCAAGCAGTGTCCCTCTTTGGGACGTGGCAATGCGCATTGACTGTAACTCCGCAGAGTTTATGCACCAGGACCCACGAGAAGTGCCGCCGGAAACTACCGTTGTAGTTCCAATAAACACACAAGACCCATCTATAAGCTTTAGCTGGCGTTACTCGTCCTCTAGGATAGGGATCCCAGTCGCCTACGCTACCGGGTCCTGTAGCTGTGAGGACTCTACGACTGATCAGGTGGGGTATCTCGATCTCATGTGGGGAGTCGTAACTCTACACCACACTAACACATCACCGCCAACCCACGGGTAAACAATCAGTCTCAGCAAGCTTCAAGATCAAGCTTCTGCCCATACAAGGTAACGTGGTGTGCATGGAAAAGCATTGGAGACATGTGACACGATGAACCGGTCCTCGTATGCCGGGGCAGGCACTCTCCATCTTCAACGTCAACAACCAACAAGTCTCATAGAAAGATCCCTGCCTGGATCTTCCCGTTGTACCCGCCACAGGTACGTCTATAGTGACTTTTCAAAAGTCCCCCAGCACCTTATACACCAGTCTGCCCCCGCTAAATAGTAGGTATATAGTTATTTGCAAAACTCATACATTTGAATCACAGTTCAAAATCATTTAACATAAATTCATTTTTATAGTGATAAGTGTGAAGTATCGTAAATAAATGCAGCTAAGCAAAACTAAACATAAATTAAAATAATAATACTATGCAATTCTACGGCTCATAATTTGTGGAAAGGTAAATGGCATGGCTTGAAAATGTTGCTAGCATATTTTAAAATAGTTGGCATGCAAATTACGGTTTCAAACAAAATATGCAGTTTAAATATTAGGTACAAGAGTGGTCAAGGAACGCGGCTTGACTGGCAGATCGGGTCGTTGTCAGGATTCGGATCGTCGAACTGAGCGAACTCGCGATACTCCTCCTTGACTGCACCGGCTGGACAACAAAACGAAAAAAGGATCAGACACTAGGTATGCAATAATTTAAATTTGAATAATTAAATTCAAATTTAAATTTGAATAATTAAATTCAAATTTAAATTATTAGGCTAAACGTTTCCAAAACGAACCCGAACGTTTCTACACGAAGAACTCGGCCGAGACGGATTTATTGAGACTTCGTAGGGAAACTTTAGAGATCAAATGAAATTCCTCTTGTAGTGCCAAAGATTAACTATACTAAGAAATGTCCTTAGCACACTCGACTTCACGATCCAAAACACGCAAGGGCCCACTGATCAGCCTCGATCAGAGTTCAGCTCCTCGGTCAACCAGTTCAACCACGGCTCCTGCTCACGGACTCCCAATGCACAGGTTCCATCTTCAACCTCTGGTCCAGCAACAGAGTTCAATCTCCCAGATGCCTCTGCCTTGTGCCCAACTCGCAGCCCTGATACAACTCCCAACATCACCGAGGCTTCACTGCCCAGTTGCGCAAGGCGACTGGCCAGCAGCGACGAACAGCTGACGGATAAGAATACCGGCTACCGAGCTGCTCCTACACAATCTACAGCTAGCCTACAAACGCGGTCGGCACTAATGTGCCTAGACGATAACCAACTACGGCCACAGAACGCTGGGTCCAGCCACCTCCTTCAACCTCCAGCACGCAGCAACCACTGAAGAAACAGCACCTGCATGCAGTTCCAGCAGCGCACCCTCTGGCTCGGCTGAACCGGTCCCGAACACACCCTTACAGCTCCACAGAACACGCTCAAGACCAAACCGTACTGAACTGGAATCGAACGATAGCTACTGCACGAATGCGCAACCTAAACAACTACACGTTCTCTAAGCTGCAGGACGGATCGATCTGCTTCGAAACAAAGGAAAAACACGAGGGAGGGCTCTGGTTTCTCACCACGACTCGAATGAAGAAGCAGCGCACCGTGAAGACGAGCTGGCGGAGTCGATTGATGGAGACGGGCGAGCCGAAGACAGACGATGATGACGCACGGGTACGAGCTCGATCGAGGATGATGCGGACGAACAGGGACGGTCGGACCACAGCGGATCGGACCAGGTCAGAGCAGTCGGAGACGCGATTGACGAAGGCATCACGGGACGGGGCGACGCGAGCAGACCGGCGAGGCGCAGTCGGTGAGCAGGGACGGCGCGAGGACAGAAACGCGGACGGACGGGGTCGAGGCAGGATCGGGTGACGCGGTGACGAAGGGGACGGCGCGAGTGACGAAGGCGGCGCCCGCTCGCCCGTGCTCCACACACCCCTGCTGCTTGCTTGGGGAAGGGGAAAGAAGTGGGGGTTGTTGGGAAGGGATAAGGGAGAGGGGGATTATATTACGGGATTAATTTGGGATTGAAGAAAGAAATCCCCACCTACCGATCTGACGGTTCTCGGGATTCAACGGTCGAAAACGATTGGGCTCCGAGACAAGAAGCCCGGTGGAAATTTCAGCCCAACACAAAACCGGTGAATTGAAACGATTCGGCAACGAAATTAAAACAAGGAATTCCAATTGAAACGAAAAGAATTCAGGGATAACTTCTTCATTTCAAATCATTAAAATTTCGGGTTGTTACACAGTTGGTCATGGTTTGTTACACATACAAGACGCCGTGTGATAAGGTCAAATAGGCAGATATGCATGATTTCAGATAGGCATAAAAGTCTGCTTAATGCTGCCTCAGAGGAATTCCATAGATACCAGCCACTGGTTCACAGGTGGTGCATATGGCACTTTGCTGCGAACATATGGAAAAGACAAAAAAAACAAGAAGGTTATCAAATCTCTTAAGAGCGTTTGCATGGCTATGGAGGAGAAACAATTTAACAAACGGTTAGAAAAGTGCCGTAATCTTTTAAATGACCGTGCAAAAGAATGGTTGGATCAACAAATGCCCGAGAAGCATAAATGGGCTCTAGCTTATGATGATGGAGGATTTAGATATGGCTTAATGACAACGAACGTGTCAGAAGTGTTCAACAATATTCTAAAAGTATTCCGCGGATTGTCAGTTTCCGCTATTATAGAATTTACTTTTCAGAAGTGCAATTTCTATTTTGTGAACCGGTGGTTGAAGGCACGACGAGGCATTGAAGCTAGAGATAAATGGGGAGCCCCATACTTAAACACTTGAATACTCAAGGGCTTATCTCAACTAACCAACAAGCTCGTCTTTTCAACCCAAGACAATTCATGTACGAAGTTAGAAATTGTCGGTGTTCTAACCACTGGCACAGTAAAATTTACGTAATCAAAGAGAGTATTCATGTGCTCTTCGTATTCGAATGGCCTAGTCTACGAGGGAGACTCAGAGATTAACCTGGTTCGGGCTGTCAAGTGACGTAATACCCTACGTCCAGGGACGAGAGAGATCAAATCTTATGAACTAAAGAACACGAATACAATGTGGAAGGGTCTTGGCTCGATCCAAGAACCCTAGCTCGCGAGGTGGATGAGGTTACAGTGGGGTGGCTTGAACTTGTTCTTCTATTCTCGCTTGTTCGTCTAATGCCTCATGGTACCCCTTTTATAGGGGTCGGACCAGGGGTACCAACTCGATGCCTACGGAGCCTGCTGACCCTCCGCCAAGTGGGGCCTCGGTCATCGTCTGAGTTGATCGCCTAGCGCCTGCTGGCGCCGGTGCAGTTGGCCGGTGGCCTTCGCACGTCTTTTGTTCAGTCGCGGGGGACAAAGGACACTTTTCCAACTTGCTTTACCGATCGCTTGGCTGCTTTAGCAACTTCTGGAACGCTTTACCTCCCGGCAAAGTTCTTTACCTCCTGCTGTACGTTGGCAGAATCTCTGCGGCTGCCAGTGGTTGGTTGCTAAAGCGGTATCCGACCCACAGGGGTCGGGTCAGAGCGTTGACTTCTAGCTGTTGGTGGGTTGAATCTTATTGTCATGTAGCTTTGACCTTTCGTCGGTTGGGCTTGGACGCTACACGGTTTCGGCCGTTGAGGTCGGGACATTCTTGGCGGGATATGAACCTTCGTGGGCAATAGACAGGTTGTGGGCTGACCCTTGCTGAAGTATGACTCCTGATCTTACGGGCGCGCGCGAGCGCGCCAGGGCGTAGCCCTCGACCCTCGAGCGATCTGGGCTTAGTCTTCGATAGTTCTCAACCCTTGAGGTCTGTTTGAAGCTGATTTTCGTCATCAACTGAGTCTCAGGACAGATGCCTAGATTGGACCGGTCGAGCTGGCCTCGTCTCATGATCAGCATTGCGCCTAGGTCAGACTGAGCAGTGCAGTCGTTTTCCATGATCAGCGCCCCGAGCAAATATCGGGCGGGTCGGTTTATCGCCCGACCTCTCATTTGTCCCGATCCATGAGATGACTCATGGTGTTAGCAACGGGCGTCATTAACGGCTCCGACGATCGCACGATTTTGCTGCCTTCACGTGGACGGTGGATATGGCGTCTGCGAATGGTAACCGCTGGTCGATCCGGTCGGTTGGATGATGTCGATCAGACGGCGATGGGAGTGTGGCGCTTCGAGCGTGCGCGTCCCATCAACTGGCGCTTGCCAGCCATTGACTAGCGTGTCAGACAGGCTTGCGTCACCTCCATCGCGGCAGAGGTAGCGAGGCGGCGTCCGGCCCCACCCGTCAGTGAGTGTAGTGCCGGCGTGGCGGGTGCACGTCGTGGTGCAAACCCATGATGGTGCAGTTACTGCGCCATCGCGTGGTGGGTAGTTGGGTGAGTAACGTTCACCTCCCCGATCATCCTTAAAAAGGGGGGTGCGGTGATTTCAAAATTCACCGGCCCTTCGTTGTCTTCGTCTCCAAGCTTCCTTGTGCTAGCTCGCCTCATCATCCAGAGCTCGTGGTCTTCGTCCTCATCGTCGTTGCGTCCATTCTGGCGGCCACTGCGACCGTCCTTGTCTTCATTGTTGCTGTGATGTAAGCCGCGTGGAAGCCCTCCGCCGTCTCGAAAGAAGTGCTCGAGTGCTAACATGGCATCGGGCTGTTGCTGTCGAAGGAAGCCGGCGAATGGGAGGCGGCGGAGCACCAGGAGGTGCCGGCGCCGCCGGAGGGGAACATTGTGAGCTTCCTCGCCTTCCACGAGCGCGGGCTGGCGCTCCCGAGCACCTTCTTCTTCCGCACGTTGCTGCTCCACTATGGCGTGGGCCTCCACCACCTCAACCCTAACGGTATCCTTCATATTGCCATCTTCATCACACTCAGCGAAGCGTATCTAGGGGTGGCTCTTCTAGGCCAGCCGGTACTTCTTCTAGGCAGCCGGTTGCTGGAGTCCTCTGGTGCGGGTAGGCAGGTCGGCGGCGCCGCGATCATGATCCGGAGCGTCAAGGCGAAGGAGTACATCAAAGTGTCACTGAAGAAGTCTTTGAAGGGCTAGCATGACGGATGGTTCTACATCAAGAATGCCACCCCCGGCCTCTCGGCTTTTCGCAATGCGCCGGTCGAGGCGATCGATATGTGGTAGGCCAAGGTGACAGCTGAGGAGAAGGATGAGTTGAGGCCGTTGCTGCAGAAGATCCGACGGCTGAGGGACGAGGGGTTGAATGGCGCCGCCGTCATTGCTACCTTCATGCGGCGTCGGGTTCAGCCACTGCGCTTCCGAGCCTTCCGCATGAACAACTATGAGGGGAAGGACGACGCCACCCGGGAGGTGGTCGGGATCCAGCTGAGCGACCGGGAGGTCACCCAGCGGGTCGGCAGGCTGCTGAAGGGAGACGTCTCCGACGAGATGTCCAGGGAACCGCAGCCCCTTGACAAGGATCACCCGACCCTGGTGAGTTGGCCTCCTCTTGCCTATGTTATTCGAGTTCGTAGAGTAGATCGGGTCGGGTCGTGGATAGGAGTCGAAGACTTAGTCGTTGCCGTCGCTGCAGGTCCTGTCGGGGCCGCGCCTGGGTCTAGGGACGTAGTCGGGACAAGCGCTGCAGGCGTGTCCCCGACGAAGAAGAAGAAGGCCGTCAAAAGACGGCGCTGTGCTGGCTTGAAGTCGTTCCCGATCGACAGTCAGGCTGCTTCTGCGCCGATTGCACGGCCTGCTCAGAGGTCGGTTGGGGCACCGTCGGTCGGGGCCCCTTCAACTATAAGTGCAAGGTCGGGGGTTCTAATCCCGACCTTCGGGACTGCTGCGCCACAGGCGGCGGCTCCGATTGACATTAGGAGCTCGACGTCGTCCGAGGACGTGGTCTCGCCTCTGTCGAAGAGCACGAGGACCGAGGGGTCGTCGAGTGCAGAGGTCGACTCCGGGACAGCGACAGCGGCCACCACAGTCCGGGTGGTAGAAACTAGGGCGGCCCAGCCCTCGGGCGCGGGCCAACCGGCCCATCCCTGGATCCAGAGGATCTTGATGCGCCAGTCGAGGGCGTAAGTTCCTGCATGTTTAGTTTAGATGTAAGTTTCATTTAGATTAGTTTGTTTCTGACCTGTTTGGCGTTGTGCAGGCCTCCGTCGTCGGTCGCTGCAATGCGTCAGGCTGCGGCCGCTACGACGTCGGTGTCTGAGGACATTGGTGGTGAGGCCGACGCTGGCACCGGTGTGGTGGCGCACGCGGCGAAGCCGCCCCAGCCGTCCGAAGTTCATGACCCCCGATGGCTACCGCTGAAGGTCAGGAGGAGGTGGCGGCCAAAACCTAAGAAGTGGTAGCCACCAAAGTCCAAGAGGAGGCGGCCGCCAAGGCCCGAAAGGAGGAAGCTGCCAAGGTCCTAGAGGAGGCGCCACTTGAGATCCAAGATGGGGCTACCGCCGAGGAGGAGAGGGAAGACTCCTCTCCGGCTCCCGATGCTGGAGGGGAGGTTGAAATGACAGAGGCCGAGGGTCTGAGGGGATCTCCCCCGCCCTTGGCCCACGAAGAATCGCCGCTGAGGTGATGAGGGCGTTTGAGGACGGGGCTTCGCTGACCCTGGCACTGACCCACACCCACTACCCGGACGCGGACTTCGGCCGGATCGTCGAGAGGTTCGCTTTCGGGTTGTCGGAAGAGGAGATGATGGCGCTCGAGGCCGAGATGCAGCTGTCGGCACGGGCGGTTGTCGCCGACTTCAACGGGCCGAAACTTCTTCGGGAGCGGTTCGGCCACCTGCCTCACGTGCAGCAGCGGCATCCTTAGTTATCTGTAGGAAGTAGTTGCATTTTGTTTCCGACTGTGTAATGAACACTTTTGGATGATGTTAAAATACGCAAGTTTCTGACCCTCTTCTGTGTTTCAGTTTTTCGCACTTAACATTTCTCGAGTTCCATTGGGCGTTGATCAAGCGACTAGGTCGGATATAGCTCGTAGGGTCGAGTGTCGGGCTCGATACAACCGTACAGCGTCACCAACGCCGGGTTGGATTGTTAGCCGCGAGGAAAACTTGAACGAAAGCGCTTTCGTAACTTGGCACGTCTGAGGGTTACCCGCGAAACTCGACGCGGGTCGGGCCCCGAGGAAACAGATGGAGGTGCGGAGCCTTTTCGCGAGACTAAGGCGCAGAGCCTTAGAGCGTAGGAACGAGGCGCGGAGCCTTGTTGAGGCTAAGGCACGGAGCCTTAGAATGTAGGAATGAGGCGCGGGGCCTTGTCGAGGCTAAGGCACGGAGCCTTAGAATGTGGGAACGAGGTGCGAGGCCTGAAGGCTCGAATGCGAAGGGGTCGATCGTTTTGGCCCTCAAGTGGGGACTCTGAGATTAGCCCTCGGGTAGTGAAGGGTAGACGAGTCGGCTGCACTTCACTGCCAAAAAATAGTTAGTGAGACAAGAGAATGCATAGAAACTTAGCTGATTTTATTATGCGTGGAAACGACGTAAGTTCTTGATATTCCAGGCTTGGGCTAGCTCTCTGCCACCCTCAGTCGCTAACTTGTACGTGTCGGGCCTTAAGACTCACTTGATTACATAAGGACCTTCCCATGGGAGTGATAGCTTGTGCTGATCGGTCTTGTCTTGCACTCTCTTGAGTACAAGATTGTCGACGTTTAAGGTCCGACCCTTGACGCGCCGAGCGTGCAGTCGTCGCAGACTTTGCTGGTACTTGGCCGTCCGTAGAATGACGACGTCGCGCGCTTCGTCCAGCTGATCCAGGGCATCTTGCCGTGCCGCTTCTGACCTTTCTTCGTTGTAGGCTCAGAGCCTTGGTGAGTCGTAGTCGAGGTCGGTTGGCGGCACAGCTTCCGCTTCAAAGGTGATGAAGAAGGGGGTGAACCCCGTAGTTCTGTTGGGGGTCATTCGTAAGCCCCAAAACACGGACGGGAGTTCTTTGACCCACCGCCCGGCCGCTGGTCTGACGGAGTCGTAGATCCGAGGCTTCAATGCTTGCAGCACCATCCATTAGCACGCTCGACTTGACCGTTAGTCCTCGGATGGGCGACGGAGGCAAAGTCGAGTTGGATGTGGTACTCGTCGTAAAATTCCTTGAAGACATGTCCGGTAAACTGTGTACCATTGTCGGTGATGATGGAGTGTGGCACTTCAAAGCGGCAGATGATGTCGCGGATGATGGGCGGAGCTGATACAAGGGGTCGGTTTCGCCTCGATCCACTTGATGAACTTGTCGACGGCGACGAAGAGGTGGGTGAAGCCCCCGGATGCTGGTCGGAAAGGCCCGAGGACGTCGAGTCCCCAGACCGCAAAGGGCCATGTGATCGGAATCGTTTGGAGCTCCTGGGCCGGCAGATGAGTCTGTCGGGCGTAGAACTGACAGCCTCTGCAGGAGCGAACGAGTTTCTCGGTGTCGGAGACCGCTGTGGGCCAGTAAAACCCTTGGCAGAAAACTTTACCGACCAAGGTCCTCAGAACGGTGTGATGCCCATAAATGCCTGAGTGGATGTCGTCGATGAGATGGAGACCCTCCACCAGAGGGATGCAGCGCTGGATAACGCCACTAGGACTCCGCTTGTAGAGTTCATCATCGATGATGACATAGGCCTTGGCTCGCCGTGAGACCTGTCAGGCCTCATTGGTATCGGCTGGAAGTGTGCCGTCCTGTAGGAAGGCGTAGATGTCCTGAGACCAGTCGGGAATGATGGTCATAATTTCTGCCCCAGGGGTCAGAGTTTGCTCGCCGACTGCCGCCTCGACCTGAGGGTCGGTGGCATCATCTTTGAGCTTTATCGTTAGCTTGGAGAGAACTTCGAGAAAGACGTCGTCGGGGACCGGATCCCGTCCCGAGGCCATCCGAGCGAGGGTGTCAGCCGCTTCGTTCTCGCGGCGTAGAACGTGATGGAGCTCGTGCCCGTCGAACTTGCCTTTGAGCTTGCAAACTTCTTGGCAGTAAGCTTCCGTCATGGGGTCTCGGCAGCTTGATATCTTCATAACTTGGTTCACGACGAGCTCGGAGTCGCCCTTGACGTAGAGCAGTCGAACGCGAAAGGTGATGGCCATTTGGAGGCAATGTAGCAAGGCTTCATATTCTGCAGCGTTGTTGGAGGCAGGGAAGTGGATCTGCAATACGTACCGGAACTTATCTCCCTTGGGAGAGACAAGAACGACGCCAGCCCCCGAGCCCTTCAGCCGGCAGGTGCCGTCGAAGAACATAGTCCAGTGCTCGAGGTCGGCTAGATTTAATGGTTCTTGCACCTCGGTCCACTCGGCAATGAAGTCGGTGAGGGTCTCAGACTTGATGGCTTGCCGAGGCACGTAGGTGATGTCGTGGCCCATGAGCTCCATAGCCCACGTGGCGATGCGCCCAACCACGTTTTTGCCGTTGATGATCTCCCCGAGATGGAAGCTTGTGACAACACGGATGGAGTGGCTGTCGAAGTAGTGGCGAAGCTTGCGGTTGGTGATGAGGATTGCGTAGAGCAGCTTCTTCACTTGGGTATACCAGGTCTTAGCGTCGGTGAGCACCTCGCTGATGAAGTAGACGGGCCGCTGGACCTTCAAGGTTCGACTCTCCTCCGATCGCTCGACAACGAGGACAGTGCTGACGACCTTAGTGGTTGCAGAAATGTAGAGGAGTAGTGGCTCACCAAGGGTCAGCGAGGTGAAGACTGGCGGAGAAGACATCATAGTCTTCAGTTGCTCGAAGGCTACCTGGGCACTGGCCGGTCCAGGTGAAGCGGTCAGAATTTCGAAGGAGTCGATAAAAAGGTGTGGCCTTCTCACCCAATTGGGAGATGAAACGGCTGAGGGCCGTCAGGCACCCAGTGAGCTTTTGGACACCCTTGACGTTGTTGATGGGCTCGAGGTTGCAAATGGCGGCGATCTTCTCGGGATTGGCTTTGATGCCGCGCTCGGAGATGATGAACCTGAGGAGCTTGCCGGTGGAGACGCCAAGGACGCACTTCTCGGGGTTGAGCTTAATGCAGAACCTCTGGAGGTTGGCGAAGGTTTCCTCCAGCTCTCCAATGAGGCCGGCCGCTTGTCGAGTCTTAATGACGATGTCGTCGATGTAGACCTCCAGGTTCCGACCTAGCTGGTCGTGAAAGCACTTCTGCATGCAACGCTGATACATAGCGCCGGCATTCTTGAGGCCGAAGGGCATGGTGACGTAGTAGAACGAGCCGAAGGGCGTAATGAACAACGTAGCCGCCTGGTCGGAGCCGCGCATGGATATCCGATATTACCCGGAGTATGCATCAAGAGAGCTAAGAGTTTCGCAGCCGGCGGTGGAATCGACCACTTGATCTATGCGCGGCAAAGGAAACAGATCCTTTGGGCATGCTTTGTTGAGACTCGTGTAGTCAACACACATTCTCTATTTCCTACTCTTCTTCTTGACCATTACTGGGTTGGCCAGCCACTTAGGGTGGTAGACCTCTTTGATGAACTTAGCATCAAGCAGCTTGACGATCTCCTCCTCAATGGCGCGGCGCTCTCGGGATGCCTGACATATCAGACGGTGCCCAAGCAAAGACATCTCGATTTTGGACGAGGAAGTCGACGAGCGCGCTTTTCTATTCATCCAAAAGCACTGTCCCGATCCTAGCCTTCTTAGTCGGGTCGGTGCTGTCGAGGAGGATCTCTTTGGAGTCGTCGCCCAGCTCGAATGATGTAGAGGTTGAAGGCTTGGAGTCGAGAGTTGCAGTTAGCACCTAGGACTTGCGGATCTCTTCCAGTTGTGCCAACCCTGTGAGGGTGACGGCTAGTTCATAGCTTTCCTGCTCGCAGGCGAGAGCTTGCTTGAAGTAGGACGTCACGGTGATGACGCCTTTGGGCCCTGGCATCTTGAGCTTGAGGTAGATGTAGTTGGGGACGGCCATGAACTTGGCGTAGGCAGGTCGGCTGAGGATGGCGTGGTAGACGCCGGAGAAGTCGACCACTTCGGAGGTGAGCTTCTCTGTCCTGAAGTTGTCGCGGTCGCCGAAGGTGACTGGCAAGGTAATCCGACCCAGGGGCACCACGCTACCCCCGGGGATGACGACATGAAATGGAACGTTGCTCGAACGGAGGTCAGACTCCGAGAGCTTCATGGCCTTGAAGGTGTCGATGTAGAGGATGTTGAGGGCGCTGCCGCCGTCCATGAAGACTTTGGTCAGACGGGTGGTGCTGATGATCGGATCGAGCACCAAGGGCAGGCGCCCCGACTGAGGCATGTAGTCGGGGTGGTTGGATCTGTCGAAGGTGATCGGGGCCTTCGACCACTTGAGGTAGGTGGGCACAGCGGGGTCGGTGAGATTGACCTCTCGCCACGTCTGCTTCTGATGGCGTCGTGACTCGTAAGCCACCGGCCCGCCAAGGATCATCAGAAAGTCCTCCGGCTCGAGAAAAGCGATGTCGGCGTTACCCTCGACCTCCTTCGCAGAAGGATCGGGATTTTGAGGCTGGCGGGAGTCGGGTCAGAAGTGACTTCTGTAGAAGGCTCACATGAGGTGGCAATCCCACAAGGTGTGCTTGACGGCGGTCGCGTGGTTGGTGCAGATCTTGTCGAGCATCTTTTCAATGTGGTTGTTGTGGTCGGTCGACTTCTTTGTTTGGGGTCAGGGCGGCCGCTCGGTGACGCCCACGAACTCCTCGTCGTGTCGGCGGTTCTTCTGCATCTTGCTGCTCAAGCCGCCCCCGTCTCGACCATCTCTACGGTCGGAGCGTCGGTCGGAACGGTTGTTGTTCTTGCGGTCGGTCTTGGACTTCTCCTTGTCTTTGGTCCGATCCCGGTCGAAGTTGGCTTGTACAACCTCCTCCCGGTAGCGAAGGTGGTGACGATGTCGAAAAGGGCGCGCGTCGTACGAGGGTTTTTACACCTCAGCTTGTGGACGAGCGCCTTGGACATCGTGCCGCAGGTGAAGGCGTTGATGACGTCGGCGTCGCTCACGTTGGGCAACTCATTTTGCTTCCGTGAAAAGTGCTGGATGTAATCGCGGAGCGATTCGTCGGGGTTCTTCTTGCAGTTCTTCAGATCCCAGGAGTTACCCGGGCAGGTGTAGGTCCCTTGTAAGTTGCCGACAAAGGCGTGGCGGAGGTCGGACTAGTCGTGGATGTTGTCTCCAAGAAGATGCTCGAGCCGCCCCCTGGCCGAATCGGACAGGAAGAGTGATAAGTATTGGATGGCGAATAGGTTGTCGATGCCACCGGCTCTGCATGCAAGACGATAATCATCGAGCCAGTGAGCGGGGTTGGTCTCACCAGTGTATCGGACAATGTTGGTTGGAGCGCAGAATCTCTGAGGAAAAGGTGCTCTCCGGATGTGGGACCCGAACGCTCGGGGCCTGACCTCATCAGGACTGAGGCTCCGGACGTGGTCATAACTGCGCCGACGGCGGTGACGGTCGCTCCTGGCTTGCTTCCGCGCGTCGATCGTGTGACGTTGCCAGCCGGAGGGTAAGGATCGGGTGCCTCAGTCCGACCACGGCGGCTATCGCGGGCTGGACTCCGACGGTCGGTGCTTGGCCGGTGGGAGCTGTGCGCCTTGGAGTGCTGACGAAGCGAGGGTTCAGGTTGTTGAAGCGCGCCGTCGAGATAGACGCGTAGACGGTCGTAGGTTCCTTGAGCCTAGGGTTGTTTGGCGTGGCGGACTCGTGGTGGACGTAAGCCGCCGCTGCCAGATTCTCGTACGACGTATCGAAGGCGGGCGTGCCGCTGTCCATTATCTGCTGATAAGTGGACCGGGCCCGGGCTCGGGCGCCACCGCTCGTCGTAGCGACACCCTTGCCCTGACCATCGCCCTCGGTTGGAAGCTTGCGCCAAAGAGCGTCTTCGACGACAGAAAGAGCACGACGGTGCGGCGAAGAGTCATCGTCAAGAGCCTTGCCGAGGGTATCGACCTCCACGGCCTTGTTAGGCAGTAGCGTGAAGCACTCACAGGACGGGTCATGGCCCAACACATCGTGAGGTAGACGAGGAGGTGAACGACGGCGAGGCGAACGAAACCGAGGAGAACGCCGCTTGCGCGGGGTCTGAAGGTGAAGCTCGCCGTCGTTGTCGGCAATGAAATCTAGCCTTCCGAAGCGAAAGGCCTGGCCAACAGCGAAGGTGGGAATGCTCCACGATCGACCATCACGAGCGATGGCAACCGCAAAACCCCAGAAGAACAGGCGAGAGATCGAGGACTCTCCCACCAAAGCGAAAATCGAAGCCATCGAAAAAGCGAAGCGAAAATGCACAACGAAAAACCCCCTACCTGGCGCACCAACTGTCAGTGTTCTGACCACCGGCACAATAAAATTTACGTAATCGGAGGGAGTATTCGTGCACTCTTCGTATTCGGATGGCCTTGTCTACGAGCGAGACTCAGAGATTAACTGGTTCGAGCCGCTGAGAGGCGTAATACCCTATGTCCAGGAACGAGAGAGATCAAATCGTATGAACACAAGAACACGAATACAATGCGGAAGGGTCTTGGCTCGATCCAAGAACCCTAGCTCGCGAGGTGGATGAGGTTACAGTGGGGTGGCTTGAACTTGTTCTTCTATTCTCGCTTGTTCATCTAATGCCTCATAGTACCCCTTTTATAGGGGTCAGATCAGGGGCACCAACTTGATGCCTACGGAACCTGCTGGCCCTCTGCCAGGTGGAGCCTCGGTCGTCGCCTGAGCTGGTCGTCTGGCGCCTGCTGGCGCCGGTGCAGTTGGCCGGTGGCCTTCGCACGTCCTTTGTTTAGTTGCGAGGGACAAATGACACTTTTCCATCTTGCTTTACCTATCGCTTGGCTGCTTTACCAACTTCTGCAACGCTTTACCTTCCGGCAAGGTTGCTTTACCTCCTGCTGTATGTTGGCAGAAATTTCTGCGGCTGTCAGTGTTTGGTTGCTAAGGCGGTGCCCGACCCCCGGGGGTTGGGTTAGAGCTCTGGCTTCTAGCTGTTGGTGGGTTGAATCTTGTTGTTATGTAGCTTTGACCTTTCGCCGATCGGACTTGGACGCTTACGCGGTTCCGACCCCAGAGGTCGGGACATTCTTGGCGGGATATGAACCTTCGTGGGCTGTAGACAGGTTGTGGGCTGTAGTTTGTAGATGGGCCTTTGTGTAGAAGCCGGGTCCGTAAGTACCTGGGGTATACTATCCCGACAGATCTGTTTCTCACACAAACATTGGTGGTGAAAGATCCGGAGGTCGTGTATTTAGGGTGGAGATAGGGGACAATGTTACATGCACATGTAAGACACCTCAATTGTTGCATGTCCCATGCTCACATGTCATCACAGCCTGTCGAGTTAGAGGTGTGGACTGTGAATAGTACATATTTGAGTCTATTCTACTCGAAGCAAGCATGCCTCAAAACATGAGAATCCACCTTTAAACCATGTCTTGATAAGAGTAGATGGCCGGAGTACACTGGTCTTGACTACATTCCAGATGTTTCCTTATGTAAGAACAAAAAGGGTAGGCGAAAGAAAAAACGACTACGAAATGAAATGGATGATATGAAAAAAGAGTATGGCCTTGATGCTTACGGTTGCGGTGATTTTAACGAGGACCCTGTACACCAACGTTGTTCTATACACCATGAAGAGGGCCATCGAATGGAGAGGCATAAGTTAGGTCCAAAGAACAAACTGAAAGGTTGTAGTAAACATCGACGGAATACAACAGCAGGGAGTAGTTCCTCACAGGTATAAAAATGCATTGAATGCTTTCAAGTTTCTCTTGACTTATTATTTTTTATTCGTACTCACTAACTATTTCTTATTGTAGGCACATGGCGCCCCACCCGGTCTTCCGGCTCCTTGACTTGTATTACGACACGAAGCATCGAGCCCACCTCTTGGTTGATGAACGACGTGTAAGTCCATTTTCAAATCTCATCACTCTTTTGTACTTCTTAATGATGGTGAACATTGCTCACATTTGATTGTGTTCAAATTGCAGTTTCTACGACCGCTTCATGCCCGCACCCACAGTTCGCTACCGTGGGACAAATGGTATGCGTCGTTCATATGACGAGCTGGTTTTCTGCCACTTGCTCGTATCGTCAATGCGAGGTTACTGACAATGGACGTCCCTACATTGACAGCACTGGTAGATCGATGGCGATCGGAGACCCACACTTTCCACTTGTCATGGGGGGAGCTCACCATCACTTTGATGGATGTTGCTATGATACTTGGGCTACCCATTGATGGACCAGTAGTGTGTGGTTGGGTTCTTCTACTACCTTTCATTGTTTTCTTTGTACTACTACATTGATACTAACATACACCATAACAGAATTGACAGGAGGAAGCAGAAGGATGCATATGATTGGGCAACCAAGCACGAAGCATATCTAATCATGTGGAACCAACGGCACGACCAAAGGACACACTACTTGGATGGCCCTCAGCACCGTCGCGGACCATTTAGAGACTACCTCATATGGTTGCAACAGAACTCACGTCTAAAGATCCGCCCATCTTTGACTGAAGGCCATATTGCGGATTTACCGAATTTCGATGACAATGACGAGATTGTTGACGACTATGATGATAGAACAAGAGCTAGAACACAACCTGAGAGGGCGTCATTGGAGGACTATACGGTATGTCCCATCGACGTTCATGCACTCCTAGTCATACGCTTCATTTGACATTGCATTATATAGGCTGTGCAGCTTAGTCGTCTTGCTAATGAGGCTGGAAAAGCATTGCTCTATCCACAAGGTTCCAGCACGCTAAAGGTGCTCTACGAGCCTTTGTCGTGGTATATTTCTTGTCTTTCAAGTCCACATCTTTACGTTTTCGTCAATGCAAGTACTTACATGCAACGTATATAGAGGGTGTGTAAGAGCTGCCATCGACTTGCACTTAAGCTCAACTGTATCAACGCACGTGATGTCCATCCGTCGGCAGCATCGTACGGTGAAGCCTCCAGCTCTCACGCTCTTATGCCATCGTCCTCAACTCGTGCACGCGAGCAATCCGATGACGACGATAGCGATGACTCTAGCAATGATCAGCCACATCAGACTAAGGTTCTGTAGTTCCTTTAGATATCCTTTTATTGTGTCGTCTTGCTTTATCTAACAAAACTATGATACGCAAGATTATTGGGTCGTTGCAGCTCCAAGATGCACCACAGGAAAGTCAGCATGCGACGCCAGCTCCTCGCCGTCGCGCAGTCGGACGTAGAAGGGACGTTGACAGTGGCAATGTGCTTCCCACTAATCAACCCCGCCAGAGAAAGAGGAACAGGCCGTTCACACCTGGTTCTTGAAGCATTTAAGTTGATGAACTATGGATGCTGAACGATGTGTCTTGTGGGAACTATGTGTTTGTGCTGCTCGGTTTGTTCTATGAGCTATGGATGTCGAACTATGTTTGTTTGCTTGTATGAAGTTGTGATAAACTACATGGAACTATGTGGCTTTTCTAAACTTGTGGATGTATGACGATCTTTGTGCTTATGAAGTTATGGTTGTTGTATTGAACTATGTGGTTGTGATGAATTTATTGTATGTGCTATTACCTTGTTTAAACTGTGGCTGTTATGAAAAAATTTGTGCTTACTCATTGCAACCTCAGTTTCTATTATGCGGGGATACAAGAATCACGCCAGTTGCTCTTGCGTGACTAAAGCTGGAGTCGCGTCAGACCGAATGGCGCGACTCCTTCAGCACAGATCAGGGACATCCTTGGAATCGTGGAACCCGTGACGCGACTAGTGTACGTTAGATGGTATGTGATTACAAGCTTAACATAGTGTACGTTACATGGTAATAACACAACATGAAATAAGTAATATTGTTCATATGCTACTAGTACTACATCATCATAACAAGACAAAGAAAGAACCACAATAATAAGTACTACATGTCCATTGCGCCAACAACAACAATAAAAACAAGTTCATACATCATTGTTAACTTTAATTAAAACAAAGGAAGCATAATTAGTCATCTTCATTGTCACGTGAGTTTATGACACTTTTGCCTTTGTCAAGGCAGGGCACCATTTCTTTTATCACATCCGCATCAAATTGCAACTTCTTGTTTCTCTCCTCTTCTTCCTGTCTCCTCTTTTCCTGCTCTCTTGCCTCTTCTTCTTCCATTAGCCTTCTCTTCTTTTTGCTCTCCTCCAACCTAGCAAAATATGATTCTTGCCTCATAATAAGCTTTTTTTCTAGACCTTTGAGCTTCTAACTCCTTCTGACGACACTCCTCTTGGTATACTGGATCAGCTAGCTTCTCCATCATTTTTTTACACCATGACATACACTCTAAAGCTGTAGCAAATGTTGTATGCCATGGCAGGGACAAATGATTCCATGCCTCCTTAGGAGGATAATTCTCTCGATTCTCCCTCCAATACTTCAATGCAATCTCATAGGCATCATGCTTATCCTTCTTTTTATCAAGTCCAAACTCTCTCTAGATTGTTTCAATGATCCATCCTCGGGACATGTCAAATGTTCATACCGGATCTCATTTCTTCTGCTTCTCAATACCTCCTCCCTTTGTTTAGGATTATACAATTTGAGCTGCGCTTAAAATTCGTCCTGATCCCTCCATTCTTCCCAGTTGCACCTCCGAGTGTGCCGCATAATAAAGTACAAGTTATATTTCATATCGTACTGAAGTGAAAATGAGCATAAAAAATGCAAACAAATATCACTATATATTACCCATGCATCATCATCACCTACTGTGTTGTCACAGTATCATCTAAATGCTAGCTCTGACGAAACCACTTCTTCTCTTGCACGCACACCGCATTGACACAATCTCATGCATCTCATTGCATGGCAAGTGTAAATTGTTACTCAAATCCAGCCAATCTTCAGGTTTTAGATGGTAAGATTTTGAAACATATATCCTCTCCTAAAAGTCACACATTCATCTACAATCCTGTATGATAACATGATACTTGTTAATATTAGCAATGTCACGAATTATCACAAAACATTACTCCACATCTAACTTTACTGACCATGAACTTCTTAGGACAACGAAAAAATAGAGTGTATGTTAAACCAGCAGGCGGCCTTTCTAGCTCGGCCCGACGACCACAATTGCACAACGGCGGATTGCGGATACGTCTTCTTGATGCTTCCGCCTTCTCCTCATCCATCATAGGAGGAGGATTTGGTGATGGAGGTAACCATCGCTCGAAAGCTTCGTAACGGACCGTCTCGTATGGGCCATGTGAAAATAGTAAAATTCTCTCATCAACCATTTCTGGACCATCAATTCATTGGAAGAATTTGCAACTACTCCAATGACCCTGTAAAATCATTGTTTATCATATGTATTTCTTCATTCTTTAATGTAAGCGTTGCTTAATGAATACAATAATCTTACATAGCCTTTGTTAGAGCACGTATAATATGCACGTACTGCTGTTGTTAGATATCTGGATTGAATCACCTCGGCAACGAAATTACATTCACACCTAGGAACAGGAAGCGGTGGAGGCACTTCACCATCCGCCGACATTGGAGAACCGTAATCTTTCTTCGGCTGCTTCTGATACAAATGACCTCACTTACCTTAAACAAATGATTTAAAATGACACATCTTAATACAAATGATACCCAAAACAAGTAAATTTCTTCTAATTGTAACAAAAATTGTGTATATTTCACTAAACCCTAACTACTCCAAACCCTAACAAAACATTCGTGAAAAACAAATCTACACGAAGGAAATGAAAGAGGTACCTTCACTCGGCTCTTTCTCGAAGTTTGAAGAAGAGGGGAGCTCGATCCGCGTCACATTTTGAAGGTGAAGTCGCGAAGACAGAGAGAGAAAGAGAACGTGCGCAAGCATGAGCAAGAAGAAAGTGAGAAGAAGCAGCGCGGGGCTCGCGGCCGCCTGGTAACCACTGGAGTCACGCCAAGTAGATTGACGTGACTCCAATCGCACAGCGTCGATCGACGCGACTCGCGTGGCATCTGTGATTCAACGGTTGACGTGGCTCTTATAGCGCAGGTCCATGTGACGCGACTCCTTCACAAGTCACGTTAATTGGCATGACTAAAACGGTTTAGATTTGAAAACTTAGTTCGACGCGTTTTTTTAAATATTAATTAAAAAAAGATTAAATAAAAAAAACTCCCAAGTACTATATATGAATCGTCCCCATGCAAACGATGTCTAAGTATGAAACTAACACCAAAGCATGGGTAGTTACTGTGAACTGGATAACTACTAGCACGAAGACCTTTTTGTTCCTGCAAAGGTAATAAACAGTTCGGAGTCAAATGAGGATAAAAATTTCTGGATATCTTTGACGAACCGTGGCAACTCCAGATGAACAAATTTACGGACATATTCTAGTTCCTAGTCCGTGCGTCCTAATTATCCTTTGAGCCCAATAGTACCGAAGAATTTTGCTATATCTTTTAAGCCAGGAAATTAAAAGTACTGACAGGATCCCTCAATCATCTCTCATATCAAGTAACTTTTCACTGTTGATTGGTTGACTACTATTAGAAGTGAAATAGCAGCGGTGAACAACTCAAAGAAGCACGTCGACATCACATATCTTCTTTATCAAAAATATCTTTCACACTACAAACGTGAAGAGTATAGGTAACTACGACCCATTCTTTGAAAAAAGAGTTCTTCGAACTTGGAAACATTGAACAGAATAAAAATTTCCTCATGTCAGGGTCATGCGATGCTATCTTCGCTCATAGATGGGCGTTGTGTCATGCATCGCATGTCACACTTTAGAGAAATTACTACCATCCCATTGAGAACAAAAAATAGCTTCAATGGTGGCAAAAGAGCTTATGTTGCCTGCTCTGTCAGATAAGGTCAATGCGCAGATAAGGTACAACTATGATACAAAGATGTGATCTCCGACCAGAAAGTAACCGTTTGCCCTTTTTCCTTAGAGTACATGCTGACTTCAATGTAAATACATAATAAATCAGCGCAACTGCTCAACATAGACATTAACCTGGTTCAAGGAGTAGAAGGCCCATCAGGCAGCTTTGTCTTCCTCTTCCTACCAAGGATGGATGCCTTTTGCATCCTCGCACCACCAATACGCCACTTCTTAAAAGAGGTAATTGACTCCCTAGCATATTCAAACACTTCACGAAACCATAACTAGCATTAGTAGTCCTCAGTGTTGCATACAAATGGACGAGCACAATATGAGATGTTTGCTCACCTTGAGTTTCTTCTTTAGTGAGGCGTGGTACGAACTTGGGCACTGACATCAATGAGGAGCTGTGGGACTTGCTAAGAATCTCTTTGTACCTACTGGTGAATGCATAGCGCAAGAACATGCCAATACTCTTGTCGCTCACCCTGCCAATGACACATAGAAACATAAGGGAACTCTGAGTATGGAACTCTCTTTGTGCTGTATAATTCTGAAAACTTTTATTAAGGTCATTCCAAAGTTTAGAAACGGTCCAAATTCTACAGTTCAATCGTGGATCTATAGGCACCAACAAAATCCTCAATATTCATATCATGATAGTGACATTGAATATTCTGATTAGACAAGCCAAATGTCACAAGGTGGAAAATAGTTTGACCAAACAATGTCCAATTGAAACCTTACTAGATTATACTCCCTCCATCCCAATTTATAAGGCGTTCTAGCCTCTTCCACTTTTCCCAAATAATAAATCGTTCTCACTTTCCAATACACCTTTCTCTATTTCCAATACCCCTCCATACCTATATCTGTCCTCATTTTCAGTGCATCCCATCTTTTCCACTCCTTAATTCATGTGCCCACACCCAAAACGCCTTATAGAGTGAGACGGAGGGAGTACAATGGATACAGGGGGTACACTAATTGAGAAGTACTCAATACTAATCTAATCATTTGGTACAAATCAATGACGACACAACCTCAGCAGAACACTTGATGTTTTCTAAATTGTAAAGTCAATATTATACAAATGCAGTCTTTTGCCAATATCGCTACTACTAGTGTTTTCAACTGTTATCCAGTTTTAATAAGTTACTAATATAGAACAGGGTACTAGTCGGTGCACAATGTTTAATTTTGGGAGAATAATCCTTATGTATGAAATATGCACAATCCCTTGCTGGTATATTCATCAAAACATATTACTACCAAATATACAAATAACCCTATCTTGTTGGTCATATGAGCATTAAAAAATTAAGCATTAACTTTTTGAAAGAAAACATATCACACAGTTTATGTCCATACACATACCAGGCCATTTCCAGTTCTCACATATTTGCTTCAAGAAAGTCATAATTATGTAAATAAAGTGAATTGGCATTCTAACAAACATATTTTAAAAATAGCTGAATGAAAAATCATATATTCAAATTTCAAAAAGTGATGTAACTGAAGTAAGAAACTAAAGCTCAACCATGAAAATCGAAGGAAAAACTTACAAAGGAACAATCTTGCATCCTAGACCATAAAAGTACGGGCACTGAATCCTCAAGTTAACACAAGCTGCATCTGCTTGGATTTCCTTCCAAGTTCTGCACCGATATAACATGATATTAAGATAAAGCCACTTAATGTTGATAGAGAGACTAACAGTGGCTACAGCAGAGTCCAGAAAAGACAGATTGCTTCATCAATTTGTTGATATGAAACTCCAGATATACCAGTCGAAATAAAATACAGATACTATTTTATACTATCATTAGTTCATTACTGCTCCAAGAACCTCTGTGTAAGCAGAAATGCTATAAAAGGATTTTCTTTTGGTGGGGGTGGGGGTGGGGGCAGGGATGCCTACTTCTGGGTGAAATATGGGGGTACGTTTATGGAAACTGCATGTCCCATACACAGAAGCCCATTTGCAAGCCAAAGTGGGAGGTCCACCTTAGCACCCTTCTCAACCTGGATTCAACGAATATAAGAACCAATGTATTCAATAGAAGATTAACTAGTACTAGCAATGAAAAATGATTGGCTTCATGATAGAGTAAATAAACAAGAAACGCCAATAAGTAGACGTCAGTTTTCCAAATCAGTTTAAACAAGTAAAAACAGAACAATACATAAGAAAGCCTCTCAGGTAACCATCAGTCAACAACTGCATAATATCCATAACAGTTTCATATATATGAATAAGGAGGATTTTAGAGGAACTATTTGATTTCAGCATGCCTTGAGAAGGTATACATTACACATACCCAATCAAGAAAAAACATTTAGCATGCAGTCAATGAAATAGGCACTTACACAATTAGTTTCAGCACCTGGATCTAGCAGCCCAACGCCATTTGCTGTTACATGAAAAACAACTGAAACAGGCTGCACACATGGCAAAGTTAAACTCACTCTTACGAAGATCTACACAGGCATCATAGAAGAACATGAAGATCAAAAATAAGGAAACATCCTTACCTCCTCCTCAATGAGGATGTCATCAATGTCATAATATCCAGGCATCCTACAAATTAGACAGGATTCAGAGGCGGATCTACCAAAAGGGCAAGGTA
>BCLF01000111.1:253105-270391 GCA_001602275.1 Zoysia japonica | reverse complement strand
CGCGGAGCAAATCGGCGCGGGGCGGGACGCCGGCGTGGGGAGAGGCGGGGCGGGGCCGCGCGGGGAGGAGCGGGCCGCTGGGAAGTGGGGATAGGGTTGAGAGGGGGGAGGAGAGATCGGTTGTGCAGTGGATTCAAATTTATATTATATTTAGACAAGCGGTCGGAGGAGATCACAATTTTAATATTTTTTTTAAAAAAATACTTTTTAGAGTGATTTTTTGAGGTAACCGTTGAAAATGCTCTAAAAACCTGTTTGTTGTGGCTCTCAAGGCGGTCCACCCAAATACACAATGCTACCGCGGCTTTACTTATAGTAGCATAAACTCAAAACAAAACACCGAAAACATAAGTTCCATTTGGAACTAAGGAAAGAAAAATATAGGGAAAAAATAGAAATGAGAAAAGTGGAAAAATTACAGAAATGCAAATATCATGGTGTTTGAAATGAAGAAACTTGTAACATAGGAAAAAAATAGAAATAATAAACATATATCAAAACCAAATTTACATCAATTAAATAAATTATTGTAATCTTTTAATGATGAATATTTGGAATGAAGGAATATAAATATAGGAACTACAATGTAGTGGAGATAATAATAATAATAATAATAATAATAATAATTATTATTATTATTATTATTATTTAAGCAATTTATGAATCTCTTAACATTTTAAATTGCTCATTTCTTCCTCTGTTAATAATAATAATAATGGCAACAACAAGCATTTTATAAATCTCTTAACAATTTTAATTGGTCATTTCTTCCTCAATTACTTTTAGCTAATAAATATAATGTCCACTGTACACCAGTGCTTGCATGCTAGCCATTATAGTCTCCGCGGTGAACAAGCAAAGGAAAAAAAAAATTTACCTCCAATCTCATTTTTTTTTTCTTTCCTTTTTTTGTGAAGGAGCTCTCATCATTCCTTGGGAAAGGAATCCATCATTCCTCATTTCCAAACATCAAATATAGGAAACATTCCTATGAAATGGATTCCTTTGAAATTCTTTTGAATTTCCTTTGATGCAAACGGGACCTTATCCAGTTCATGTGAAAAAAAGTTATATAAATAATATTTTTATAAATTAAATCAATTTAATGATGTAAAATTGTTACTTTTAGATTTATTATGAGAAATAAAATCAAGTTTGATCAAATACAACA
The DNA here is from genome assembly GCA_001602275.1 of Zoysia japonica. Taxonomy (NCBI): domain Eukaryota; kingdom Viridiplantae; phylum Streptophyta; class Magnoliopsida; order Poales; family Poaceae; genus Zoysia; species Zoysia japonica. Next base: position 269,220 of record BCLF01000111.1, on the reverse strand, counting down.
GAGTCTTTTTAGATAGAGGTAATACCAATAAAAAAAGGTACTCCCTCTGTTACTAAATTATTATCGTCGTTGACATCTAACGTCAATTTTGATTATTTATCTCATTTAAAAAAGTTTGATAAATATCATACAATTTATTATAATTTTCTTTATCATTATAAATTATTTTAATCATGACTTATAATTTTACAAATTTAAATTAAATTTTCTAATAAAATAAATATTTAAAGATAAAGTTAGAAATTAACGACGACAACAACCTAGAAACGGAAGGAGTCTTGTTTTTTTATAGGAAATTATGTCTCAGAGTCGTCGAATATACTTAGTCAAATGGGCTACGCTAAATGGGGCGGCACAAGGCCCGATCATTTTTAGCCTGGCACGAGCACGACCTAACATGGTGAGCAGCCAGACCGAGCCAAACGAAGTACGATATGAGCTGTGCCTAGGCCTAGGCACATGCCTGTTGGCCGGACACATGCATGGTCCGTTTAAGACAGCCCGACTAAGGATGACACCTGACTAAGTCCAACAGGGACAACTCAGGCTCGATGTTCGTGGAACTTTTATTTATAGTTTAAGGTTAAATACATGTAATTTGATCAATTTATATTTAAATTTTAATATTGTAAGTATTATATAATTATTTTTTCTGTAATGTTTTGAGAAAAATAAAGTTATTTTTCATCTGAGCCGTGCTTGAAGTGAATGGCCCACGGGCTAGCACGGCACAGTCCAATTATTTTGTAGGCTGTGCTGGGCCGCCTCAGAGAGGGCATGAGCCCAGGCCGGGCCAGCCGTTCGGGCCGTTGGCCACCTATACTATAGCAGCGTCGAGGTAGTACCTGCTGTTAATGTTGCCTCACTTCTTTGATTATCTCCTTCATAACTTCTCTTATTCTCTCAGCCAGATAGGAAACTTAAAACACAGGTCAACAAAGTTGAAATATTTTTCGCATGCTGCATCAGAATTCAGATAACCAGATTAATTCACATATGTCATCCAAAGCCCAGAACTGCACTAACAAAGCATAAGCATTACAGAAAGTACAAGGTATAACCAAAATCATAAATTTTAGTGACCAAAGTGCAGGCTGCTAAAGGTTTATATGAAGGGGCCGTTTGAAAGTCTTCATTTTGCAGGAATTGAAATCTACACAGTGAGTTAGATCATTTAAGCTTGAAATTTGATATTCCACAACTTTCTCAATCTCACAAATAAGTCTATCTCAAATTCATAGAGTGAGAGATGAAAATAGATTCTATAAATAATTATGCTACAATTTTATTCTTCAACTTATAACACACTCTTTAAATCACTTCTCTACAATAAAAATACAACATATAAATATGTCCTTGTATGTATAACAATAAATATATAAATATATTTCATATACAACTATATTAACTTAATTAATCTATGTCTAAATTGTAATTCTCAAAATAAATTCAATTCCAAAGATCCAAACGCCCGGAAGTGAAATTGCCCAGCAGAGTGGCTAGAAGGAATTGCGTTGGCTGAGGACATGTTTTTTTCTATTTTTTATTTATATATTTTACTGGTCACTGTGACAGCCGTACCTCGAGAGATACGAACCATCGACCTCAGGATCATATCGGATGTCACTCGACGAAGCGAGGATCACAGTACAGCTCAAGCATGATAAAATATATTACAATCTGGTTATTTAAGTTTACAAAGCACAAGTTTTTCAAAGTGCGGAAACTACAAACCTATTACATAAAGGCATCATGAATACTAAGCAAAAGGATACATCGAGCCCATACGATGTACCTACTAGCGACAACACACTCAAGGCGGCGACCAAGGCTCCCAGTAAACGAAGTCACCCTCAGGGGTTGCTCCTTCTGACTGAAACTGAGAAGGAAAAGAGAAAGCACCTGCAAAAGAAAACAACGACCATAAAGCCCTGAGCAACTAACGCTCAACAAGACTTATCCGACAAAATGGCTATCTACAGCAGACTCCTAAAAATGAAAAGGCTGACTTATCAGAGTTGGCTATTTGCAAAGAATGCACTATGAGTGAATCCTTACTTTCTTAATTTAGCGGTATATTGTGAAGATTCTGAATTTTCAAACTCTAAGCAATGATGCCCATGGATAGGTGATCGAAGCTGAACAATACTGGCAGCTATATCCAAGATAGCCCCATGATATTTCATCCACCTTGTACCCAAAATAGCATCAATGCCTTGCCCTACTAACACTATGAACTTGATCAAGTATAACTTCCCACCAAGATCAAGTGGTGCATCTCTCACTTCCATCCTAGCTACAAGAGTCCCTCCAGGAGACTGAATAGTATATGGCGATTTCATGACGCCTTGTTTTATACTATGCCCTTGAACAAATAAATGGCTGATGAAATTATGCGATGCACCAAAATCAAATAACACGACCACAATTAAAACAAGGATAGAATCCTGGTCGCACCTGCAGCTGCGGTGGTCGGATGCCCACTGAAGGTTGAGGGGCTGGAACAAGAGGATGATACATGCTTTGCTATTGAGGCTGCTGCTGCTGCTGAGGAGGACGGTAAACTGGATGCTGAAAAGGAGTAGATTGGTACTGCTGCCCAGTTGGAGAAGTATAAAGCATGCGATACTTCTGTGGTGCACTGCCAGATGATCCTGCGGCAGAACGCTTCTTGGCGATCAACTTGCGCATCTTGTCCTCAGCAAAAATTGCTCGATCTACCAGATGATTAAAATCACGGAATTCAGCAGTAGAGAGCTTATCTTGCATTTCTTCAGAGAGGCCATTGTAGAAGCAAGCCCTCTTCTTATCAGTGTTGATGTCATCAAGGGCATACTGGGCAAGATAGTTAAATTATTGCACATATTCCATTATTGTCTTGCTATCTTGCTTCAAGTTGAGAAACTCCAGCCTCTTGATTTCCATAACGCCCTCCGGAATATGATAGGCACGAAAAGTAGAGCAGAATTCCTCCCAAGTATATCAGTGATTGGCGGGCTGCATGGCACGAAAGCTCTGCCACCAAGCACCAGCTTCATTCTGAAGTTGATGAGCCGCAAAGAGAACCTTTTCATGCTAACCACACTTCACAAATTCAAGCTTCTCTTCGATGGTGCACAGCCAATGGTCAGCATCAAGGGGATCCTTTACACAGATGAAAACCGGCGGCTGAGTACGTAGGAAATCTGAAAAATCACTTTCACGGCCAGCTTCACCTCCACCACGAGTCATATATTGTGCAATGGCTTGAAGAGCAGCAGCTTGCTCCCGACGGTTGCGCTCCATCTCCATGAGCACTTCGGTTATCGTCGGTGGTGGTGGTGGTGGCAATGCTTCCTGCTGAGTGTTTTGCCTTTCCTCAGTACGCTCCATCCTATAAAAGATAATCCAATGTTCCCGTCATCAACAACCTGTCTTTAGAATCAGCAAAAGGGAAAAGATTCTAAGATGACAAAAATTAGATTTTGCTTATCAGTCTAACTGCAATGCAGTTGAAATGAAAGTATATTTGAATCCCAACATTTGGCTGAGTCAAAATTTTAAAAACCTATTTTTTTTAACCTTTGAGATGATTTCATTTAAGGTGATTTGGTTGTAATTACCGATTTTAAATGCAATGAACAATATGCAATCGCCTATCGAACCTTACAAAATAAAAAACTTAGTCATATAAGCGACTGTACGGGACCTCGGTGGCACACGAACTAAATTGATTTTCTAATCGATCTACCGATCTATAGTTAGTACATCACATCAGCCACGTGTAAAAGCTAACACTAAGAATAGTCCATATTTGGGCTTGAACTAAGGTCTGACACCGTAGTTAAAGTTTGAAAATAGCTTTAAAGCCGTGCTACTTCTGATATTGCTCTGATATCAGCTGTGACAGCCCGTACCTCGAGAGATACGAACCATCGACCTCCGGATCATATCGGATGTCACTCGACGAAGCGAGGACCACAGTACAGCTCAAGCACGATAAAATATATTACAATTTGGTTATTTAAGTTTACAAACCACAAGTGCGAAAGCTACAAATCTATTACATAAAGGCATCCTGAATACTAAGCAAAAGGATACATCGAGCCCATACGATGTACCCACTAGCAACAACACACTCAAGGCAGCGAGCAAGACTCCCAGTAAACGAAGCCACCCTCAGGGGTTGCTCCTTCTGACTGAAACTAAGAAGGAAAAGAGAAAGCACCTACAAAAGAAAACATCAACCACAAAGCCTTGAGCAACTAACGCTCAGCAAGACTTATCCGACAAAATGGCTATCTACAGCCGACTCCTAAAAATGAGAAGTCTGACTTATCAGGGTTGGCTATTTGCAAAGAATGCACTATGAGTGAATCCTTACTTTCTTAATTTAGCAGTATATTAAGTTATGAAAAGATAAATTTAATTTGCACTAAGACTATATCATACAGAAATGCCAAAAAGTTTCTGAGAGATTTACTACAATGTGACTCAAAGAGACAAGTGGTACTCATTAATGTGAGGGGCAGCGATTCGAATCGATTTACATCCAGCTGGAGAAACCTAATTACACGACATGTACGCGCTTCTCGAAAGCCGTACATGGCAATCTTTCGCGCCAATGATACATAGTGCCGGTCCGATGCTCACCTCTCTCGAGCAGTGGTCCTCCATGCGATAACCACATCGAGTCTATCCATGGTTAGCCCCAAAGCTCTCCCTTTTATCATCTCCAGAAGAGAGGTTCAGTTACGTCCAGTCACTACGCACATTGGGCTACATCAGTTTTCTGGGGCCCATAGATCCAGTATGTAACCAGTACTATTCAAACTTGCTTAATAGAGCCAACAACGAACGGTCCTTAATCGACACAGACAGAGCTACAACACATTGGTCATGCCTCCGCAATGGACACATGCCGTGTTATCACCTACTTCTCTGCCCGGTCTCCAATTTATTCTATATGATAAGATAATACATCCCGTACGAATCCTATAGCTCGCAAGTGAAGACTTATTCACTCGGCTTCTACCGTTAAAAGAAACTATTAGCTTAGCTCTACATCGAATTACCTGTACCAAAATACTAACCCAAGGTAAGATTCTATAATGCAACTACGGTTTCAATCAACTCCTATCACTTCACTTAATGCACATTACAAATTAACTATCTAAGGTGATAAAAATAAATAATTTAAAAACAGGATAATGCACCGGGGCTTGCCTGGGCTTTGATCGATGGTAGATTCCTCAGCTACGAAATCGGCGTCGATCGGGATTTCCTGAATCTCCTGATGATACTCCTCGATCTCTTCCTTATTTTCCCTAAATCTTATATGAAATTATATGCATACAATGAGAGTGATGCCTTTTTATATTTTATAAATAACACCTTTTTTTAGTAAGAATACATGAATTTGGAAATCAAATAATTGAATATGATTATAAACTCTTTTAATATGGTTCTTGAAGACATAAAACTAATTTTAAAGCTTTCATAATATAAAGGAAATTATTTTGGAATTTTCCAAAATTTTACAGAATTTATTGGAAATAAATAGATTTATAATGATTTAAATACAAGGAATAAATTATTTATAAAAATTATTTTTACTGAAATAAATTATAATATTTTGTCAAACCAGTAAATATTAAATAAATAAACAGAAAGTAAATTTTATAATATTTTTATATGCTGATAAAGAATAGTAATGCATTTTTCTTGTTTATTGAATGTTCTGATTTAATTAAATTATTTTAATGCATAAAATTGAAATTAGTCAGCTCCAGAATATAGTTCTAGTTGAGAGGATTCTAACAAAATTTATTTCATAATTTTCTGAGCTCAAATGAATTTTACAAACTTAAACTATTTTCTGGTAATTGAATAAATAATTTCGCAACTTATATAATTTCCAGCCTTATTGGGCCGAATTGCGCTGGGCCACGGGGCTTCGGCCCATCTCGGCAGCCCACATGGCCGTCCTCGCGCGCGGCGGGGAACTGGGTCAGGCGCCGGCCATGGCGGCCAGGTGGCCGTCGCGGCGGCGCATCACCGGAGGACGGCTACCGGCGGCAAAACTCGAAATGAGCAGCACGAAAGATGATCATCGTGACAAGGGGAACTCGAGGGTGTGGTCGCCGGCCGGAGATGCTCACCGGAACACGGCTGACGGCGAGGAGCGGCTCTGTGCGAGGTTCGGCGACGCCGTGCTCCTCCAAAACTTGCCCAAACTCCCGACAACTTGGACCCACAGCTTCACTGAGTCACCGGGAAGGCCGGCACAGAGGTTGTCGTCGTGGGAAACGGCTAGGTGGGGCTGTCGCCGAAGGGGTGGACGTGTTCCTGAAGAATGGCGGCGAGAGAACTCGAAATCCTGCGCCAAAGATTGAGTATTTGGTCGGTTAGTAGGCCCAAAAGATGCACTATCGAGGGTAGAGATCAAGTGCGGAAGGAATTGCGGTGAAGCTCACCAGCGCTCACGAAATCGGAGGAGAGGTGGCGGCGGTTCCTGAATTCGACTGATTTGGGGAAAATGAAAGGTTGTTGCGGTTGAGTTCGGGGTGAGCTTGAGAGAGGTGAGGCGCAGCTCCTCGCAGCCGGAGCGGCTCCGCTGGAGCTCCCTGACGATGGCGGCACAGAGGCGGAAATGACGCTCGTGAGAGAGAATGAGAGAGAAGGAAGGAGCTCGGATGGGAGAGCTTTGGACACGAAGTCCTTGCCGTGTCCACGCGAGGGCGCGCGTCCGGGCGCGTGGAGGTCATGCAGAGACGCTCCCTGGGTGCGGCGGCAGCTGGCGCACTTGCTGGCGGCCGAAGGTAGAGGAAAAGCGGTGGAGCCGCTGACAGGCGGGGCCCGCGGAGATTTTTTTCTTTTTCCCTGATTTTCTATGATTTTCTGTGCTGCACTGTTTCTGCTTGAAAACACGTCCTCCCGTGCTCTAAAAATCTTGAAATTTGCAGGGTGACAGAACTTTTTGATATGAACAACTTTTATTTTGGGCCCAAGTTCAAATTCCAAATAAATTTTATTCCATAAAATTTTGAAAGCAGGTAATCATTTTGAGAGAAATGATTTACTTGAGCCATTTAACTTTTGAATAAAATTTTACAAAAATTTCTAAAATTCAATTCTTTTACAAGACCATCCAAGAGAGTATTTTTCTTCACAATATTTCTTTTAAAAGTTTTGAACTCATTTTTGAAATTTCAATTTCAAACAAAATTTGGAAGTTTGGTTCGAGTCATTTTAAATTGTTCTAGAGCTCGGTTCCATATTTTCAAGCTTGTGCAACTTGCATTTATTCAAAGTGGGATTTTACAGCCACTCACATGAAGGCACCCCAGCAGCGTGCTTCAAGATATACTGAAACAAATATTCTGAAATATTATTGTTTGACACAAGGAAAAACATTGTGCATCTTGCATACAGAATTTACAGTAGTATCTGATCAACTGATGCAGCACTCAAAACCTGCAGCTCCCCCTTTAGCTTGCGCCCTACCAGAGCTCCATCTAGCCAAATAGAGGAAAGTACATGTATTATTACATGATCGTTAGCGAAGCATTATCAACAAATTGGAGCTCCACCACCACTTGATTGGTGCTTGCTCTGCTGAAATTGACCTGTGCGTCCAGGTAAATGAAGCGTATGGCTCTAGAGGAGAAAAATAAGAGAAAAATGCAACTTTTTTCTGTAGTAAATCGCAGAGAGAATTATATGTGATCAATGGAACCAGCATTACATTTCCAACTGCTTATCAATACATAGTAGAATCAATTATGTGTGCTGTGCACTCAATAACAAAACGAAATGTCTACCAGGCTTATATACGAGCTGTAGTGCAAACTAAATTAGAAAGTGAATTGCCTCAAATGTTTACTTTTTTCAGGAGAACATAATCTACAAAGTAGGAATTTTTATATGAAAACTAAAAAAAAACTTTTCAAGTTGAGATAAGTAAAGATATTCTATTATTTTGATGGTAGGTTGAGGCTTTCAAGATTTTCTAAGCATAAATATTTCTATTTCCTGTTCTACCTGGCTGAAGTGAAGTGCTTCTCTGTTTGTGATGTTTTAGGCTTTCTTACCCCTTAGGTATTGTCAATATAAAGCCCATTGAGTTGGCAACCAATATGATTACATTGAACAGAATTGAACATTTAATTTGCTGGCAAATATAGCACAAGGTTCCACTCATATAGGTCTGAATCTATCCCCTTCATTAACGCATTGCTAACCAATGTTCTTGCAGTCATGACAAACATCAGGCTTAATAGCAGAGGCGACAATTGACAACACAAAAATACAAAATACAAACCAAAAAGGCCGCTGGTCAGGAAAAAAAAAATGCAAAATCATGCACCGAATGGTTTTCCATGAAACAAGATTGTCTTATGTTGGTACGACATTTATCTACTCACAAAGTATAACATCTCAAAATCATGTTGGTATGACAAAAATTGTTTTTCATGGTAAGCTAGTACCTAAACTTCAGATGGAGTCTTGGCATCGATTGACAGTGCGTGCAACCCAGTCTTCAGTTCATCCTGCAGGAGATCGTATATGGCCCTATGCCTCTTGAGCATGCTTTTCCCCTCAAACTCCTGGGACACCACCAGCACATTGAAATGTGTCTCCCCATTGCTCCCAGCCACCCCGGCGTGGCCCTTGTGGAGATGCGATATGTCTTCAATCTCCAGCTCTACAGGCGAAAGCGCCTTCTCCAGACTCTCCCTTATCCTCTCCTTCCTTCCACCCACCAGAGAAGCACCATTTCCTTCCACAACATCTGCTGGCAGCTCCTCCAACTGCTCATGTGTCTCCACCTCAGACTTGGCCTCTTGTTGCACGCTGAAAGCCGCAAATTCAGGCTCTTTCTTGTGTGGCCCACTCGGTTCAGCAACCTCTTCTTGTACGGGTCCGTGGCCAGCCCCTGCGCCACCAGCAATCTCCAGCGCCTTGCGCTTCATAAGGCTGAGCATGTTGAGCAGCCCGCTGTTTCTGGAGGGCGAAAGGCTCTGCCTGATCCCGAGCAGTTCGATAAACTCCACCGGCACCCTGGCCACGTCCCTGGCGGGCGCGCCGGAGAGGCCGAGCACGAGCAGCGCGGCGAGACCCTTGGTGAGCTGCGCGTCGGAGTCGGCGTGGAACCTGACGCGGGCGCCGCCGTCCTCCGGCTCGGCGTGGACCCAGACCTGGGATACGCAGCCCCGGACGCGGTTCGCCTCGGTCTTGAGCGCCGGGTCCATGGGCGGCAGCCGCGAGGCGTATGCGAGGAGCTGCTTGTACCGGGTGCGGGCGTCGGGGACGGACTGGAAGAGACCCACTATGTCGCGGAGAGCCGGGGGGAGCTCCGCCGGGTCGACGGATGAGGACGACGCGGTGGAGGGTGTCGGGGAGGCGGCGGACCGGGCGGTCAGGCGCTGGAAGGAGATGGGTGAGGAGAAGTTCAGGCGGTGCGGGCGTGGGAGGAGGAGGGGCCTGGAGAGGACGCGGAGCGGGCCTGTGGCTACGGCGGCGGTGGTAGACGCCATGGATGGCGATGGCGGCGGCGTCGGCGTATTACGCTTTCCGTGGTCGAGCGAAGACCCAAGAACCGGTTCCTTCTTCAGAGAAAGAAAGAGTTGAAGACAAACACGGCAGGGCCGGAGGGGAAGAAATGAGTGGTGGAGTGGAGTGGAGAAGCGGCCCGACTCCAATAAAAAATGGACCCGATTTACATGGGCCGATGTTCTCTGCAGGTCGCAGGCTGCTAAAGGAGAGTTCAGAGCCTGTTTCATGTGGAACAGTGGAACAACAAAATAATTTTAGAGGTCGTTTGAATCCTTTTATTTTAGAAGAATTGAAATCTACTATTTAGCTTAGAATATGTCATTCCATAGCTTTCCCAAGCTTATGAGTAAGTCTATCTCAAATTTATAGGGTGAGAGATAGAAATGAATTCTATAGATCATTATGCTATAATTTTATTTTTAATTTATAACACACTTTTCAACTCACTTCTCTACAATATAAATACAACAATAAATATACAAATATATTTTATATACAACTATATTAGCTTACTTAATATATGCCTAAATTAGAATTATTAGAATGAATTCAATTCTAAGAACCAAACGAGCCCTTAGTACAAAGAACTTACTCCCTGCATCTCAAATATAAGTTACTTTGTACTAACTCCGTTCCAGCAGAAGTTTATTTCTAACTTTTATTGATTTACACTTTGATCAATGATTTTTATAGATTCGGTTAAATTAAAAAACATAGTATTTGTACTTTTATATTCATAAAAAAATACTTTCATAATATATATAATTTATGCTATTAAACTTAATTAAATTTATCAAAATTATTGGTCAAAGTTGTAGTCAACAAAAGTTAGAAATAAACTTCTATTTGCATTCAAACCATCATGTTAGAACATCTATCTCATCAAAACAGTAAATGTTATGTTAGATAGGACCCCACATCACTGTATAAGTGATGGTATAGATAAAAAGTGCATAAAAAATGATGGTACAGATAAAATTATTTCTTTATTAAATTATTCTCTCTAAGTTGTTATCGCTTTCCAATGCACCTTTCTTTATTCTTAATACTTCTTTATCTTTGTCCCTCTTCTTATTTCTTAATATATTATCTTTTCCACTCTCACTAGTTCTCATGTTCAGACAAAAATACCATATAAATTGGGACAGAGAAGTAGGCTTGGAAGTCTAGTAAAGAACTATTTCAGCATACTCACAATTCACACATGTGAATGTTAATTCTAGCCAAATACTCTAGTTCAGCAGATCTCCTTGGCAACTGCTTAGAGCTAGCCATGAAGCTTCCTGTGCGCGGTAGAGAGATAGTAGTACTCTTTTTTAAAAAAAAAATCTATGTTTACGATATTTCCTGCCATCGTCACTGACCGTCCAAATCTCTTTCGAACAGTCCAAATAATTTCAAGATCTTATTGGGCCGTTGGCCCATGCATATGCACTAGCTGTCCAATGAGGAGTGTGCCATCACCATCACAGCCGGCGATTCACAGAGGGCCATCTGAATATCTGATCCGACCACAACAGCAGTACTCTATCTAGTCACACAATTTGCCAGGCGCCTATGCAGAAATGCAAACCCTGAAACGATGTTTACAAATATTATGTCCCTCATTATTAGTTCATGCTATACGCCCACATTATGGCATGTAGAGTACTAGTTTAATTTGTCAGGCTTTCTTTTTCTTGAATTTAACATACATATATATAGATACTCCCTCCATTATCGGTGTCTAATTCAAATTTAAATTAATTTGCGTCAATAATTTCAGAATGGATAGAGTACCACGACTGAAGCTTTGCGCGTACGGTGGGAAATAATGCATGTAAAACTGTTCACGCGCCAACTAAAAAGGGAAGCAAGCATGATATCCGAAGACCGATCAAATTGCTGGTGTAAATGTCAAAACAAAAGGTGTGTGGCGCTGCGAAAATCAACAAATTGCAGGCATAAATTTGAGTGATCACCATCCAGCTTCCTGCGTCGTGACCATGTACAGGCAGCCGGGTGAAGTGAAGGAAGGTGGTGAGAAGGCCGTGGTGGAGAAGGGGAGCGCGTGCAGGAGCGAACAGTGTTACTAGCTCGTTTGGACACCAGCCAGCCATTGTTGGTGGGTCTCTGCACGTGCCCTGCTTCTCCAACAGGGACCTTCTCACCAAGCACGCGTACTGCTTCGTCTACGAGAATGTGGCTGTGGAGAGGAAGAAGAAGTGCATGGGGGAGAAGAGAGGTACTGAGAACTACTAAGAGAAGCTGAGTTGGCCAAAGCTCCAAGCTGTGGAGAATGAACAATGTCGATCTCACGGCCTGGGTTTATATAGGCGCCAAGAGGGGTGAGAACTTCTGACTTCTGGCCGAGAGAGAGAGAGAGAGAGAGGACTAGAGGTTGGATGGAGTCGTGGAGTGAGTTTGCTAAGCGTGCGAGAGTCCATTATCGAGTGTGCTTCAAAAGACCCAGGCAATAGGCAATGCCGCTATACGCTTGGGCAACTCTAGGCTTGCATTGCACGCCACAGCAGTTTATTAGGAGCAGTCCTTTACAACTAGTACGCCACAAGATCTGCATCATGGATCAAAACCCTCTGCAGAACTGCCCAAGTTTTAGCAGTCCCTTGTAGGTGGACCTATGCCCACCTACCAATTGCTCCTAAACATGGATAGTATACTACGGAGGATATACACCCGTGCATCGTCAGCATATAGATCGATCACACTTAATAGTGCTAAAGATGAAGAAGATGGCCTATGAAGAATATTCCTACAAGAGCGAGAGGCATGGTGTGGCATTGATTAGTGTTAAGCAGTGTTTTTCAAAACGGTTCTAACTAGACGACCGATCTAGACTGGTCTAGCTAAATGGTAGACAGAGGACACCGTCTAGACAGTTTAATCTCATTTTTAAACAGCCGTTTAAAATGAAAAAAAGGTAAATTGTAGTAGGTCACTCACTGCCCATCGTTTGCCGTTTAGGACTTCACTGGTGTTAAAGATGATGAGTCTAATTAAGGATGAAAATAATACCCTTTGAATACACCAGATAATACTACTGGCATGGCGGCAGTGTAAAAGAGCAAATCGTTGTTACTGTACTATCATAATACTCTACTGGTTATGTGCTAAATGTCCTACGCTTGCATAGTTCTCTTAGGGGCCGTTTGGCACCGCTTATAGCAGGAGGGCTTTTGACTCTGAGCTGTATAAGCTTCTTGAGGGTGGTTTCATCGGCTCATGGTGTTGGGTAGTTCATTTTCAGAAGAGAGAGAAAAATAGCTCATTGCTGCAGTGACGCTACATGAATTTTGCAGAAGAAGCCAGAGCTGTTTCTGCTGGCATGCAACTGTTTGTTTACTGTAGATACAATAAAAATATTATTTATACAAGTTATTTTTACTGGAGCGCTCACACACTGTAGCTACAGTATTAATACAGTGCATAACCCGGAGCCGGTGAAGCCCGGCCAAACGGCCCTTTAGTATATCGTGACATTAGTTGCTCTAGAGGACAATGATGAAGTGTGCGCGACCGAATGATGGCGACATTCTCGCTCATGATTCCATTCCGTTCCACGGATCGGGCCGTTCGTTTCTGATTTTAATGCCTGTGCTCAACAGCGCTGTGCAGCAATGCACAGTGATTTTGATTGCTGATGGCAGCAGCTACAGCAAGCCGCAGCGGACAGCACTCATGTGAACAACTCGGCCGAACGGCGGCGCTGATCAGCCGCAGCAAAAATAAGCTATAAAAATCAGAAACGAACACACCCCATGTCGTTGGAGGGAAGGCAGAGGCCAGCGTGACAGCGAGCTACTAGGAGTAGACCGAGAACAGTGTTCAGCTGCTGCTTGCTTCCATGGGCATGACGATCGACCTAGTGTACACTACAGATGCAGTGCAGTACCTGCGTGTACAGCAGCACTACTCTAATGGTACTATAGGGACATTGTAGCATGTGTGTGGAAGCATGCAACGTGCCAACGCACACGCCATCACCATTGTCCATGGCCTCTTCTTGGAAAGTCTCGAGCGTTGGGTTTCTCTCCCAGCCTTGCGTCGTCCTGCTCCCAGCATCGTCGTCCATGGACGCCACCAAGCAGCAGAAGAAAGCTTCGTCACGGTCTGGTGCGTATCTAACGTCGGATTCGCGTCCAGCATTTATTTGTACCATCTTTTGAGTCGCAAACGTGTAGGAGAAGCATGAATCTGCCGATCCAACAGTCCATGACGATGAGCAACACATATATGTACCGCATCCTGCATATAAAGGTCTATTATATTGAATACATATACATTCAGTCCAACTAACGATGACAACAGATGTAATATCCATTGATAGTAGATCATCTTATTCGTATCCACAGGCAAAAATACTTACCTGTGTCTATATCTGTCATCCTATGCTCATGTACCCGTGATTATCACGTGCGGCGATGGGGAAGCGATTCCGACCAAGCCACCGCTTGAGCAACAACATTTTCACGCCTAGCATTGCTTGGTGTGCTTGATATTCCGACCGATGAATACTATCATCTTCTAGTTCTAAAAGGCAAAAATAAACAGAGCAAGAGGTAAAAGTAAATTTCTAATATGATCATCGCTTTGTTTACCTACTGTGGTCCACGTATCATGATTTGTTTATGGGGTAAGCGGATATATGGATATGGACAAGAGTTTTCTTTACCCTATTTACTCTTGCGTACTTCTTTCGTTCTTTAATTGATATCGTCGTTGATTTTTAAATTTAACTTTGATTTTTTGTCTTATTCAAAAAGTTTTGATAAATTTTATATATTTTAATATAATTTGATTTATTATTAAAATTATTTGAATCACAACTTAAAATTATACACATTCAAGCAAAATTTTTGAACAAGATGAATAAAGTTGACGCCATCGCGTCATGCGTGCATGGGGCGTTACGTGGGGTGCTGGAGGAGACGATGACAGATGGAATGATGGACATGGAGCTTGTGCACATTGACCAGAGTCTACTCCACTCCACAGTGAATTCGGAGGACGTGTTGCACGACTTCGATGAGTTGACTGTCGACTGCACTGCGTTTCTCCGTACTGGATGGAGTACTCCTAGCTACTCCTAGCTACCTTGCATGGTCTGTTGCATCTTCCCGCCGCAGCAAGCAAACCGTGGAGTAAATGGGTACGGAGGCCTCGATCAATCGATGGATGGATGGACGGATGGCAAGCAAGCCCATCGATCGATCAGCAACCCCATGGCCTTCGCCCTTCGCGTTGCAGTACTCCATTGCACGGAGAGGAAAGAGGATGCAGAGCAGAGCAGAGCAGAGCGTGCATCCCCATGATGATTGGAGACGCCCTGGCTTCACGGCGCTGCTGCCTGCCACCGATCGAGATCAGTTCATCATCCCCAGCGCCCAGACCCCAGAGGCCCCGAGCGATCGAGGCCAGCAGTAGTTGACCACCATCACGTCACGCATCGTGTGTCTTGCCCCTGCGTATACTGAGTGGAGTACGCATCGTGAGAAAAAGAATCACATCAATATCAGCTGCCCATCCTCCTCGCTCCCGGGTCTGGCTGGACTCTGATGGCGAGAACATCGACATCAGTCGACTAGCCGTAGCTTGGCCGTCTGCGTCTTGCTGTCCGACCCCTGTTAGTACTACCTTGGACTTCTGATCCCATCTCAAGAACTGCGTGGCCTCCGATCCCTGCAGCAACCACAGCAGCAGAACAATGGTTGCGGGATGACGATGCACGGCGACGGACGATGACGATGGCGGCGGAGTGGTGCTCTGCGCCTCTGCGCATACTCTCCTACTACGGCATAGCGCATTTGTTTCCGCTAAGTGGCGTTTGGGTAATCGGCAACGAGGAGTGCATTTGAAATTGAGAAATAAATTAAAAGATATAATGTAATAGAGTGGATAAATGAACGGTTTTGATCTTTTTTAAAAAAATTTCTATCTCAATCCCAAGCTTATTTCCAATGAGCCAAACGCCACTTTTAGTAGCTACAGTAGAAACAAAAGATCAGATTTTGCTAGACAATTCTCGCAATCTGGAAAGCAGATCCTCACAATCCCACAGTCCAAGGGGTAGTCTTTGGCAGATTTTGTCATCCCACCATATACTGACAGTGAAAATCACTAACAGAATGTAGAGACAAACATACACTAACTTTTGTCTTCACATATTTTCACAATCCAGCTACTCCTATTCAAAATCTACCGTACAAAAACTGATTTTGAGAATCTATGGCTAGATCTGTTGATGACGGAAGCGAGGCGAAGGAGTGGCCCAGGAGGAAGTGGCTTTTAGTTGGCTATTTGTAGGCAGGCATGGTGTGCTTCGGACTGCATCATCATCCATCGGTCTGCACGTGAAGGCCTGCAGGGTGATGCATGCAGAGTAGCCTAACAATGTCAGTGTCCTCTCCCACTGAATTAGGGAGGAATAATCAAATCAGTCTTTTACATTGTTTAATTTGGTTTAGAGCCACAGCTGCGTTCGTCATCAAACTTTCTTAGCACATTTCCCTTTTCCCGCTTATCATATACTATATAACCTAATCTAGTTCGTACAAAAATCATTAGCAGACGGTGCCACC
>BCLF01000111.1:214157-234702 GCA_001602275.1 Zoysia japonica | reverse complement strand
CGTCTGGCGCCATTCGGGCAATTACTGCGCCTGGCGGGCATGCTTAGCCAGGCTGACGTCACTTTGACTGGCAGAGGCAATGATAGTTTGCCTCTGGCCCACTCGTCAGCGAGTGGGTTGCGAATGCCGTTGGTATATAGTTCGGCGAGCAGACCGTCGGGCGCCCCGATGCTCGAGTATGGGCTCCCGACGTGGCCACGTGGAGTATGGTGAATGGTTCTCCAAAGATGAACTGTCGTCCTTTGTCGGGGTCCGCGCATGCGCGTCACATCCGTTTGGCGCGGGCAGGAAATTACTGTGCCAAGCAGATGCGCATAGGCGTGCCGATGACACTTTGACCGACAGACGTAACGAGGGCTTCGCACTGGGCCCACCCGTCGACGGGTGGGGTACGAAATTATGGTGCCCGACGGTTCGGGTGCCCATCATGACGCGGGAGTAACTCCCTGTCGCTTCGTGGGATCGTGTCCCGTGAATCGTGGGGATGAAACCGTCCACCTCCCTCGGCTATAAAGGCAGCCGTGTGGAATTTCGAAACCCGCCCTTGCCATTTGCCTTTGCCTTTGTCCTCCTCACGCTCCTGCTCTTCCTTGAGCCCTTTGCTTTCGCTGCTCTTCGTTTGCCTTGCCGTTCGTTGTCGCAGAAGCCATGGCCTCCGAGTGGAAGGCATCCACTGTCTCCGATGACATCTCGAGGGACCGAAGAAGGGATTCCTCCAGAAGCAGGACATCATCAGCTGGAGGCTGGCGGCACAGCAGGTCCTGGCTCCCGCTCCGGATGAGATTGTCTCCTTCCTCTCCTTCCACGACCGCGGGCTCGGGCTTTCGAGTTGTCGATTCATCCGCGAGCTCCTCGCCTACTATCAGGTCCGCCTCCACCACCTCAACCCAAATGGGGTGCTCCACATCACGCCCTTCATCACGCTCTACGAGGCCTTCCTCGAGATCCCTCCACATGCCCTGTTGTGGAAGTACTTCTTCAACGTGACACGGCTGGGCGGTGCGCGCAACAGCCGGCGCTACGGAGTACCTTGACGTGCCTCTGAAGAAGTCGTTGAAGGGTTGGGACGACGAGTGGTTTTACGCCACTAATGTCACCCCCCGGCTCCCGTCATACTTCGACGAGACTGCCATGACTGTCAACTTCCTCGCCATCGGACGAGGAGGTGCAGGAGCTGACCCCATACCTTGCATGGATCCAATAGCTTCGGGAGGTCGAGCTGTCGGCCGTCAAGGTGGCCGCCGTCTTCGTCGGTTGTCGTGTGCTCCCGCTCCAATGGCGCAGGCGGGAGATGCATGAGTACACTGGCGCCCAAGACACCACGCGCCTGGTGGTTGGGGAGGAGCTGTCAGATGATGACATAGCGGGTTGCGTCACCCACAAGTTCGATGGATATGAGGAGGCGGCCCTCACGAGAGGGCCGAAGCCCCTGCTCTTGCGTCCGGTAAGTCTATTTCTTCCGTAGTCTCTGTTACTTTTAGCGCGACGATTACAGCCGTCGGTTTAACTTGTTCGTGTTGATTCAGGCGTCCGAGTCTTCTTCGTGCGTTCCGATGGCGGTGCCGTTGGGCATCCCTTCCCTTCCGGCGCCGACATCTCTAGCGGCCGGTCGGCCTTCGACGGTCGCCCGTGTAGCGCCGGCCCTGACCTGAGCGTTGGGATCATCGGCGACAGCTGCAGCTTCGAAGCCGGTCGAGGGCGCCGGCGCGAGCGGCTCCTAGAAGAGGTCACATAGGAGGTCCTCTGGTCGGCCGAGGCCGGGAGGGCTCGTCACGCAGGTCCTTGGTCCGGCCCCTCAGCGGACGCGGGCGGAGGTGGCCGCCTTGGCTGTGCAAGGGGCGTGCAACCCAATTTGTGTGTCATCGTCCGAGGATCTGGACGATGACCTGGACTTAGGGTCGGACACCAAGTCTGACCCGGCCCCTCGGTCCCCCTTGAAGAGGATCACGCTGGGCGGGTCGAGCATTATCCCCGTCCCCGCCCCGGTTGTTCATTCGGTGTTGCCGTCCGTGAGGGTGGCGATAGCAGCAACGACCCGACCCTCGAAGGCTGTGCAATCGCCGGCGGCGGCGACCGGGGCCATTTCGGTTTGTCGATCAAGAGCGTAAGTACCTACACTTGTGTTTTCTTTTTATCGTTGCGAACATTAGCCGGGTAGTGGACTTTCGTTGTTTGTTTCTCGTAGGGTGGCTATTGCCCCTGTTACCGTGGCGGGCGACGCGCCGCAAATCGGCGGAGAGGGGTCGGACCCCGCGGTGGCGGCGGCGGGCGTTCCGATTGCCCTGCCATGTCCAAGTTCCCAGCAGCATGACCCACCGGCTGGCGCGCCAGTGGTTGAAGAAGAAGTTGCGCAGCCTCCCTTGGCCCCTACCGAGGGTCAGGGGGCGGCGGCGATTGCGGAAGACCCGTAGCCTCCCCCTCGGGCACAGATGCCGAGGGTCTGGAAGAGGCTGCGGAGGAAGTGGTGATTCCGTCCCCTTGGTCGCAGGTGCCGAGGGGTCGACGAGATGGCAGCTGGGGGAGGCGACTAGGTGTCGTCCCCAGCTGCCTTTTCCGCGGAGCCGGCGACGGCAGTCAGTTGAGGCGGCCAAGTTTCGTTTTCGGCCGCCACGTCCACGGGGCCGATGGCGGCGGTCGGCGAAGAAGCGGTGGGGAAGGCCGTTGCGACAACGACTGTCGCGGCAGCGGCTAAAGCTGGCGGCTCCGGGGCCTCGGCCTCGGAGCAGCGGGTGGTGTCGGACCCCTCGTCGGGTGAAGTGGTGTCGCGAGGCACGCTACACTACGACACCCGGATGGGGGATGCCCGGGACATCATCCTCGAGGTCGGCGAGGGCTTGAAGAAGCTCCTCAACAGGCTGTCCGTGGGTCGCGACTTCTTTGACGACCTTGCTGTGCTCGAATCGCGGGTAAGTTATAATAACTTGAAATTTTACAGGTACTGACCTTTTTATTCGCGGTGCTAAGTCATGTTTCTGCAGAGAATCCTGCTCCAATCGCTGGGTCCCCAAAGCTGCAGGCTGAGATGGAGTCCCTCCGCGCGGCGCTGGATCGGGCTCAGGCCGACCGAGAGGCGTCATCGGAGCATGCTCACCAGCTCCTCCGCGAGGCCAATGCCACGCGGGAAGAGACCAAGGCCGCTCAGGATGAGGCCTCGGCGGTGCAGGAGTACGCCCGAGCTGCCCGAGCAGAAGCCCAAGTGGCTCGGGAGGAGAAGAAGAAGTACACCTCTGATCTTGCGAAAGTGCAATTCACCGCTGTCCGTAAGTGTGGCACTCTTGACCCTGTCCCCGACCTCCCTTTTCCCTTAGGAATAGGAAGGATGAAATCATTTGCCTTGTCGAGAGATCAACCAGCGGGCCGAGCGGGTGGAGGCGAAGGCGTAGGAGATGGCGGAGCGGTGTGCTGCCGCCGATGCGAAGCTCGTGGTCGCAGAGGATGAGGTCATAAAGCTCACCGCGGAGCTGAAAGACCTAAGTCTGTCCGTCAACGAGGACGTGGCCCGCGCGCGACAGGTGGGGGAGGATGCGCGGACCGTTATTGGTGTCGCCATAGAGTAGCGCGACGGTATGTGATTTTGTAGATCGTGTTTGTTGAAGGGTCGATGTGGGGTTGGCTACTTATCTTCGTTTGGCCTTGCAGCCGCGACTAGCACACTTTGGGACGTGATGGAGGACGTGCGCCGCATGTTTTGTAACATCTTCCCCGGGCTGATAGCCGCCGCGCTGACCGACACCCGTCAAGATGGGGCGACGCTGGCCTTGGTGCATGTGGTGTCGTACTACCCGGATGTCGAGCTTGCACGTGTCTCCAAGGGCTTCGCCGCTGACATCCAGAGGCGGAGATCCCGCAGCTGACGAAGGATGTGTGGCCCTGGACAGTGGACCTCTGCACCGCCTTCCTGTCGAGGAACTTCATGCGGGATAGGTTCGGCTCGATGCCGACCCGACCCCGAGATCTCCGCCGCCGCCCCAAAATCCGTAGATTTAGGTCTTCTTTTGGTTTTTTCTGTAATAACTTTTGTGATGTATTTGGACATCTTTTGTTAAATGTTAGTAATGAATTATGATCCGACCCATGCTCGTGCCATGTAACTTTCTTTGCAACTTTGCGTTTTTCGTCATCCATTGGACGTTTACCGAGCGACCAGGTCAGGTATAGCCTGTAGGGTTGAGTGTCGGATTCAATGCAGCCGTAGGGCGTCACCAACCCAGGTCGTCAATCGTTAGCTGCGAGGAAAGACTCGTACGCTAGCATATAGAATTTACTTCGCACGTTCAAGGGCCGCCCGCGCGCTTGCGCGGGTCGGGAAGCAAAGCCTACTAAGAAACGAGGCCAAGGCCTAAGAACGAAAGCGAGAGACGCGGAGCATGAGAACGACGACGTCGGTCTGCAACGCTGTTCTTAGTTAAATCACGCCGACCCGGGGAATTTTCGGTGTTCACGCCAGCGCGAGTCAGGATTTAACTTCGAAACATGTGCGGACCGACCGTCGGGTTGGAGGCCTCGAGGCCTGCACTGTGAGACCCAGCGAACTTATCACAGGGGTCAACGAACATGTCGCAGGAGACACTCAGATAGCCCTCGGGCGGCGAGGGGCCGGCCTTTCGGCAGCGCGCCGCCAACCAGAGCAAAAAGAGACAAGATTTGCTCAAGAAACTTATCTAATTTTATTATGTATAGAAACAACGCAAATTTTCAATGTTCTAGGCATTTTCGAGCTCTTCACTTGATTACAAAGGGCCCTTCCCAGGGAGGTGACAACTTGTGCTTCCCAGCTTAGTTTGGGCGCTCTTCAGGACTAGGTCATTGTCGGTGTTTCGTACATCGGCACAGTAAATTTATACGATCGGATGGGGGATCGTGCGTTTTCAGGATCGAATGGCCTAGTCTACAAGCGAGACTCAAAGGTTAACCTGGTTCAGGCCGCCTTGAGGCATAATACCCTACGTCCAGAGATGAGAGATCGATCAGATGAATCTCAAGAACACGAGAGTACAATGCAGATGGGCTCTGGGCGGTTTCGAGAATCCCAAGCTCGCGTGGTGGGGGTGGTTTACAAGTGGTGATGTGTATATTTTCCCTACGTTCTCTGTTGCTCCTTTTTGTTCTATGTGTCTGTTTTATGTCTCTTATGTATGTTGCTTTCTCGCTTCTCGGGTGCCCCTTTTATAGGGCCGGACCTAGGTTGTCTTGACCGGACCATGGTTAGGATGACCGGACCATGATTTGAGCATCTTGCCGCCTACGAAAACGGATGACCCCTTGTCTTTAGTAAATCATGCTCTCTGGCGTTCGAGGCAGACGATCGGCGCCTCCCATTGATACCTTTGTTCACTGAGAGGGAACAAGATTGCTTTACTGTTCAGCTTTATCGCCTGGTGGGTTGTTTCTCGTCCAACCGGGTGGTTGCGGAATCTTCCGGATGCTTATCTTCTCTGTGGAGCTGTACGTCGTTAGGAATTCTGATAGTAACTGCTTCGTGGCGGTCGACGGGCGAGTCCCAACCGTTAGGGTCCTAATAGCTCGGGTCCTGACCCCTGAGGGTCGGGGCGATTACAGCCGCCTCGGCTTCGGGCCTTGGCGAGGCTTTCCGACCGTTGAGGCCGGGCCGCCTTTGTGAAGCTCTTGGTGGGCCGTTGAAGGATCGCGGGCCGCATGTGGGCCGTGCTGTAGAAGATGATCCGTAGATACCCGGGGTATACTATCCCGACAGTAGCCCCCGAGCCCTGCGCCGTTTGCAACCTCTGTTGAGGCGGTGCTGGGCTGTCCGTCTTCGAAGTTTGTTTTGATCCTACGGGAGCGCGCGAGCACGCCCGTAGGGCGTAGCCCCCGAGCGAGCCGAAGGGTCGGTCGTGGGCTGAAGCGTCGTGCCGACCATCACTCGTTGATGGTTGATCCTACGGGAGCGCGCGAGCGCTCCTGTTGGGCGTAGCCCCCCAGCGATCCGAAGGGTCGGTCGTGGGCTGAAGCATCGTGCTGACCATCACCCGTTGATGGTTGATCCTACGGGGGCGCGCGAGCGCGCCCGTAGGGCGGAGCCCCCGAGCCCCCGAGCGATCCGAAGGGTCGGTCGTGGGCGGAACCATCGTGCCGACCATCACTCGTTGTTAGTTTGATACGTGATAAAGGTATTGGCGACATTGGAATGCTTATCTGTGTTTTGTAGGAGGGTGTTCCTCCGTCACATGCGCTGGCGCCTGTGGTGGTGCCGGCTGAAGAAGTTGGCGTCCTGGCTATACTGGGCAGTGGATCCCCGGATCAAGGAGTCGGCCCTATTACTGCCATCGCCGGACCTTCGACTGTGCCGGCGTCTGTGATCGCGCCGACCATCCCGGCCGCGGTGGCTGTTACCCAGGCAATGTCGGTCGCAGTGTCGACCGCTCCGACTGTTTTGCCGGCTGCTTCAGCTGCTCTGTCGACTGCTTCAGCCGTAGCGCCTGAGAAATCCGAGAGCTGAAGGACCGAACACGCTTGGCCGAGGAGGCCAAGGAGGCAGCCGACGGCGCGTTGGAGCGATCGGAGGAGCTATGCCGCCTTGCCCTGGAAAGCCGTGATACTTCAGAGGCTCGCCTCGGCGTGTTGGAGGCCGAGGTGAGGAAGTACATGGCGAAACTGGCGAAGCTGCAGGAGCTGTCTGCTTCGCTTGAGGCGTCGACGGCTCAGCTTCAACAGGACCTGGCCAATGAACGGTCGGCCACCGAGGCTGCGTAGAAGGATCACGAGTGTAAGTAACAAGTGGACTTGTTAGTTTATTAGGGAGATTGGTTCCTTAATTTTTGAGGTGCAGGCGTGGCTGTGGAGCTCCGGAGGCTGCTGTCGTCGGTCCGGACGCTGGTGCACCAAGTGTTCGATGACACTTGGGACGTGAGCGAGTCGGTGGAGCGGGCATCCCGTGTGCTGGAGATGCTGCCGGGGCTGATCCACACCCAGTTGCTCATCGCTCTGCGGGACGGAGTGTCGTTGACGCTGGCGCACCTTCGGTCCCACTATCCTGACGCCGACCTCGAGCGCATTGCCGAGGGTTTCGCCTCGAGGACGTCGGGTGAGGCGTCGAAACTTTTGGAGGACTCCAAGCCTCAGGCGCAGGAGATCATTAGCTGCTTCCTCCGGCCGACCCTGATGAAGGAGCGCTTCAGCCGCCTGGCTCCCCTTTAGATGTTCTTGCTCGCAGCTTGTAGTGATATCTGTGAACTTCACTTTTTCGCGAGGTTGTTTATGTTTTTGACTCTTTCTGACATCAAGCGTTTCACATTGTTCTTTGTGTTCCATTGGGCGTTGGTCAGGCGACTGGGTCGGGTATAGCTCGTAGGGTCGAGTGTCGGGCTCGAACCGTAGAGCGTCACCGACACCGGGTCAGATCGTTAGCCGTGAGGATTGCTTTGAACGAAAATGCTCATAGTCCGCGAGAGTCAGACCGAGTCACTCGTACACCGAGTCACAAGCCAGAGGGTCGGTCCCCGAGGAAACGTGGTAGGCGTCGAGCCTTAGTAATGGCGAGGCATAGAGCCAATCGCCAGGGCGCGAAGTCCTTTCGGGACTAAGGCGTGGGACCTTAGTTTAGGATAACGAGGCACAGGGCCTTACGATCCTCGGGTCGGTCGCTCTGATCCTCGGGTGGGACTCCTATGATAGCCCTCGGGCAGAGGAGTGTAGGTGAGCTGACAGCACTTCACTGCCAAAGACACAGTTAGCGGATAAGATATAAATGAGATGCATAGAGATTTGAATAGCTTTAATATGCGTAAAAATGACGCAAAATTTTGATGTTCCAGGTGTGAACAAGCTCAGCCGGATGATGTTGGTTGGAGCATGGAACTTGTCGGGGAAGCCGGCTCTTCGGATGCTGGCCCCGAATGCTCGGGGTCTGACGTCATCGGGGCCGAGGCTCTGAGCGTCGTCGTAGCTGCGTCGTCATCGACGTCGCTCGGGGGACCGATCGCGCCCGGAGTTGGAGTAGCGATCACTCCTGGCATGCCTCCGTGCCTCGATTGTGTGACGAGTGTCACGATGCTCCCCCAAGCGGTGGTGGATGTTGCTGACCGAATGGTCGGGGTTTCGAGTCTCAGCCCGTCCGCGAAGTCCTGGCGAAGAGATAGTTCGGGTTGTTGCAGAGCACCGTCAAGGTAGACGCGGAGACGATCGTAAGTCTCTTTGAGAACGGGATTATCGGGTGTGGGAGATTCGTAAAGAACACAGGCCGCCGCCGTCAGATTCTTGTAAGGCGTATCAAAAGCAGGCGTGCCACCGTCCATGATTTGCTGATAAGCAGTGCGGGCTCGGGCTCGGGCACCACCGCTCGTCGCGGCGACACCCTTACCCTTTGGATCGCACCCGGTCGCATGTTTGTGTCGGAGTGCGTCCTCAACCACAGTGAGAGCGTGAAGGTGTGGAGATGGATCATCATGTTCTGCCTTGCCGGGGGTTTCGTCCTCTGCGGCTTTGGTGGGCAACATGAAGCACTCACGTGACGGGTCGTGGCCCAACACGCCGTGAGGCGAAGCACGAAAAAGACGGCATCGAGGTGAGCGACATTTAGGCGAACGCTACTTTCACGAGATCTGAAGGTGGAGCTCGCCGCCGTTGTCGGCGACGAAGTCTAGGCTCTCGAAGCGGAAGGCCTGGCCAGCAGCGAAAGTGGGTATGTTCCACATCGACCATCATGAGCGATGGCAATCATGAAATCCCGAAAAAACAGTCGAGAGATGGAGGAATCTCCGACTAAAGCAAAAATCGAAGCCATCGAAACAACGAATGAAAACGCACCGAAAACCCCTTCCTGGCACGCCAACTATCGGTGTTTCGTACACTGGCACAGTAAATTTATACGATCGGACGGGGGATCGTGTGTTTTCGAGATCGAATGGCCTAGTCTACAAGCGAGAGTCAAAGGTTAACCTGGTTCGGGCCGCCTCGAGGCGTAATACCCTACGTCCAGGGATGAGAGATCGATCAGATGAATCTCAAGAACACGAGAGTACAATGCGGATGGGCTCTAGGCGGATCCGAGAATCCCAAGCTCGCATGGTGAGGGTGGTTTACAAGTGGTGATGTGTATCTTTTCCCTACGTTCTCTGTTGCTCCTTTTTGTTCTATGTGTCTGTTATATGTCTCTTATGTATGTTGCTTTCTCGCTTCCCGGGTGCCCCTTTTATAGGGCCGGACCTGGGTTGTCTTGACCGGACCATGGTTAGGATGACCGGACTATGGTTTGAGCATCTTGCCGCCTATAGAAACGGATGATCCCTTGACAGGTGGGGCCACGGTCTTCAGTGAATCATGCTCTCTGGCGTTCGAGGCAGACGATCGGTGCATCCCATTCGTACCTTTGTTCACTGAGCAAGGTTGCTTTACTGTTCAGCTTTATCGTCTGGTGGGTTGTTTCTCGTCCAACCGGGTGGTTGCGGAATCTTTCGGATGTTTATCTTCTCTCCAGAGCTGTACGTCGTTAGGAATTCCGAATCGGCGTGATTGTTGAAGTAGTAACTGCTTCGTGGCGGTCGGCGGGCGAGTCTCGACCGCTAGGGTCCTGATAGCTCGGGTCTCGACCCCTGAGGGTCGGGGAGATTACACTCGCCTCGGCTTTGGGCCTTGGCGAGGCTTCCTGACCGCTGAGGCCGGGCCGCCTTTGTGAAGCTCTTGGTGGGCCGTTGAAGGATCACGGGCCGAAAGTGAGCCGTTGTAGAAGATGATCCGTAAATATCCGGAGTATACTATCCCGACCGTCATCGACGTTGAACGCCCGACCCTATATCCGCCAAGCGTGTAGTCGACGAAGACTCTGCTGGTACTTAGCCGACCGCAGGATGGCGACATCACGCGTTTCATCAAGTTGGTCGGGGCATCTTGCTGTGCCGCCTCCGACGCATCTTCATTGTAGGCCCGGACTCGCAGGGAATCGTAGTCGATGTCGGTCGGTAGAACGGCTTTGACGCCGAATGCCATGAGGAACGGGGTGAAGCCCGTCGTCCAGTTGGGGGTCGTCCGTAGGCCCCAGAGCACGAAGGGGAGTTCTTGGGCCCACCGGCCGACTGCATTCTTGACGTAGTCGTAGATTCGGGGTTTAATCCCCTAGAGCACCATGCTGTTGGCGCGTTCGACCTGCCCATTGGTTCTCGGATGGGCCATGTATGCGATGTCGAGCCGGATGTGATATTCCTCATAGAATTCATGAAATTGCCGACCGGTGAATTGCGCATCATTGTCGGTGATGATGGAGTTGGGACCCCAAAGCGACAGATGATGTTGTAGAAGAATTCGACTGCTCAACCGGCACTGATAGAGGGCACTGGTTTCGCTTCAATCCATTTGATGAACTTGTCGACGACGACGAAGAGGTGGGTGAAGCCCTCGGGCGCTTTTCGAAAAGGCTCGAGGATGTCGAGGCCCCATACTGCGAAGGGCCATATAATCGGGATCGTTTGAAGTTTTTGGCCCGGCAAATGGGTCTGTCGGGCGTAGTATTGGCACCCTCAGCAGGTGTAGACCATTTGCTCGGCATTGGCAACTGCTGTAGGCCAGTAGAATCCCTGCTGGAAAGCTTTTCCCACCAAGGTCCTTGGGGCGGCGTGGTGCCCGCAAATTCTCGAGTGAATATCGTCGAGGATGTGCCGACCTTCCCCCCGAGGGATGCAGCGTTGAAGAACACCGCTCGTGCTTCGCTTGTAGAGTTCATCGTTGTTGATGGTGTAGGCTTTGGCCCTTCTGGAGATGCGATGGGCCTCGTTGGTGTCGGCTGGGAGTGTGCTATCTTCGAGGAAGGCAAAGATATCTTGAGACCAGTCGAGATAACCTCCAACTCGAGGGTTGGATTTGGCTTGTTGACCACAGCGTCGAACAAAGGGTTGTTATTATCTTCCTTGATCTTGGTGGTAGGCTCGGTGAGGACTTCGAGGAAGACGTCGTCTGGTACGGGATCCCGACCCGAGGCCATCTTGGTGAGGTAGTTGGCCACTTCGTTGTCGCAGCGTAAAACGTGGTAGAGCTCGAGCCCGTCGAACTTGTCTTCGAGCTTGCGAACTTTCTGGCAATAAGCTTCCATCTTCGGATCATAGCAACTCGAGGCTTTCATGACTTCATTTACAATGAGCTCGGAGTCGCCCTTGCCTTAGGGCCATCGGACGCCAAAGGTGATTGCCATTCGCAGACGTTTTACGGCAATGAAAGGCTTCGTATTCGACAACGTTGTTTGAGGCACAAAAGTGAATCTGGAGCACATAGCAGAACTTGTCACCTTTCAGAGAGATGAGGATGACACCAGCCCTCGAGACTCGTAGCATGCAGGAGCCATCGAAGAACATTGTCTAGTGCTCAAGGTCGACAGGGGTCGGCTGCTCCTGGGCCTCGGTCCATTTGACGATGAAGTTGGTGAGAACTTGAGACTTGATGGCTTGATGTAGAACGTTGGAGATGTCATGGCCCATGAGCTCCATTGCCCACGTGGCGATCCGTCCAACCGCATCTTTGTTGGTGATGACCTCCCCGAGTGGAAAGCTAGTGACCACCCGGACGGAGTGGCTGTCGAAGTAAGTACGTAGTTTCCGCTTGGTGATGAGGACGGTGTAGATTAGTTTCTCCACTTGCGTGTAGCAGATTTTGGCGTCGGCGAGGACCTCGCTGATGAAGTAGATGGACCGTTGGACTTTCGGAGCCCGACCCTCCTCCGAGCGTTCAACAACGAGGACTGTGCTAACCACCTTGGAAGTGGCGAAAATGTAGAGGAGCAGGTCTTCAGCGAGGGTCGACGAAGCAAGGATCGGCGGTGTGGACAACAGGGTCTTCAGTTGCTCAAACGCTTCCTGGGCCATGACGGTCTAGGTGAAGCGGTCAGACTTGCGCAGCAGTCGGTAAAAAGGCATTGCCTTCTCACCGAGCCGGGAGATGAAGCGGCTGAGGGCCGCGAGGCACCCAGTGAGTCTCTAGACACCTTTGACATTCTTGACAGGGCCATGCTTCAGGATCACAGCTATCTTCTCGGGATTGGCTTCGATGCCATGCTTGAAGATGACGAACCCAAGCAGCTTGCCAGAGGGAACGTCGAAGACGCACTTTTCAGGGTTAAGCTTGACACGGTACCACCGGAGGTTGGCGAAGGTCTCCTCCACGTCGGTGACGAGACCGTCGGTCTTTTGGGTCTTGATAACGATGTCGTCGACAGACTTCAAGGATCCGACCTAATTGGTCGTGGAAGCACTTTTGCATGCAGCGCTGATAGGTCGTGTCGGCATTCTTAAGCCCGAATAGCATCGTGACGTAGCAGAAAGAGCCAAACGGAGTGATGAACGACGTGGCGGGCTGGTCGGAACCTCGCATAGAAATCTGATGTTACCCGGAGTACGCATCAAGAAAACTAAGGGTCTCGTAACTGGTGGTGGAATCGACCACCTGATTTATGCGCGGCAAAAGAAACGGATCCTTTGGGCATGACTTGTTGAGACTTGTATAATCAACGCACATCCTCCATTTATCATTTTTTTCACCATTACGGGGTTGGCTAGCCACTCGAGGTGGTAGACCTCACGAATAAACTTAGCATCGAGCAGCTTAGTAATTTCTTCCCCTATGGCCTTCTTCTTTTCATCGTTGAAGCATCGAAGTCGTTGCTGTATGAGTTGAGATCCAGGCTTGATATTGAGGGAGTGGATGCCTGGCATATCAGAGGGTGCCCAGGCGAAGACGTTCTCATTTTGGATGAGGAAGTCGACGAGCGTGCTTTTCTATTTATCGGAGAGCGCCATCTCGACCCTGGCCTTCTTGGCGAGGTCAGATGTATCGAGGATGATCTCCTTGAAGTCGCTATCTGGTTCGAAGGACATAGAGTTTGATGGCTTAGAGTCGTGGGTCGGGTTTGGGGACGACTCTTTGGACTTGCTCAAAGCTTGGCCGACCCCGAGAGAGCGAGGGCCAGCTCAAAGCTTTCTTGCTTACAGGCGAGGGCCTGCTTGATGTGCGATGCCACGGTGATGATGCCTTTGGGGCTCGGCATCTTCAGCTTAAGATAGACGTAGTTGGGGGCGACCATGAACTTGGCATAGCATGGTCGGCCAAGGATGGCGTGAAAGGTTCCGGCGAAGTCAACCAACTGAAAGGAGAGCGTCTCGGTCGCCGAATGTGACAGGAAGGTCAATCTGACCCATGGGAACGGCGCGGTCCCCCGGGATCACTCCGTGAAAAGGAGCGTGAATCGACCGGAGGTCCGACCGTGAAAGCTTCATGACGTTGAAGGTGTCGATGTAGAGGATGTTCAGAGCACTGCCGCCGTCCATAAAGACTTTGGTGAGGCGTGTACTGCCGACGATGGGGTCAAGCACCAGAGGAAGACGCCCCGGCTGAGGCACTCGGTTGGGGTGGTCGGATCTGTCAAAGGTGATGGGCGTCTCCGACCACTTGAGATAGGATGGAACGGTGGGGTCGACATTGTTTACTTCTCTTCATAACAGCTTTTGGCAGCGCTGTGGCTCGTAAGCCCACGGCCCTCCAAATATCATGAGGCAACCTTCAGGCTCTAGAAAGGCGGGGCCGGCGTTCTCCTCGGCACCCTTCTTTGGGGGGCCGAGACGCTGAGGTTGGCGTGGCTGGGTCCGAAGGAGACCCTTCAGGAAGCATCAGGCGGCAAGAGAGGTGCTGGATTGGAGTGGAGTGGTTCGGACATGACTTGTCAAGAAGTTTCTCGAAGTAGTTGTCGTGCTCAGGCGGAGCCTTGGCTTAGGATCGGGGTCATCATTTGGTGACGCCCACGAACTCATCATCGTGCTGCCGACCCTTCTTGGGTTTCTTGCTGCTTGAGCTACCGCCGGCCCGGCCGTCCCGACGGTCGAAACGTCGGTCGGAGCGATGATCGGATTTGCGGTCGGACTTGGACTTCTCTTTGTCCTTGTCTCGGCCTCGGTCAAAGTTGGCTTGAACAGCCTCCTCCCTAGAGGCGAAGGTGGTGGCGATGTTGAGTAGTGCGCGGGTCGTCCGAGGGTTTTTACACTCGAGTTTGTGGATGAGGGCCTTGGAAGTCATGCCGCAGGTGAAGGCGTTGCTGACGTCAATGTCGCTCACGTCGGGCAACTCATTTCGCTTGCGCGAGAAGCGCTGGATGTAGTCGCGGAGCTATTCGCCGGGTTGTTGCTTACAGTTCTTCAGATCTCAGGAGTTCCCCAGACGCGTGTAGGTCCCCTAGAAGTTGCCGACGAAGACTCGGCGAAGGTCGAACCAATTGCGAATGCAATCGGCTAGAAGATGCTCGAGCCACCCCCTAGCCAAGTCAGCCAGGAAGAGTGACAGGTACTAGATGGCAAACAGGTCATCCGCCCCTCCTACCTGGCAGGGAAGGTGATAATATTGGACCCAAATGGTCGGATTCGACTCACCAGCATACTTGGTGATGTTGGTGGACGCATGGAAACGGTTCGAGAACCGCGCGCGTCGGATGGCGCGTCCGAAGGCTCGAGGCATGACCCCATCGGGGCTGGGGCTCTGAGAGTTGCTGTGGCTGCGTCGGTGGTCGTGGTAGTCGGGAGTTCGTTCCTAGCGATGGCGTTCGGAGTACCCATGAGTCCGTTCCTGGCGTGACTCGATGTGGAAGTCGGTTCTAGCCTATCGCTGAGCGTCGATAGTGTGATGAACGTTGCGATCAGGGCCGAGGCGTCGTCGGATGGAAGCGGGCGGAGGATCTGACCAATCCGCCCTGCCGCCCGGCCGCTGACTGCTACGAACCTTGAAAGGCGGCGGTGGAGGTGGAGGCACCCTGGTCCCTTGCTGCTGGAGTTACGGATTCGTGCAGAATTTTCGCGGCCGCCCCACGTTGTCGATCGCACAATCGAAGGTAGGCGTGTCCGTCGCCATGATCTGTTGGTAGGCAGTACGGGATCGGTTCTGAACGTTGACGGCAGCCGAAGGCGACGATTTGCGTGCCGATCCTTCTTGGTGGCGGAGTTGGCCTTTTGGGCGGACAATCTACGCCGCAGGGCCTCCTCCACGATGCTGGTCGCTCGATGCCCCGACGAAGTGTCGCCGGCAGGCGTTGCACCGAGGGGAGTACACCAGCACTCGTACCGTGAAGCATGAAACACTCACGCGTCGAGTCATGACCCAACGCCGTGCGAATGCGACAACGCCGGGCCGTGCGCTTGGCACGCGGCACCCGGAGACGGAATTCGACCACAGCGAAGATCGAAGCCATCAATGATGAGGCGAGGCACACCATGATTCTGTACACCGGCACAGTATGAATTTATACGATCGGAGGGGATACAGTGCGCTTCTTTCTGATCGATATGACCTAATCCACGATGGACTCAAAAACGTAACCTGGTTTGGGCCACCGCGAGGTGTAATACCCTACGTCCAGGGGTCGGAAACGATGAATTCACGTATAATCGAGTGGATTACAATGGCGAAAGGGCTCTTACACGGGCAGAGTCTCTAGCGCGCCTATGTGGGTGTGCATCGAGTTGTTCAATCTCCTAATCTTATGATCCTTTTTTACGAGGGTTCCCAACGGGGCTTTATATAGAGGCCGGACCGGAGTTTCAAAGCGGGGTGAGACGGGCGTCTCTCTAATGGGTGTGGGCCACAACTAAACTTGGCTCCCACGGAATTGGGCTTCCTCTGACGAGTGGGGTCGCAGCCAAACTTAGCTCCCACGAAAATGAGCTTACTCTGACGAGTGGGGTCAACGGTATCTTCGAGAATAATCCTCTGGCGATTCTCCGGCGCCTAATGGTCCTCTGGTGCCAGCTGTCGTCGCCAGCGTCCTTCGCCTGTCCCCTGATCAGTGCCAAGGGGGACAAAGGTTGCTTTACCATTTGCTTTACCTCCCTGCCTCTTCTGTACAATCGCCAGGAATCTTTGTACCGGTAGGGACCTTATCGCGGGTTGGTCGCCGATCTTTGAGTCGGAAAGTAAGTCGGTTACTTGGCCATCGGGCGACCAAGCCTTGTCGTTGCGTAGCCTTCGACCCAGGGGGGTGGCCTTTGTCCTAGGACGAGCTCGACCTTCTGGGTTGGGCTTGACGAAAACATGCGAGAGTCTTTCTCTTGGCCCACGAAGAGTCTGGGCCAGCCATTCTAGATGGGCCGTATACTTTGGGTGGGCCATCGAGTAGCCCCGGGCCATAAGTACCCAAGGTAAATGACCCCGACAACGCTATCTCTAGGACAAGGACAACAATCAGTGATTAAAGATGTGGGCACTGGGCTGCGGGTTTTTTTCCCCTGCGCCTGAGCTAGCCTAACCCTACAAAGATCAGCGTTGTGGGACTAGGCTTGCAAATGGGGAGAACCCGCCCCATCCCCAAACCACCCCATAATTATGTCTATATATTTTTTAAACCCAACCCTACCTAAAAAATTAACAACTCCACCCAACTCGCCCCAACCCACCAGTTGGCTTGAACCCAATCCCACCCAATCCAGCCTCCTTAATACAGGTTGCCTGTATACCAGCCCAACATATACTAACGGCATTTTATCAACGGTAACCCGACAGTTGGAATAGTATACTAGCAACTTTGCAGCAACTGCACTCATGACTAGAGTAGTATACTTGCAAATTTCATCAGAGACGAAGTAGTATACTAGTAGCAACTTTACAGGAGTCGATTCCATGAGCAGCAACTTTACAGGAGTAGTATACTACGGAGTAGCAAATTTCATCACAGAGACGAAGTGTAAATCATTAGCTAGCTAAGAGTATCTGTAGTTGGTAAATCAGATGTACTTCAAACTCATCTATACTGTAAGACTCCGACATCATCCATAAGTCCTACATTCAAACTCATCTATACTGTAACCGCTTGGAGTACCCAGAACAAGCACACTTCTTGCAGAAAATCAGACCTGCGTGAGAAATGAAGAAAGTCAGATAAAGAAAAATGCACTTCCATAACTTCAGTTTCACTACACCGCAGATCAGAAACAAGGGAACTAGATGAAAAACTAGAGCAAAAATTATTTGCATATCTTCAATTCTTAGTAAAGATAAACATATCATCCTTGGGTGGGGAGCATGCCTCAGAACATATCGCTCTGAAGAAAAAGATGATACATCAGCTATCAGTACAGATATGCAAAGGTTTATTTCACAAATATGTAGAGAATGCTGATCAAGACAGCAGCGGTGTTTACAAGACTGAGCCTATGGAATATCAAGTCAGTTAATCCAGCAAGTAAACTCTCCTCGTAATATCAGAGTCAAGCTGCTTCGGACTCTAGTGTTCTAGCCTGACTGACCTGTTTGTTTAGACTCCAACTTCACACAAATAATTACCATCCATGCTTGTAACAGTTTAGATAATGGAACAAAGGCCTTACTATGTGACTACTAACAATGATACAAGGCGAATGCTAATGTCAAAAAAAAAAACAACTTCGTGTCTGGTTTCTTATACCTGAATACTTGAAATGGATACGGCACTCCCTAATATAGTGTTCTTTCTATTCTAACATTCTAGGACCAATTGCGGTGATGCAGGGCAGGGCGAAGCAGGTGGCGTGCGGCGACGGCACCCTCGGTGGTGCGGCACTGCAGCGACGGTCAGCGGGCAGCACTATAGCGAGGCCACGGCCGATTCTTGTGGCGCTACCTCCGACCGGTCGACGGCCCCGAGGCGGCTAGGTTTGAGCCATGGAGTGAAGACCCGTGGAAACATTTTGGAAAGCACCCATAACATGAACCCATCCCAACCCGCAGTCTCGCGATCCCAACCCGCCCACCCCGTTGTTTTGCAAACCCGTTTCAACCCTTCCAAAATCAACCCATTTCTAAACCCAACCCAAAAATCCTGTTTGGAGCCAACCCTAACGGCCTATGTGGGATAAATATCGAAGGGTAGAACGCACTATCTCTGACTCGATAGAAGTTTATTTTTATATTTTGTTGACTACAATTTTAACCAATAATTTTGATAAATTTAATTAATTTAATAATATAAATTATATATATTATGAAGATATTTCTTTCGATGAATTTAAAAGTACAAATACTAAATTTGTAAATTTAACCAAATCTATAAAAATCATTGATCAACTTTATAGTGAACAAAACCTAAAAATAAGTTTTTATTGGGACGGAGGGAGTAGATATTTGCGGATCAAGGTTGGCAATATAAGATGAAAGGAGTAGCTAGTTCATTTAAAAAAGTTTTAGACTGATGCACGAAAAAATATTAAAAATTTAAAACTCTGGTCTATTTCAATTTAGCAATAAAGTGGTTTTTTGTCGTGTTTATAAATATAAATTTTATATTTATCAAGTTAACGAAATTTATAAAAAATGATCAAAGACATGGTTGACGAATACTACAATAAACTTCATGGGACGCAGTGAGTATAAAACAAGTATGAAGATTACTTCTGTTTTGGAAGTTGCAGTGAAACTCCAAATCAAAATCATGATAATCTTACATTGCAATTAATAATAAAAAACATGATAACAATATGAAATGTTTTTTAAACAACAATATGAAATGGTGTCACACCTAATGTGTTGGAGAAGAGAGTTGAGATATTGTAAGATCGATAGAGAAAAAAAAGAAAAAGATGGACTCTCAACTATTTGCATCAAAATAGATGAGAAAAATAAGGATTACTTTGACATAAAAGATGAAGATATGGACAAGGTGCCGAAGCATCCCATACCTCACATGGCATACAAGCTAACACACAAGCACACCAAAAATCTAACACACTGCTAAAGAAGCTAAAACAATTATAATGACTGTTGACATTAAGGACTCGCTATTACATTTCCTATGGGCAACACTGGCTAAGCTATCTTGATATCGACTGATGCAGCAGGGCTTGGTGGTGGTGAAGGTTAGTTCAAAAACTCGCTTCTGGAGCATCATTGCCATTCATTTCTTGTGTAGTGTGCTCCAAATCAGAAAGCCTTCTTTGTAGGAACTCTCTCATCTTGTGCAGCTCGATAATGTCTACACAAGTCTAGCATCATCAACTGGTGCCTTGAAATGCTTTGGTCGGGATCCTGAGTGCCTTTTATAGTGTACTTCCTCGTTCCCGATTTACGACGAGGGAAGTAATAGTACGCTGACTTCTTCAAGCAGTGCTTGTACTGATCACACAAGCTTGTCAGCATCCGCAACAGCCTCCTCCTCCTCCTTGCTAGCTCTGGAAACGGACTGTAATATCGACTGTGCTCTTGATTGCCATTAAAAATGACTACCTCCATTAATAGAGAATTTCACGGAAAAAGAAGTAAAGGATGCGGTTTTCCAAATGGAGCATAATAAGGCCCCTGGCCCCGACGTATTCCCAATAGAGTTCTACCAAACTTTTTGGGAGACGATAAAAGGGGACCTAATGGCTTTATTTCAGGAATTTCATAATGGTACACTACCATTGTACAGCCTTAATTTTGGAACCATCATCCTTCTACCAAAGTGTAAGGAAGCTTGGAAAATACAATGGTTTCGGCTGATTTGTTTACTAAATGTGAGTTTTAAGATCTTTACCAAAGTGGCTACCAGCAGAATAACTGGGGTAGCCCAAAAGCTGATCAGCCCAACACAAACAGCTTTCTTACCAGGAAAGAATATAATGGAGAGAGTTGTAGTTGTACATGAAACACTACATGAAATGCATAGGAAAAAACTAAGTGGTGTGATTTTAAAAATTGATTTTGAGAAGGCATATGATAAGGTCAAATGGTCTTTTATACAGCACACTCTTAAGATGAAGGGATTTTCTCCAATATGGTGTGAATGGATAGATTCTTTCATTAAAGGGGGACATGTTGCAATAAAAATAAATGACCAAATAGGACCTAATTTTCAACAAAAACGGGAGTACGACGGGGGGATCCACTATCACCAGTTCTTTTTAATATTGTGGTGGACATGCTTGCAATCTTGATTAAAAGATCTAAGGAGAGGGATCAAAATAAAGGGGTAATATCACACCTCATAGAAGATGAGTTGTCCATACTACAATATGCCGATGACACAATACTTTTTATGGATCATAATTTAGAACAAGCTAAAAACTTGAAGTTACTTCTATGTGCTTTTGAACAGCTATCGGGACTTAAGATTAACTTCCATAAAAGTGAAATTTTTTGCTTTGGACAAGCAAAGGACAGTGAAGCGCAATACACACAATTATTTGGGTGCAAACATGGATCACTACCATTTAAATATTTAGGCATTCCTATGCATTGCAGAAAATTGAGCAATAGAGATTGGAAAATTATAGAAGAAAGAATCGAAAGGAAATTAAGTAGTTGAAAAGGAAAGCATATGTCAGTTGGAGGGAGGTTGGTGTTGATAAACTCAGTCCTTACTAGTTTGACTATGTTTACTCTCTTTTTTTGAAGTACCAAAAGGGGTACTTGAAAAAATTGATTACTATAGATCACGTTTTTTTTTGGCAAAGTGATAGCCAGAAAAAGAAATATAGATTAACAAAGTGGAGTATAATTTGTCAACCCAAAGATCAAGGAGGGTTAGGGATTCAAAATATTGAAGTTCAGAACCAATGTTTATTAAGTAAGTGGTTATTTAAATTAGTAAATGAAGAGGGCATGTGGCAGACTTTACTAAAAA
>BCLF01000111.1:181591-203756 GCA_001602275.1 Zoysia japonica | reverse complement strand
CGGAAAAGTTGACGCGCGGGCGGGCGTCTTGGCGCGCGGCTGGTGACCCGATTGTGGCCGGCAAATAAAAGGCCCCGTCTCTAGGGTATGAGACTCACCTGCGCCGCTGGTCCCCTGCTCGCCGCCGGTCCCCTGCTCGCCGCCAGATCTGCTCGTCACCGGATCTTGTGCGTCACCACTCGCCAGTCCCCTGCTTCGTCGCCGGGTCTGGGGCGCCGGTTGTCCCCTGCTTTGCCGCCCTTTGCACCGGCAGTTTCTGCGCCCCCCTCTCTGCGCCGCCCTCAGTGGCCGCTCTCTCTGCGCCGCCCTGTGGACCGGTCATCTCTGCGCTGCAAGTTATGGTCCTCTTAGAAGCCTCCCTTCGCTCTTGCTTTCTCTATGCTTTCTGCTCTCTGGTCTCTGGTCTTGGGGCTTCACAGCTTCAAGTAGTGGTGCATCTGTGCATGCTGAGTGACGAGTGTGCTCTGTTGTTAGTGCTTTGTGCTTGGTTTAAAATATTGCTATTGATTAGCCAGCGGTTTAAAATATTGTTACTTGCTGTTAGTGCTTTGTGCCCTGGAGCTAGAATTGGGGTCTTTGCTTTAGGCCTTTTTGCCTGGAGAATGCAATAGATTAGTTGATTAGTGCCCTGCTTTGTCTCTACTTGTACAAGATCTATTAATGTATTGTTGTAGTATAGTAACAGGGACTCTAATTGCTTAATCTTAACCTAATTGCACCATGCTTCGAACCTGTCCTGATTGTATCATGTTTCGAAGTTGTCCTGTAGGATGGCAGCAAGTGATTCTGAAGCAGCATCTCTCACAGAAACTCAGGCAGACACAGCAGTAACAGAGCAAATGGTTCTCAAGAGGAAATCAGATGATGTAGGATGGGATTATGGGGTTCTAGTTGATCCTCAGAACAAAAAGAAGGTCCGATGCAAAATTTGTGGCCATGTTAGCTCAGGAGGTATTTATCGACTAAAGCAACATGTAGCACACATTGAGAGTGCTGTGGCTAAGTGTAAGAAAAGCTCACAAGAGGCTAAAGATAGGTGCAAGAAATCACTTGAGGAGGCAACAAGGAAGAGGAGGGAGAAAACAGCTCGTGATCTGAATCTGAGAGAAGAAGTGAATGTTTCTCGTGTTGGAGGAGAGGCGGAGGATGAAGCAACTTGTGTTGGAAGTTCAGAGCCTCACAAATTAGGGCCAATTGATAAATGGACAAGAACAATTGATCTTAAAGCTACACAAGCTGAATCTTTGAAGCAACAGAAGATCAACCAGGAACTTTGGAAGCAAAGAACTCATGAGGTGCAACAATATGTTGCAAGATGGATGTACACACATGGTAAGTAACATTGCTGCCACTTTTGATTTTTTTTTCAATGTGATATCTTGCTTGCTGTTGGCTATCATATAATTAATTGTATTCTTTGACAGCCATACCTTTCAATGCTATCAACAATGATAAGTTTATGCAAATGTGTGAAGCAATTGGTCAATTTGGACCTGGCTTTGAGCCACCTTCTCAAGACCATTTAAGAGTAGTTCTTTTGAGTGAGGAGTGAGGAGTATGAAAGAACCAAGAGTTTGGTGAAAGAACATGATGCTAAAAAAGTCAAGAATGAATGTTCTATCATGACAGATGCTTGGTCAGATAGGAAGAGAAGCATAATGAATCTAGTCACAAATTGTGCTAGTGGAACAACTTTCTTGAGCTCAAAGGCGATGTCAGATGTGTCACACACAAGTGAAGTCATATTTGAACTAGTGGACAAAGCAATTGAAGAGGTCGGTGAAGAAGTGGTCCAAGTGGTGATAGACAACGCTTCTAACAACATGGGAGCCAAAAAGCTATTGTTTGTCAAAAGGCCAAGCATATTTTGGACTTCTTGTGAGTCTCACACAATCAACTTGATGCTGCAAGGAATTGGCAGCCTGCCAAGATTTAAGAAGGTGCTTGACCAAGCAAAGGCTTTCACCATCTTTGTCTATGGGCACACACTAACCTTGGAATGCATGAGGTACTTCACAGATGGGAGAGAAATAATAAGGCCCGGTGTGACCAGATTTGCATTAGCTTTTCTTACTCTGGCTAGCATTTTGGAGAAGAAAGATGAGCTAAGAAAGATGGTTGTTCATAGCAAGTGGGACAGCTTGAGAGATGTGAAGTCAAAAAATGGAAAGGATGCAACAGCAACAATGATGAGTCCACAATTCTAGAAAGATGTGAAGATGTGCTTGAGTGTCTTTGAGCCTCTAGTAAAGGTGCTCCGTTTGGTTGATGGAGATGTGAAGCCATCTATGGGCTTCTTGTATGGAGAATTAATCAAGGCGAAGAGATAAATAAAACAGTGCTATGGAAACATAGAGGCTCGCTACAAAGATGTCATGGCTATTGTTGACAAGAAGACGAAGGACAGGCTTGATTCTCCACTGCACTTGGCTGCATTTTTGCTAAATCCATACTATAGTTATGCCGATACTTCAATATTTGATGATGGCACAGTAATAGAAGGATTTATAAACTGTGTTGAGACATTTTATTATGGTGATGAGGACAAGCAAGATCAGGTTGTGAACACTGAACTGAGGATATTTCAAAACAAGGAAGGTTCATTTGCTAAGAAGCTTGCTAGGACTTGTCAAAACTTTGATTATAATCCAGGTAACAAATTCACTTGTCTTGGACTCATAAATATTTTTAATATTGCATGGCATTATAAGTTTAAACCAATTCACTATTTTTTTCAGCATCATGGTGGAGACTTTATGGAACTGAAGCACCCGGGTTACAAAAGATGGCAATTAGAATCCTCTCATTAACTTCAAATTCATCCGGGTTTGAAAGGAATTGGAGTATATTTGAAATGGTTAGACACTAAACCTGCAATCTGAAATCTGAAATACTTATTTCTCTCTAATCTCTATAATCTCATGACATGTTGATTGACTTAATAGATACATACCAAGAGAAGGAATAGGCTAACTACTGAACGGCTCAATGCTCTTGTTTACATCCAATTCAATTCCAAACTGATGAGCAAGAGAGAATAGATCAAGAACAAGAAGATCAGTGATGCCCTCTTATCTAGTGAAACAAGTGAAGCTCAAGGATTTCTGTTTGAAGGTGGTGATGATTGTGCAATGGTTGTCTATAGGGATGAGGAAGATGGTGAAATGCCTGGCACATATTCTTTGGTCTGTTATTGGAGAAGCAATGGGAGTGGATGAACAACTTGAGGTGCGACGTAGCTCAAGAGTGAGAGAGCTTTATGCAGAAGAGGAATTCGAGTCTGAAGAAAAGGAGTTTGAGGAAGATGAAGATATGGATGAAGATTGAGGGGGCTGGGAGCCTATCTGAAGATTGAGAGGGCTGGGAGCCTATCTGAATTGCTGTTTTATTTTTACTTTCCAGTTTTTAATCTGTAATGAACTTATGTGTGCAATTCTTATGTATCTTTTAATTCTGAAATCTGAACCCAAATCACTAAGCAAGTAGCATGCAACAGGAGATCAGTACCTTTCATGTGCTCAGCTGATCATTGCTTCTTTTTGTGCTTAAAAGGTGCCAATATACTTTGCAAGAGACTAGGAGGTTAATTCAGATGAGTACTGTTTTTTTTTTAAAATTTCTGTTAATAAAATTCAGCACTATAGTTTTTAATGTATCTAATATTTGTCATCTTTGTGCTACTCAGGGACAAGAGCTGTCAAGAAGTTGACAATATGAAGCCAACTATGCAAGAATTCCATAGAAAACTGCCTCACAATACAAACAAGGTATGGGTATACTTCTGTATATTTACAGTATTTACAAATTGGCCTTGCTACAGTAGAAAACGCCTAGGCACGCCTAGGAGCGCCTAAGCACGCCTAAGCTCTAGGCGGAGGGTGACCGCTCGCTTAGCGCCTAGCGCCTAATGTTCCGTGGATCTCTAATATGTCTAGCAATTCGTAAATTGCTGACCAAATTGAATTGTTTGTCAAGTGTTGCTGACAATTTATATTCTGCTTATGTTCCGTCAATGCTTTCATAGACTATTCATTATGGAAACGATAACATTAAAGTAAGAGCCTTTTTCTGAAAAGGTGACATGCCGGACCAAGCATGTTGATTTCAAAGGTTGACACAGCACTTATAGGGCCGATTGGCCAAACCGCCAAACATTTGGGCCAAGGTGAAAAAGGTTGGACTAAGGGTACTATCCAACCCTCTTTGATTAAATAAGTGACACTTCTTGAATGGGTACCCTTAGAGTGTTAGTTTCCGATCTAAAGGTTGAAGGGTACCCTTACGTTCTTGAATTTGAATTTCTAACTGAGGCATATGTAACTATGGTGAGGCTCAAGATTACCTCCCATTCCAGGAATAATTCCGAGTTGAAGTTCAGGTAGTCCTAACTGAGCTGATGGTGTTGATACACGGGCATGGCAAACCTGCATAAGGATGATCCAATCATCCAATATATAATAAATAGCAACATATTAGAAGAAAAGCAGCAGTTTGATGCATGGTTGTAACACACAACGAAAACATGTTACATACCATTGCAACCTCTAATCCACCACCTAGAGCAACACCGTCTATAGCAGCCACCGAGGGTTTACGAGCATCTGGAAGCAACAAGTACATAATTCCTCAAATGATGAATTTTCCCTTGTTGGCAAACATGGTCCAGAGCAACAGCAAGATGAATTACCTTCCACTATGTCAGTCAGAAAATCAATTGATAGTGATCCAGGCTTCTTGTTTTCTGGTGACATAAAAGAAACTAATTGTAAGAACTAAAAGTGACAACAACAAGCTTAGCACACAATCTCATTTGTACCTGGCTTATTATCAAAAGCATTTATATCAAAGCCACCACAAAACCTCCCTTTGGCACCTGCAGAACAAGTAAAAGATGAGAAACAGAGCACTTCAATAGGATGCTAGGCAAGATTTTATTTTGTTCTAAATACCAGTGAGGACAGTTGCCTTGACATCATTCCTCCTTAGAGCCTCTGAATAGTTCCTCTGCAAGCTAGCTATGACTGCAAAACATAAATTATTGGACCTGTCATAATCACAGTTTCATAATACATGCCGCCGTGTTAAAATTGGAGAGAACAATGCCTTGCTACGGAGAGACATGATCACATAACTAAAAGATGATCCAAGATTGTATAAGGATTAGCAATTTTCATTTACCTAGTGGAACATTTGGACTGGCTAGATTACTCTTCGAAGCCAGCTAAGATGGAAATCCAAAATGCACAAATAAATTACAGGCACGACCCTGAACACAGGCAAGATAAAAATCTGACATGTTGACTTTGTTTTCATCTTTCAACTGTAACGGCAGTATAACTGCATGGGTCCTCTACAATTTTGGTTCTGGGTGAGGTAGGGCTGCAAATGGGTTGGTGTTAAATGGGGTTTATGGGTTGGGTTTAGAAATGGTTTAGTTTGGAAGGGTTGAATTGGGTTGGTATAAAAAATTGGTTAGTTTGGGTT
Organism: Zoysia japonica; assembly: GCA_001602275.1. Taxonomy (NCBI): domain Eukaryota; kingdom Viridiplantae; phylum Streptophyta; class Magnoliopsida; order Poales; family Poaceae; genus Zoysia; species Zoysia japonica. The sequence goes on along the minus strand of BCLF01000111.1, from coordinate 198,272 downwards.
TGGTTTGCAGTTATGATGGGTTGGGACGGGTTGGAACGGGTTGGCTCACAGCACGACCCCAATCGTCCCCAATCGCCATTTAGAGATGACGGCGGCAGCGGCACGATCCCGGGGAAATGACGGCGGCTACGAGGATAGTCCGATTCAGAGCTTGGAGAAGATGCCGAGCTTCTCCCGCGGCGCGCGGCGGCGTCAAGATCTAGACGACGACTACCGCTACTACCGGTAGTCCGTCCTCGCCCGTGGCGCATGTGGAGGGGCTCCGGCTCCCCGGTGACGACGTCGGCGCGAGAGAGAGCACTAGCAAGAGCAACAGGTAGAGTGGAGCAGATGGGTGTTCCTCAACGAGCCGCCGCAGGAGGAGGCGGCCGGCCGCGCGCAGAGCTACGCGACGCAAATCCACGTCACATGGATCGCCACCGCCAGCGACGCCTGTAGTGTGAGTGCCCATCCGTCATCGCCTGAAACATCATTAGCAAGTAATAATGTCTTCTTGCATGTAATCCTTCCTTTTTATCCATGCCTCAAGTTCGTATTTGTGGAAAGAGCACCAATAGATTATGCTACTTCTGATACATCTGTTGTAGGTGCAACATCAACTGAAACATCATTTTAGTTGAACCAACATTTTTTTGTTTTAGGAGTCGAACAAGAAAATGTAAAAACTGATTCGTGGAATCTCATTCCAGGAGCTGATAGTGACTATTTCATCCTTCACGTGAAATGATGCAGGGAATTTGTGTTGTGATCTTTTCTTTGGGTCTAGGAGTGTAGATCCGAGAGTATCTGTGTCGGGAATAGATCTGTGGTTCGGAGGTGGTCAATACCTTCGGATCCGGTCGCCGGAGTCGAGGAAGACGATCCGGCCATCTGCCTTTTGTCGGTGCGGTCCTCTGCACTTGGGCAGCGTCGGTCGGTGGAGAGGGCAGTGCCGTTGGAGTCACGGCGACGTCGTCGATCTTTCTGTGGCGGCGGTCGTCGTGGCGGTGGTGCTTCCCGTCGGCACAGCGCTCCCTCACAGATCGGGTTTTTGGGATGTCGGTGGGGTGCGGCGGTACGGATGAACTTAGGTCATGAGTTCCGGCCGGCCCCCCACCTCTATTTATTGTGGCGCTGGCGACAGGGGCCCACCAGCCATAATGGGCTGGGCGCCCCCGATCAGGGCGCGATTAGGTCAAGGGCCCATTAAGGCCGTTGGGCCAAAACGGGTGGAGATCAATTCCTAACAATTTGCACTCCAAGACATGCCTTGGATTATGTAGCGTTTTTTTTTCTTTTCAAAATAATGAAATGCTAGCTGGGCGTCAGTGTTTCACCTCTTTTATCCGCTGTCAAACAAATATATCCTAAATGCTTAAAGATTCTTATTGCTTGACATGGTGGAGAGTGGAGACAAATCATTAGATTGGGTGGGATTGGGTTCAAAACAACTGACGGGTTGGGGCGGGTTGGGGCGGGTTGAGTGGAGTTATTAAGTTTTTGGGGTGGGGTTGAGTTTAGAAAATATATAAATATAATTATGGGACGGTTTGGGTATAGGGCGGGTTCTCACCCATTAACAGGCCTAGGGTGAGGTTAGCAAACACTGTTCATGTTCAGCAGGCAAGGCCACTGCTCCAAGTTTGGGACACGTTCATAACAGAACAGACCACAGCTAGAAGAGGGAGCCGCCAAAAAAAGGAATAGAATTAGAAAGAAACAACGAGCTGAGCACTGGTGCTGCACTTCTGCAACAAAGAATCCACGGCGAAATGCGAACCTCACGGAGTTTCAAAAAAAAAAAAATCGGGCAGGATCCTTTTCCATTTTCTAGAAAGAGGATCCGTGTTCGCTGCTAAGAAATCCGACCCCCCGACGCAGAAATAGAGATGAAGACGGCACGAAGAATGGGAGAGGAGAGAGGGGGAGAGGGGGGAAGGGTGGTACGGTACCGTCGAGGGAGAGCGCGTTGACGGGCGGGTTGGAGATGGTGATGACGGCGACGCCGTCGGCGCGCACCTCCATGACGGTGGTGCCCCTCCCCATCTCCGGCAACGGCGACACAGCAGCTCCAACTCGGCACTCAAGCTGGGCTTTAAAACGGCAGAGGAGGCTGAGGTGGGCACAGCTGGTGCTTATTAAAATCAGTTTATTTCGGCAGAAAATAAATTGCTTTTAATTTATTTTTAACCTGCTAAACTACCCTTGTATTTTAAAATATTAACAACATTACCGTATAATCTAATTTTAACCATTCATCTTATTTAAAAAGTATGTTAAATATAATATATTTTATTATAATTTGTTTTACTATTAGTGATATTTCAAACACAACTAAATAATAAATTTACACATCTTTAATAACTACTCCTCTGTTTTAAATATTGATATTATTCACTTTTAACATTAATTTTAACTATTTATCTTATTAAAAAATGTTCAAACATGTAAAATTATAAGATGTGGTTTAAATACTAATAACTACAAAGAAAATTATAATAAAATATATTATATTTGTCATATTTTTTACTAAAATAACTGATCAAAATTAATTTTAAAAATCAACCGTATTAATATTTTAAAATCGAAAGAATAACATAATTTTAATTATTTCTGTAAATAAACTATATAAATTGTGTCAAACAGAGCGAAGCGAGTGGGACACCAGTTGCCGGTTGGTGGTCTATGCTTTTGCGACGCGCTGTTTGCAAACGGGACAGCGGAGCTAACAAGGCGACGCTTGTCCTTAAAAAAAGCTCGAAGAATTGCAGGTTCCATTTCAAAATCTTGTAGAAGTCAGATATATTTAACCTATGCTACTGCATGAATTTTTTTTAAATAAAATTGTATAAGTCATCTTATATCTTACTTTCATAACAGATACCTAAACTGTTCATGTTCAGCAGGCAAGGCCACTGCTCCATGTTTGGGACACTCATAACACATCGCAGCTAGAACGCGCGCTGCAGATCAATCTCCGCGTCATCCAACGAACTCGAGAGGGAGCCACTAAAAGGAGTTTTCACTCATTTTTTAACTGATGTCGTCAATGATTTTTAAATTAATTTTCATCATTCGTTTTATTTAAAATATTTTGATAAATTTTATATATTTTAATATAATTTAATTTATCATTACAACTTCAAATTTTACACATTTGAATAAATTTTTTGAATAAAATAAATAATCAAAATTGATGTTAAAAGTTAACGACGACGTCAATTTAAAAACGAGAGAGTAGAAAAAAATAAAAAACGGGCTAAGCACCTGTAACAGACAATCCGTGGCGAAATGCGCCCCGCGCGAAAAATTTCTAACATAAAAATATATTTTTTCTAATTGTTTTTGAGAATATGCTAAACTAATAAATGTATTGTTTGATATAATTTTTCTTTCGGAGTAGTAAACTATGCCGAGCAGAGCAAGTGGACCATCAGTTGCCGGTTGGTGTTATATGCTTTGCGACGCACTGTTTGCAAACGAGACATCGGAGCTAACAAGGCGAACGCTTGTCCAAAAAAATCTCCCAAACGTATCGACGGTTCCATTTCAAAATCTTTTGGGAAGTCATATATTTTTAACCTATGTTAGCGCATGAATTTTTGAAAAATGTAAAAGGTCACCTTATATCTAACTTCCAATTTAATAAAATTGTCATCCACGATCCAATTTATGCGTTCATTCTGTGGTCGCACGGATCTAGTAGAAGAAATTTGCGACGCACGGGTTCTGTCAGTGTAGGACGGGCGACAATTTCGAAAGTACAGATTTTGCAAGTCTTTTCGTCCTGTCGATCACCGGGCCTTCCGCAGTGCCGGCTCTATGTTTTGAAAGGCCCTGGGGCAAAATTGACACCAGGGCCCTCACGCTATGTGTGTATAAATATCTATGAAAAGCAAATTGTATTTATTAAGATTTTTTCAGCAATGACTTTTTACTAAAACTTGCCTCCAATTACTTATTTGCAATTACCCTCTGCAATTAATAATTTATTGTCTAATCATTTTGTAACCTCGACCTAAGTTCATTCCAGGTGTTTAAATAAATATCTCCTAGGCAATATTCTTCGCCAATCTGAAACTAGTTAATTATGAAGGAAAATTTAAACAAATTAAGTTTTACTTCTTTCTTTGGACTGAACTGTGAGCCTATGCCCCAAATCATTGCTGGGATTCAAGGAACGGATTTTATGTTTACGGCAATCCTATAATCACTAGTGGAGGCGATTGACGGAACCAAGGAAAATATTCAGATTACAAAAATGAATTTGAGAAGTACAGGCAGCGGAACCTTTCAGCCATGATTTTACCGCAGGCGGCGGCAATGCATTTGTATACGAAGAAAACAACGTTTCAGTTTGAGGCCGTTTGTACAACCTTTCTGTTTATATGGGCCTCTTCTATGTTGTCTGGGCTAATGGGCTGACAAACAGAACCAGCAGAACTACTAGCTGCAGATATATATGGATGAAATTTTTTGGGCCCCCTATTTGAGCTGGGCCTAGGCAGTTGCCCTTATGGCCCCGGCCCAAAGCCGGCACTGGCCTTCCGTCCCTCCCATTTGGGTGCTCAGTCAGGCCTTAAGGTTGGAATTGAAAGAATTGCAGTGGAACGAGCATGATTAAATTATTATCTACTCCCTCTATTTTTTAATTGATGTATGTTGATTTTTAACATCAAATTATTTGTTTTATTTAAAAAATTAATTTAAATGTATAAAATTTTAAGATGTGATTCAAATAACTCTAATAATAAATAAAATTATAATAATATTTATTAAATTTTTTAAAATAAAATAAATGATCAAAGTTGGAATTAAAAGTCAACGGCGACAATAATTAAAGAACTGATAGTGTAGCTAGCAAAGTATTTAATCCTTTTTAATTTCGGTGACGATGATGTTGAACAGAGGAATAACCGAACCGCACGCAGCGAATTGGTGCTCACAAGTCGGCGTCTCCATTGTTGAGAGACAATCGAGAGAGGCAAATAGGAAGATCAATTTTCATTTCTGTAGGATGTTATATATATATATATATAGAGTAGGAAAGATGCCTCCTCTCTTTTAACACTCCCTCTTAAGCAGTTATCCTTCTCTGTGCTCACGTGTATGTAACTCCGTATAGTAACTTCTTCAAAAAACCTTGTGAAAAAAATATGAGGAGACATCTACTGTATACTGTGAAAAATTCTTTAAACCCAATGGGAGAAATAGGAGAAATTGATACAGTATACGTTTTTATGTGATACGCTGTGAAAAACTCCTTAAAACCCAGTGAAAAAATCAGAAGAAATTGATACAGCATATATTAGCATTGTCTCGTTATAAACTCATGAGAAAAACCCTTTAAAGGGAAAACTCATACATGAGTTGTGAGAACAATATATTTCATTTGTTATCACCATTTAAAACCTCTGGTAGGGAAAAATTAGATGATATGACATTGTCTTATATTGGTATTGCCTCATTAAAACTCTTTTATGAGAAACTATATAGGAAAAACTCACAAAAAAAGAAAAGAGTATAATACGATGTTTGTACAGGTTTACTACTCAGAAAGATGCTCCCCTGAACTTTGCAATACCTAGTGATAAACCATAGTTCATCACAATGTTTAATTTGCAAGATGTTGATCTGCTCAATCTGCAATAGTACATGAGGATACAACAAATAAGAGCAATATATAAATTACTCTATATGAAACCTATTTCCATCCAGGCAATACAAGGCGCACTAAGCGCACTATACAAATAGACAGTGCTAGATGGTTCTTAGAACCAATACTACATAATCAATGTAGTTTATCATTCTTCATTACAACACAATAAATGGTGTTGAAGAATGATAGATAGAATATTACTTGGCATCTAAATGACCCATATGTAAAGTTGTTCCATCATGACATCAGTCAATATACCAGTAGTATTGGGATCGTTTATGTAATCGGTATATGCATATTTTTCAATGGTCTTTTCTTGATAAATTAAATCAAGATCTCATGTGCCGTAGAGATATTTGTCAATATCTTTTTTGACTCCTGTCTAGTGGCATTGTGGAGTAGCGTCTTGAGCTAGCAAGCTATCTACAAATGCAATATCAGGCCTGTTGCAATTTTGCAAGATATATGACGCTTTGACGGCACTGACATAGAACTTTAAGTCCCATGTCGTTATATTTCTTAATCCAATGTATGAATACAATCGGATTCATACTTGAGGACTAAGTGCCCACATAATTGTTGAATATGACAATCTAATATCATTCGAAAATTGATATGCAATATCGATTGGATATTAGTTGACTGATGGTTAACATTCCATAGGAATGTGCTCAAGTTATAACCTTAAGCTAATTTGGTTTTACCCAAATCATTCATCTCAAATCCGTCATTACTTTGTTTATGTGCTCTTTGGAGATGAATGAAAATCTAATTTAGATTTCACACAGTAAGCACACTTAGCAATTATGGAGTTTCATTTCAACAAAAGAAACTCACACAGTTAATTAGTTGTACCACAACAACATAACTATTTTGAATCACATAGTGACTCAAATTATAAACATTAGGTATTGCGATTTGAATTCAATGCGAAGTTCATGTGAACTTATTTGACTGAATATATCCAATTCTTTGTTCTGCCAATTATCTGAATAGAGGAACATGATTTCCACACATAACATTAGGTATGATACATCATTACTGATGTCAGATCTCTGCACAAACCATTATGCTACAAGCTTCGCTGTTTCACCACCCAATGGAATAAATATTTCATTATGCTTTCCATATCTCAATTGCAAGAAATTGTTATCTCAATTGCAAAAAATATTGGTAAGATACCATAAGTAATGCAATGTGAAGGAAGTTTACCTTCCAGTATGAGCGAAAGCAATCTCCTTAATTACCACCTCTGGTTCGACCAGTTTGAGTGCTAAAGCACTTTACCTAGCTAGGGTTTTGGTCTCGATCCAGTTGAAGGCGTGTAATAATATTGAGGAGAAATGTCGATATTTTGTAGACTTTAAATATACTGATTCAATGGAACCAATATGATTTGTGTAAATATTATCTTTATAACTTCGTGTCTTTTCCAAACACAAAAGTAAAGATGTTTCAATGACACAGCGTCAAAATTTGTGTACACAATTGTAGTCTTTTGGATATAAAATCTATCGGACTTGGATAGTAAATATATCCGCAAGGTGTCTCTCAACATTATATATATGTTGATCTACATTTACTGTCTTGGAGGAAGTACTCCCCCTATTCTCGATAACGCTTGTAAGAAGCTGTCATACGTGACCATACTTCTCGCCCACTTTTATGATTCAGGAGTTGAGTGGTTTTTTATTGGTACTTCCACTCTTTCTGGCATATAAATATCGAGAATTTGATATTTAGACACCTTTATGACAAGTAAATATTATTGGCAGATTATTTGCAATGTGATGCAAATGTAAGATGTTCTAAACAATAATAGTTCAGATTCTTTAATATGTGGATGTGAGGATTGAATTTGAATGTATATGGCATTCTTTCTAATTCCGAGCATTCTATGTGGTATAATTCTCCCCCTAATGCTAGAATTACCCTCTCAGAATATAGACATACGATCAATATTTAAGTCTCATAAGAAACTCGAGGTACTATAAATTGACAGATAATGATACATCTTTTGATCCCAATTCTCTTGGTGTACGTCTTCAGGTGGTGATGTCGGTATGTAAAACATTTCGATGATGTAGATGGGAAATGTTCTTGACATGCGGTCCATTATCCACGTAACTATTGCAACAGGGGTAGCCATTTTGAATGCAGTAAATTGAATTGGAATAATCTTATGGTGTGTAAAGCCACATGTAACTAACATGAGGTTAGTATGTGTCAATTCTAACTTGATCATCGTAATAATTTGATCCTCTTGATTAGAGAATCAGCAAAACCAGTTTATGTATAGACATATGGGACATGTGTCGTATCTAAATTTCTTGGACCATACAATCGTCATTGTAGGTATATAAGGTCAATTTGATAGCATTGTCCTATTGAGTCAAATTAATCCAATATTTAGGATAATGTGCTCATAATTTGATCAATCATTTTATTAAATAAATGGCTATTGTGCGTAAAAATAACACACATTAGACTATCATATAGATATCTCTAAAGAACCATGAATACCTGAAGAATCCATACAATGTTTTAATATCCATGTTGCACATGCAGTGCACACTAAATCCGAAGATTTTGGAAATATGTTGTGATCGGTAGAATTGACAAATATTTTTCTCATCATTCAGATGTCTGGACAACCAAGGCAAGTAAGCCGAGTCTTGACATAATAAAGAAAGAAAAATATACACAATACATAATATGGGATGTAATCCAGATGGTATATTTATAAATTTGTCATATCCGTTATGTTAAGATGAAAAATCTATCTTAATTGCTATCGTGAGTTTCAATATAGAAACTCTTAACGGACACCTCTATATCTTATGATACTTGTTGAATCAGAGTGCAACGACACTTCTATGATTGCATCTCAAGTACCAATGAGGAAAGATGATAGTGGCAATATGTTAGCCTCTATCTGTTTATCGCGCAAGACGATTATTGATTTTCTTGCCTCTAAGTAAGAGCATGAAAATATTTAGAGTTTATGGCGCATATGTCCACTAGAAAAATTTAACTTTCAATGGATTTCACTCATATCAATCTACTTTTTTGTATATCAACCACAAGTATGGGACATACAAATTCGTAGAGTAGTGATAGCAAGCAATTTGATGTATGTGACATAGTACATAAGGAGATTGAAACCTAGTAAAGGTCTCCATTACTAACTATTTGAAATAAATCAAAATAGTCTCCTTAATTATAAACTCTCTTAATGTATAAGAGGTTTTGTTACATTGTTCATATATGAACATATTGTAAACAATTTAGCCTTTCTTTCGATATCAGATTTAAGATTGAAATGTATTCAAATCTTTATCTTTGACAAGGATAGCTATGTCCCACAGATTATAGTGTAGATCAATCAAGTTTATTGAGGAATAATATTTGTCAATGATGTGCTTACAGCAGCAATACATACGACAAAAGAACGTGATATGCAAATAATAACCACAAGCTTTCTAAGTTTTCCTCAATCCGATGGATGAGATCCTCATTATTTGCATTTCTTTACGATGAAAGTTCATTGGATGATTTTATATCCATCGAACTTTTCTTTCGATGAACATAATGACCCACTCCAAGCGATTGAATGTATCATATAGGACACACTTATTATGATTCTTACAATGAAGTTCATCATGTTTTCAGCTTGAGTTAGTACACAAATAAGTTCAATCTATATTTGGTAAATATTTGTGGTGTAATATGCCATAAGATCCTAGCGAGAGAAGCATTACAGATAGAGCAATGTCTATTGTGTCCATTATGGGTTAGCTATAGGTAAAGTAATTACCTTATGCTATGTAAATTAGATACTCAAATATGAGATCATGACGGAGGTGGTGTCTTGTGATAAATAAGAATCCCGCACTTGATATGAATCAATGATGGTTGCATTCCGTTAATAGAGGACGCAAAACCATTTTAATCCATAGGATGTTGGACAATGTCGGACATCTATTGCACATGTTGGATCGTTGTGACTATCAATTATAAGGTTATAAAAACCCACTATTGACCATCTACGTATACCAACATGAAGTTAGCCAGAGATTTAATTGAAAACCATCATGGCAATGTATAAGGGGGGTGAAAAAAAATTTAAACTCAAGTTGAGACTTGATTTGCGTAGTGTGTACCTCGAATGATATACTAACACTGCGAGAGAACCACTAAAATGATGTCGATCTCATAGTGGTAGGATGCATACTTTTCACTAGATGCTTGATTCTTTCCACTTTGTGCTAGAGGTATACTTGAGAAAACAACATAAAGGTCACGATGCCAATAAGACAAATTTGTAATCGGATAGTTCCAATAGCTAATATTTCTCAAATATGAATGGAGGTTGTCACTTGAATTTTGCATTTAGTTCAATTCTACCAAAATTATGGGAGCAAAACTTAAATTTTGCAAGAAATTTAAATCTCAATTGCAAAATTAGAATTATGTTTAACATTTAACTCTACTAAAATTAAGCACATCAGGCTTAGTGAAGAGAAATTAAATGGTGATTAAGCATGAGATATAATCTCAAGTGCATATAATAATGTTGTAAATACTATTGTGTTATACTTTCATTCTCCTTGAATTGAGCTCATCGGATTCAATTATGGCGAATTCAATTGGTTTTGCAAGAAATTAATATCTCAATTGCAAAATATTTGTAAACACTTTGTTGATATTTCAATTGCAAAAAATTATAATCTCGATTGCAAGAAATATCGATTATATGTCATAGGGAATGCTCAAAGAGCAAACTCGAGGGACATAAATTTATTTCACATCATATGAGAAGTGAAACTATAATTTACAACATAAATCACTAAACATATGGACATAAAGAATTATTCTAGAAAACAATCTAGAATTATACTTTGCAAGAAATAAGAATCTCTACTGCAAAGTTAATTTGCAGGATATACCAATATCAATTGCAAGATTAATTGTAAGAAATTTCAATATCAATTGTAAACTACAAGAAATAGAAATCTCCATTGCACTTCGCAAGAAATTTGAATCTCCATTGCAAAAATTAATTTGCAAGAAATACTAATCTCAATTGCATAATTAACTGTAAGAAATCTTCATCTCAATTGTAAATACAAGTGACGAAAATCTCAATTACAATATTTAATGTAAGAAATATCCGTAAATACAAGAGACGGATATCTCAATTACAAATGTTGTTTGTGTTTGTATTTTAATTTAATTCTACTCGTATTAGACGCATATAGCCTAATTAAGATGAATTAAAAATGTTGTCATTGCAAGAAAATAATTTCTCAGTTGCAAAACGATCACAAACACAATATCATGTCACAGAGAATGCTAAATGGCAAACACATTGGACACAATAAAATTCCAGAAATTGCACTGGAATTAAAATTGCACGGTATGAAAGCTTGAGAGCAAACAAATAGTGAATTTACATTTGTAAATTTCACAGAGTGCAATCACTGTTAAAGCGCGGGGCTAAAACAGACGAAACAGAATTTACATTGTAAATTCCATAAATTACAGAAACCCAAAAGAACGCTTCTGTAAAAAGCCGTAGGCTTGTCTAGCAACCAAACTGGCCAGCCCAACATGGGGGCCTGCGGCAAGCCTTGATGGGTTATTCAGGCATCCCAAAATCCCGGCAAATATGGGCCTATTAGGCCTAAAGCAGCCGACATTTAGGATTAAGAAGCCATTGTGAACGCGCTGCTACCGTCCGGCGGTCCTGTTGTCCGCTGTTGGCTGTCGTTGCCGGATGTCAACCTGTGTCGTTGCCTGGATGGCTGGCGACTGGCAGTGCGCGTGGGGCGGACAGCCCTCCACGGTCTGGCACGGACATCGCGGGATGCGCTGCCGCCTGGTGTCGCGCGCGCGAGGTGCCTCCGCGCCCTCCAACCGTCGCTTGGAGCCATCAGCTCTGGGGCGGCGCCAGCAACCGTCACGGGCTCCCGTCGGGCAGGACTGCCAGACGCGTTTGGATCCGGCCGCCGGGCGGGCCGAGCACCGGCCATCCGAAGGTGGCTCGCGGTCGCGCGTGACTGCCTTGGCCGCCGGGCTTGGCGCGAGGCCGGCTTTCGGCGCCGGCCGTCGCCTGGTGCACCCGAGGGCGCGGAGCGAGCGGTGCCCGGCCGCCTGGCCACGTGGGCGCGACGTCCGGCTGAACTGATCGCTTGGGAAACTGATCGCTTGAAAATATTTTCTAACAGCGATCACACCTGCGAAAATGCCAGCGCGTGTCACGTACCTGATTCAATCCACGTGGTAAATGTGCAAATAAAATAATACTAGTGTACAATCCCTGTCCTTGTTGAGATTAGTGGCCAATTGCGCCGTAGTGGATTAGTCCCGTGCACGAGATCTGATCAATGTGATCACGAGGCTGTGTTAGATTAACCTGGCGATCTCATTATCAAAAGAAAAAAATTACTACCACTATCCCTAAATTCTTGAAATTTTTAACTTTTAGCTATCATGTTTGACTTTTTATCTTATTTAAACTAGTACCAATGTCTGTGCTAATGCTACGGTCTAAGAAAAAATATCAACTTAAGAAATAATATATTAATATTAAAGTGAATTTGTTTTGTTTTCCAACAACTTTCATTGTATCTCATATATTTGTTTTAGGTAGGTGTGTCTTGTTAACTAATAATAATTCGTGTGGGCTCAAGATTTGGGAGATCCGGAAGAGTCTATCCGTTAGATAAGCGGTGTCTGTGAAAAGATTTCATCTGTTAGATTTGTAAAAAAAGATAACTCTAGGTGTATTTTTTGTGTGTACGTAGTCTAACTCATCTCTATTGAGGAAATTTTATCGTGCGTATGTAAGAAAAGAAAAACTGTGCTTTTTAAGTAGTAATTATTATTATTATTATTATAAATTATAGATATAGATTATAGATATAGATATAGATTATAGATGTAGATTGTAGATGTAGATTGTAGATGTAGAGATTGCAGGGAGAAAATTTTAGTGCAAAGCAGTTTCAGTACAATTGGTGCAAACAAATATTTATAACTATTATATTGCAATACAACCGTTCAGATGCAAGGGCGGTGAAGGGACTTTTTTGCGAGAAGCTAATTTTCTTAGGTGCTTTCTACAAACTGCACACGTGGACCCTCTATCTGTGTGAGGTTTGCACCTTTGCACTGAAAATTGTTTTGCACTGATTTTTCCGCAAATTGTAGGGAGTAGAGATAGAGACAGAGAAGGGATAAAGATAGAGATAGAGAAAAATTGTAAAAATATTATTTATTTTCTTGTGAATAGTTTTATCATAAGACACACTTTAAACCTCACCAATTTGTTTTTATATTTGTAAATAAAATATGAATAAGAGAAATTGTCAAACATATTAGCTAAAAATTAAAAGTGTCAAAAATTTAGTGACAGAAGTAGTAAAAAAAAGAGGCCGCACTCAAACAAAAAGTTGCATAGCATCTCGTTTATTTCATTATCTTATCCTATCATCAACCACGGTGTCGGAAAACTTTGGCTTTGCCCTTTGATGGCAGGATTACACAACTTCAACGTTGACGGGTGGAGGGTGAGGATTCGAAATTGGGTTCTGCCCGCTCGGGACCCCGTGCTGGAGCGAAACGCCGTTCTTCATCATCCCGACCGGGACCGGCGGAGGATGGATGTTCGAAACCGGGTTCTGCCCGCTGGGAACCCCGTGCTGGAGCGAAACGCCGTTACTCCTCATCGTCTTCATCGCGCCGTGAAGAGAGGGAGGCGGAGAGCAGTTCGAGACCAGGTTCTGCCCGCTGGGAACACCGTGCTGGATCGAAATGCTGTTATTTCTCGTGATCTTCATCTCGCCGTGACGAGAGGGCGGCGGAGAGAGGTTCGAGACCGGGTTCTGCCCGCTGGGAACACCGTGCTGGATCGAAGCGGCGGCACCCCGCGTCATCACGGCCAAGCGGGGCCGAGGAGGACGACGGCCTTGATCAGACTTCGGTGCGGTGGGCGCACCGTGCTGGACGGAAACATCAGTCTCACTGCGACCGGCGGGGACGTCTCTCGCCGCCGCCGCAGCCGCAGCGAGGCCGAGAAGGATGAGGAGGACGACGTCGGCAACCGTGCGGGGCACCATTGCTCGCGGCTGCCTTGCTCTACTGTTCTTTGCGTAGTACACGAACCCTTGTGTTTTTCTTGGTTAAATTGTGAGTTGTGAACGGCGACGGAGAACCGGGTACGATCGAGCTTATATGTAGGTAGACGTCGCCGAGTAAATACTATATGCATCGTGATGTAGTATATCACTTCCATATGTGACTTTATGGTATGTCCCAGAAAATCTACCATCCTTACGTCATGTTTTTCCATACGATACAAAATTCCCTTCGATGCGACAGATCGTGTTTCCCCGTAATTATGCGTGTCAAGATTATTATACCATATGTATAAACCAGCATCAAACTTGCTGATTTTAATCCAGAAATTCTGATCGTTTAGGTTTTTCTTTGTCGCGGAAAGAGATTGCAGCACTAGAATTGCGGCTACCAGCTAAAAAACCAAATTAATACTCTTCTCCATATGCGTCGTGGGGATCCTGCAAGATAGGCTGCCTCTGCCACCAGGGAGGACCCGGAGCTCTCCTTGACAGGGTTCAAAAAATTGGTAGAAATGAAATCGTCTGATTGTTTGAAACCGCTCTAGTTTGGTTTTATTGGATAACTAATTTTCAACAAAAAACCGGCAATACTATTATAGAAAAAATGAAAATTAGCCAATTTCAGCAGCTAACCTATCTGATTTTCAGCACCGTTAAAACCAGTACTGTAGCGGTTTTTAAAACCTTGCTTCTCGACCGTAGTGATGCGTGCCCACTGCAGGCTGGAAGTTAAAGGAGTTTAATTATTATAAAAAAGTTTCACTTATATATGTTTGTTTCTGAAAAATATATTCTGAATTTAGCCCATCAAACAATTGATTTTGGTAGTCTACATACTCATATAATTTGCAGCTTTTTCATCCCGACGGTTTCAATTTAAATTTCAAAATTGGGTACGATTGTGTGTCAGACTGTACTCTATATTAAAAATCATAATGTATTTATTATTTTGTATTTAAAAATATAAAATAATTTTAGAACAAATAAATACGAAATTCAGAAAAATACTGACAATGTATCATTTAATTTTATGACATAGGGAATCATGTCATCGATCATTTTTATACAGGCTTTTCTACAGATGAGTTTTTAAAATGGAAATTGAAGTGTACATATTCTATCAGTATTTTAGAGGTTGAACCTGGGGAATAATCACATTTCCCGACAGTTCCCAAATTTTAACTGGATGGACCTTCACTATCCTAGCCAGACACTTTCCAAAACACGGGTAGCTACACCCACTCACACCAGCAAGGAAGTGATCAGGAATAATCATTGTGAGCCCAAGCTGTAGTGTGTCAATACCGTGACAACGGCCATTCCGGATGGATTATACACTTTGCAGAGGTTGTACACTGTACCCACAGGCTATGCTCCTCTTGTTCAACAGTCACATAACGTTCACTCCAACGCACACCAAGGTGTCCAGAAAGTCTGCCTCAAGATGCAAACAGGGGTCATCTCTTAGGGTTTTCATGCCACCGATGACGCGATAGCACATTCCCGTAGTTAGACCGTGGGTTTAGGTCATCCACGTCTACTCCCCGGGACCTACACACAGACGAGTAATTATGAAAACCAGGGGGCTATACTAGTGGGCAGTACGATTCCATGGCGCGGGCTATTGCTATAATCGAAGACCGGACCGTGAGTATCTCACGTCTGCTCCTGCGATTTGTCCTCCCGATCGCCTTAGGGTCAAAGTGGACGACCAAGTGGGTGGAGTGAGTCCCGCCCAGACAAGTTCTGTGGTTGCACGGAATCACTACGTTGAGGTCTAATGAACCGGTTCTTATATGGTAGGGCGGCGCTCGTCCACGGTAGGTGGACCAGTCCGAAGCCTACACACAGCACACAACTCTAGGGTCCCGCCCCACGATCAAAAACATTATCTCTTCCCATCACCTATCACCAGTTTTCACTTTGCCCCATCCCACTTTATTTGACACACTCCTCCAAACTGTTGTGACTCGTTTGATAAATGATGGTTATGTATATTGAATGATGAAGCATAGCTTCACGTGAGTTTTCCTAAGCATTCTAGTTCAAGGCAGCTTTTCGTGCTTTGAAGTATTTAATGACGGAATTCCTACGGTTAACAAGGTTCAATTGACATCCTGGTATCAAAGTGGTATTTATACATATGAAGAGCAAGTTATTGACATAAATATAAATACATGTATAGTAATTAGGTTTATAACTACACAATGGTTTGAACATATAGCTATGAACATGCAAGCATACAGGTCCTATAGTTGCGTAGCGAAACTAGGAGCAAAATGGTCAAAAGATTAGGACCTGCCTTCAAAAGCGTCCTCGAGCTCTTCCTCGTATTCCGGGTCGTCAGCCTCTTCGTCTCCGAACGATTCGTCGTCTACACGAGAAAATGATAGAAAGTAAATAAATAAATTTATACGAAAAAGAAAACAAAACGAGGATCGAATAAGAACCAAATTAATAGAATGTTCTCGGAGTGTTAAGTGGATTTATAAGGTAGAGCTCGAGTTTATGGTTCTAACGGTGCAAAGATCTCGATAAACGGAGGTGATATGTGAAAATAGTGGTAAAAATAAGTTATGGGGGTCTTTTTGTAATTTTCTAAAAATTGGAGGACTAATATGAAAATTTATGGTGGTAAAAAGGGCTTTGCTAAGTGGGTTTTTAATGTGTAGGGGTGTATTTGCAAAGTGGAGATTTTTTGAAATTTTTGAGAATTTATTTAGACTTAAAATAGACTAGGAATAAATTTCTGTGTACAATGGAGTGGGTGGCCGTAGCAATTTCAGCTGTGTTGCTAACGTGTGGGCCCGGGCCCCACTGGTCAGCGAGCGCGGGGCGGCGGTCCAGTTGACCGCGTCCACTCTCTGGTGGTCGTGGCCGCGCGGGCGGCTGCCGGTGG
>BCLF01000111.1:139357-167758 GCA_001602275.1 Zoysia japonica | reverse complement strand
AGCTGGAACAGGCCTGGTTCCAGGCCGTTCCCAACGAGGCCTCACTCACACCGGTGCACAAAAGCACCATCTGATTATGCGACACATCCTATTTGCGTGCTGTCGTATCTGATTCTGACTCTGGAACTGACTTAACAACGAACTGCTCGCGGTCAGAGCATCAGCCCACTAATAGCAGAGTGGAAAGAAAACTGCCGGAATTCATGCCTAATGTTTCCGACAACAGAGGAGAAAGAAATTAAGCTGAGCGACCTCAATAATATGTAAATATGGATCAAGATGTTAGCTTGCGGATTTTGTTACAGCCTGCATTGTTTGACCTGTCCAAAAGTACACATCATGGATGTGCTCTGTGCCTACCGTTGCCTTTAACATTATCGGAATAGACAAAACCGTAGAAATACATACTCCCTCCGTTATGTCGCAGTTGACTTTTATAATCAATTTTGAGCATTCCTCTCATTCAAAAAACTTTTTCGAATATGTAAAATTTTAAGTTGTGATTCGAATAACTCTAATGATAAATCAAATTATATCAAAATATATAAAATTTATTAAGTTTTTTTTGAATAAGACGAATGGTCAAAGTAGAAGTCAACGGCGACATCAATTAAAGAACGGAGGAAGTATATGCATAGCGTAATAATTTGAAACAGAAATTGTAATTGTGTTGGATCAGATCAATTTTCCCCGTTTTAAGTCGAAGTGCTTACTCCAACATTCATGCTTCGCGGGTGGTTTTAACTAAAGTCGAAACTCTATATTTAAAGCCCGTTTGATAGGGATTATAATTATTTTAAAAAATTATACTTATAAAATATTTACTCCCTCCGTTCTTTAATTGATGTCGTCGTTGACTTTTAAATTCAACTTTGGACATTCGTCTTATTCAAAAAATTTACTCGAATGTGTAAAATTTTTAGTTGTGATTCAATTAACTCTAATGATAAATAAAATAATATATATAATATATATAATATTTATTAATTTTTTTTTGAATAAAACAAATGGTCAAATTTGGAATTAGAAGTCAACGGCGACAACAATTAAAGTACTGAGGGTGTAGCTAGCAAAGTATTTAATCCTTTTTAATTTCGGTGACGATGATGTTGAACAGATGAATAATCGAACGGCACGTAGCGAATTGGTGCTCACAAGTCGGTGTTTCGATTGTTGAGAGACAATCGAGGGGGGCAAATAGGAAGATCAATTTTTATTTCTGTAGGATGTGATATATATATATATAGAGTAGGAAAGGTGCCTCCTCTAAAAGTCACTTAGTGAACTGATCACTTAGGAATATTTTTTAACACTCCCACTTGAGCAGTTATCCTTCTCTGTGCTCCGTGTATGTAACACCGTATAGTAACTCCTTCAAAAAACCCTGTGGGAAAAATATGAGGAGACATCAATTGTATACTGTGAAAAATTCTTTAAACCCAATGAGAGAAATAGGAGAAATTGGTACAGTATACATTCTTATGTGATACGCTGTGAAAAACTCCTTAAAACCCAGTGGGAAAATCAGAAGAAATTGATACAGCATATATTAGCATTGTCTTGTTGTAAACTCATGAGAAAAACCCTTTAAAGGGAAAACTCATACATGAGTTGTGAGAACAATATATGTCATTTGTTATCACCATTTAAAACCTCTGGTAGGAAAAAAAATAGGTGATATGACATTGTCTTATATTGGTATTGCCTCATTAAAACTCTTTTATGAGAAACTATATAGGAAAAACTCACAAAAGAAAAAAAGTACAATATGATGTTTGTATAGGTTTACTACTCAGGAAGATGCTCCGCCTGAACCTTGCAATACCTAGTGATAAACCATAGTTCATCACAATGTTTAATTTGCAAGATGTTGATCTGCTCAATCTGCAGTAGTACATGAGGATACAACAAATAAGACCAATATATAAATTACTCTATATGAAACCTATTTCCATCCAAGCAATACAAGGAGCACTATACAAATAGACATTGCTAGATGGTTCTTAGAACCAATACTACATGATCAATGTAGTTTATCATTCTTCATTACAACACACAATAAATGGTGTTGGAGAATGATAGATAGAATATTACTTGGAATCTAAATGACCCATATGTAAAGTTGTTCCACCATGACATCAGTCAATATACTAGTAGTATTGGGATCATTTATGTAACCGGTATATGCATATTGTTCAATGGTCTTTTCTTGATAAATTAAATCAAGATCTCATGTGCCGTAGAGATATTTGTCAATATCTTCTTTGACTCCTGCCTAGTGGCATTGTGGAGTAGCGTCTTGAGCTAGCAAGCTATCTACAAATGCAATATCAGGCCTGTTGCAATTTTGCAAGATATATGACGCTTTGACGGCACTGACATAGAACTTTAAGTCCCATGTTGTTATATTTCTTAATCCAATGTATGAATACAATCGAATTCATACTTGAGGACTAAGTGCCCACATAATTGTTGAATATGACAATCTAATATCATTCAAAAATTGATAATCTAATATCATTCAAAAATTGATATACAATATCGATTGGATATAAGTTGACTGATGGTTAACATTCCATAGGAATGTGCTCAAGTTATAACCTTAAGCTAATTTGATTTTACCCAAATCATTCATCTCAAATCCGTCATTGCTTTGTTTATATGCTCTTTGGAGATGAATGAAAATCTAATTTAGATTTCACACAGTAAGCACATTTAGTAATTATGGAGTTCCTTTCAACAAAAGAAACTCACACAGTTAGTTAGTTGTACCACAACAACATAACTATTTTGAATCACATAGTGACTCAAATTATAAACATTAGGTATTGCGATTTGAATTCAGAGTTCATGTGAACTTATTTGACTGAATATATCCAATTCTTTGTTCTGTCAATTATCTGAATGGAGGAACATGATTTCCACACATACCATTAGGTATGATACATCATTACTGATGTCAGATCTTTGCACAAACTTTTATGCTACAAGCTTCGCTGTTTCACCACCCAATGGAATAAATATTCCATTATGCTTTTCATATCTCAATTGCAAAAAATTGTTATCTCAATTGCAAGAAATATTGGTAAGATACCACAAGCAATGCAATGTGAAGGAAGTTTACCTTCCAGTATGAGCGAAAGCAATCTCCTTAATTACCACCTCTGGTTCGACCAGTTTGGGTGCTGAAGCACTCTACCTAGCTAGGGTTTTGATCTCGATCCAGTTGAAGGCGTGTAATAATATTGAGGAGAAATGTCGATATTTTGTAGACTTTAAATATACTGATTCAATGGAACCAATATGATTTGTGGAAATATTATCTTTATAACTTCGTGTCTTTCCCAAACACAAAAGTAAAGATGTTCCAATAACACAGCGCCAAAATTTGTGTACACAATTGCTAGTCTTTTGGATATAAAATCTATCGGACTTGGATAGTAAATATATCCGCAAGGTGTCTCTCAACATTATATATATGTTGATCTACATTTACTTTCTTAGAGGAAGTACTCCCCCTATTCTCGATAACGCTTGTAAGAAGCTGTCATACGTGACCATACTTCTCGCCCACTTTTATGATTCAGGAGTTGAGTGGTTTTTTATTGGTACTTCCACTCTTTCTGGCATATAAATATCGAGAATTTGATATTTAGACACCTTTATGACAAGTAAATATTATTGGCAGATTATTTGCAATATGATGCAAATGTAAGATGTTCTAAACAATAATAGTTCAGATTCTTTAATATGTGGATGTGAGGATTGAATTTGAATGTATATGGCATTCTTTCTAATTCCAAGCATTCTATGTGGTATAATTCTCCCCCTAATGCCAGAATTACCTTCAGAATATAGACATACGAGCAATATTTAAGTCTCTTAAGAAACTCGAGGTATTATAAATTGACGGATAATGATACATTTTTTGATCCCAATTCTCTTGATGTACGTCTTTAGGTGGTGATCTCGATATGTAAAACATTTCAATGATGCAGATGGGAAATGTTCTTGACATGCGGTCTATTATTCACGTAACTACTACAACGGAGGGAGCCGTTTTGAATGCAGTAAATTGAATTGGAATAATCATGAGGTGTGTAAAGCCACATGTAACAAACATGAGGTTAGTATGTGTCAATTCTAAACTTGGTCATCGTAATAATTTGATTCTCTTGATTAGAGAATCAGCAAAACCAGTTTATGTATAGACATATGGGACACACGCCATATCTAAATTTCTTGGACCATACAATCGTCATTGTTGGTATATAAGGTCAATTTGATAGCATTGTCCTATTGGGTTAAATTAATCCAATATTCAGGATAATGTGCTCATAATTTGATCAATCATTTTATTACATACATGGCTATTGTGCGTAAAAATAACACACATGAGACTATCATATAGATATCTCTAAAGAACCATGAATACCTGAACAATCCATACAATATTTTAATTTTCATGTTGCACATGCAGTGCACACTAAATCTGAAGATTTTAGAAATATGTTGTGACCTGTAGAATTGACTAATATTTTTCTCAGCATCCGGATGTATGGACGACCAAGGCAAGTAAGCCGAGTCTTGACATAATCAAGAAAGAGAAATATACGCAATACATAATATGGGATGTAATCCAGAAGGTATATTTATAAATTCATCATATCCGTTATGTTAAGATGAAAAGTCTATCTTAATTGCTATCGTGAGTTTCAATATAGAAACTCTTAACGGACACCTCTATATCTTATGATACTTGTTGAATCAGAGTGCAATGACACCTCTGATTGCATCTTAAGTACCAATGAGGAAAGATGATAGTGGCAATATGTTAGCCTCTATCTGTTTATCGCGCTAGACGATTATTGATTTTCATGTCTCTAAGTAAGAGCATGAAAATATTCTTTCCCATGTATAGAGTTTATGGCGCATATGTCCACTAGACAAATTTAACCTTCAATGGATTTCACCCATATCAATCTACTTTTTTGTATATCAACCACAAGTATGGGACATACAAATTCGTAGAGTAGTGATAGCAAGCAATTTGATGTATGTGACATAGTACATAAGGAGATGGAAGCCTAGTAAAGGTCTCCATTACTAACTATTTGAAATAAATCAAAATAGTCTCCTTAATTATAAACTCTCTTAATGTATAAGAGATTTTGTTACATTGTTCATATATGAACATATTGTAAACAATTTAGCCTTTCTTTTGTTGTCAGATTGAAGATTGAAATGTATTCAAATCTTTATCCATGACAAGGATAGCTATGTCCCATGGATTATAGTGTAGATCAATCAAGTTTATTGAGATATAATATTTGTCAATGATGTGCTTACAGCAGCAATACGCAAAAGAACGTGGTATGCAAATAATAACCACAAGCTTTCTAAGTTTTCCTCAATCCGATGCATGAGATCCTTATTATTTGCATTTCTTTACCATGAAAGTTCATTGGATGATTTTATAACCATCGAACTTTTCTTTCGATGAACATAATGACCCACTCCAAGCGATTGAGTGTATCATATAGGACACACTTATTATGATTCTTACAATAAAGTTCATCATGTTTTCAGCTTGAGTTAGTACATAAATAAGTTCAATCTATGTTTGGTAAATATTTGCTGTGTAATATGCCATAAGATCCTAGCGACAGAAGCATTACAGATAGAGCAATGTCTATCATGTCCGCATATCTAGGTTCTCTTTGAGCAAATACATCCTAGATGGATAATGATTGTACTCTTTAATGGACATAAAGTCCTAGAGACATGTGTCCATTGTGGGTTAGCTGTAGGGAAAGTAATTACTTTATGCTATGTAAATCTGTTCACGAGAGGTTCTCATATAGCAATCGGATATTCTCCATTAGATACTCAAATATGATATCATGGCAGAGGTGGTGTCTTATGATAAATAAGAATCCTGCACTTGATTTGAATCAATGATGGTTGCATTCTGTTTATAGAGGACGCAAAACCATTTTAATCCATAGGATGTTGGACTATGTCGGACATCTATTGCACATGTTGGATCGTTGTGACTATCAATTATAAGGTTATAAAAACCCACTATTAACCATCTACGTATACCAACATGAAGTTAGCCAGAGATTTAATTGAAAACCATCATGGCAATGTATAAGAGGGATGCAAAATTTTTTAAACTCAAGTTGAGACTTGATTTGCGTAGTGTGTACCTCGAATGATATACTAACACTGCGAGAGAACCACTAAAATGGTGTCGATCTCATAGTGGTAGGATGCATACTTTTCACTAGATGCTTGATTCTTTCCACTTTGTGTTAGAGGTATACTTGAGAAAACAACATAAAGGTCACGATGTCAATAAGACAAAATTGGTAATCGGATAGTTCCAATAGCTAATATTTCTCAAATATGAATGGAGGTTGTCACTTGAATTTTGCATTTAGTTCAATTCTACCAAAATAATGGGAGCAAAACTTAAATTTTGCAAGAAATTTAAATCTCAATTGCAAAATTAGAATTATGTTTAACATTTAACTCTACTAAAATTAAGCACATTAGGCTTAGTGAAGAGAAATTAAATGGTGATTAAGCAAGAGATATAATCTCAAGTGCATATAATAATGTTGTAAATACTATTATGTTATACTTTCATTCTCCTTGAATTGGCTCATCGGGTTCAATTATGGCGAACTCAATTGGTTTTGCAAGAAATTAATATCTCAATTGCAAAATATTTGTAAACACTTTGTTGATATTTCAATTGCAAAAAATTATAATCTCGATTGCAAGAAATATCGATTATATGTCATAGGGAATGCTCAAAGAAAATGTCATCATCTACTCGTATTAGACACATATAGCCTAATTAAGATGAATTAAAAATGTCATCATTGCAAGAAAATAATTTCTCAATTGCAAAACGATAATGAACACAATATCATGTCATAGAGAATGCTATATGGCAAACACATTGGACACAATAAAATTCCAGAAATTGCACTGGAATTAAAATTGCACGGTATGAAAGCTTGAGAGCAAACAAATAGTGAATTTACATTTGTAAATTTCATAGAGTGCAATCACTGTTAAAGCACGAGGCTCAAACAAAAGAAACAGAATTTACATTGTAAATTCTATAAATTACAGAAACCCAAAAGAACGCTTCTGTAAAAAGCCGTAGGCTTGTCTAGCAGCCAAACTGGCCAGCCCAACATGGGGGCCTGCGGCAAGCCTTGATGGGCTATTCAGGCATCCCAAAATCCCGGCAAATATGGGCCTATTAGGCCTAAAGCAGCCGACATTTAGGATTAAGAAGCCATTGTGAAGGCGCTGCTACCGTCCGGCGGTCCTGTTGTCCGCTGTTGGCTGTCTCCGTTGCCGGATGTCAACCTGTGTCGTTGCCTGGATGGCTGGCGACTGGCAGTGCGCGTGGGGCGGACAGCCCTCCACGGTCTGGCACGGACATCGCGGGATGCGCTGCCGCCTGGTGTCGCGCGCGCGGGGTGCCTCCGCGCCCTCCAGCCGTCGCTTGGAGCCATCAGCTCTGGGGCGGCGCCAGCAACCGTCACGGGCTCACGTCGGGCGGGACTGCCAGACGCGTTTGGATCCGGCCGCCGGGCGGGCCAAGCACCGGCCATCGGAAGGTGGCTCGCGGTCGCGCGTGACTGCCTTGGCCGCCGGGCTTGGCGCGAGGCCGGCGGCGCCGGCCGTCGCCTGGTGCACCCGAGGGCGCGGAGCAAGCGGTGCCCGGCCGCCTGGCCACGTGGGCGCGACGTCCGGCTGAACTGATCGCTTGAGAAACTGATAAAATATTTTCTAACAGCGATCACACGTGCGAAAATGCCAGCGCGTGTCACGTACGCGATTCAATCCACGTGGTAAACGTGCAAATAAAATAATACTAGTGTACAATCACTGTCCTTGTTGAGATTAGTGGCCAATAGCGCCGTAGTGGATTAGTCCCGTGCACGAGATCTGATCAATGTGATCACGAGGCTGAGTTAGATTAACCTGAGGATCTCATTATCAAAAGAAAAAAAAATTACTACCTCTATCTCTAAATTCGTGACTTCTAGCTGTCATGTTTGACTCTTCATGTTATTTAAACTAATATCAATGTTCGTGCTAATGCTGCGGTCTAACAAAAAATATCAACTTAAGCAATAATATATTAATATTAAAGTGAATTTGTTTTGTTTTGCAACAACTTTATCTGTATCTCATATATTTGTTTCAGGTAGGTGTGTTTTGTTAACTAATAATAATCTGTGTGGGCTCAAGATTTGGGAGATCCAGAAGAGTCTATCCGTTAGATAAACGGTGTCTGTGGAAAGATTTGATCCGCTAGATTTGTAAAAAGAGATAACTCTGAGTGCATTTTTCGTGTGTACGCAGTCTAACTCATCTCTATTGAGGATATTTTATCGTGTGTACGTAGAAAAGAAAAAATGTGCCTTTTAAGTAGTTATTATTATTATTATTATTATTATTATTATAGATATAGATATAGATTATAGATGTAGATTGTAGATGTAGAGATTGTCGAGAGAAAATTTTAGTGCAAAAACAGTTTTAGTGCAATCGGTGCAAACAAACATTTATAACCATCAGATTGCAATACAACTGTTCAGATGCAAGGGTGGTGGAGGGACTTTTTTTTGCGAGAAGCTAATTTTCTTAGGTGCTTTCTACAAAACTGCACATGTGAACTATCTGTGTGAGGTTTGCACTTTTGCACTGAAAATTGTTTTGTACTGAATTTTTCTTCAAATTGTAGGGAGTAGAGATAGAGATAGAGATAGAGATAGAGATACAGAAGAGATAGGGATAGAGAAAAATTGTAAAAATATCATTTATTTTCTTGTGAATAGTTTTATCATAAGACACGTTTTAATCCTCACCAATTTGTTTTTATATTTGTAAATAAGATATGAATAAGAGGAATTGTCAAACATATTAGCTAAAAATTAAAAGTGTCAAAAATTTAGTGGCAGAAGTAGTAAAAAAAGAGAGGTCGCACTCAAACAAAAAGTTGCATAGCATCTTGTTTATTTCATTATCTTATCCTATCATCAACCACGGCGTCGGTAAACTTTGGCTTTGCCCTTTGATGGCAGGATTACACAACTTCAACGTTGACGGGTGGAGGGTGAGGGTTCGAAATCGGGTTCTGCCCGCTCGGGACCCCGTGCTGGAGCGAAACGCCGTTCTTCATCATCCCGACCGGGACCGGCGGAGGATGGATTTTCGAAACCGGGTTCTGCCCGCTGGGACCCCTGTGCTGGAGCGAAACGCCGTTACTCCTCGTCGTCTTCATCGCGCCGTGAAGAGAGGGAGGCAGAGAGCGGTTCGAGACCGGGTTCCGCCCGCTGGGAACACCGTGCTGGATCGAAATGCCGTTATTTCTCGTGATCTTCGTCTCGCCGTGACGAGAGGGCGGCGGAGAGAGGTTCGAGACCGGGTTCTGCCCGCTGGGAACACCGTGCTGGATCGAAGCGGCGGCACCCCGCGTCATCACGGCCAAGCGGGGCCGAGGAGGACGACGGCCTTGATCAGACTTCGGTGATGTGGGCGCACCGTGCTGGACGGAAACATCAGTCTCACTGCGACCGGCGGGGACGTCTCTCGCCGCCGCCGCAGCCGCAGCGAGGCCGAGAAGGACGAGGAGGACGACGCCGGCAACCGCGCGAGGCACCATTGCTCGCGGCTGCCTTGCTCTACTGTTCTTTGCGTAGTACACGAACCTTTGTGTTTTTCTTGGTTAAATTGTGAGTTGTGAACGGCGACGGAGAACCGGGTACGATCGAGCTTATATGTAGGTAGACGTCGCCGAGTAAATACTATACGCATCGTGATGTAGTATATCACTTCCATATGTGACGTTATGGTATGTCCCAGCAAATCTACCATCCTTACGCCATGTTTTTCCATACGATACGAAATTCCCTTCGATGAGACAGATCGTGTTTCCCCGTAATTATGCGTGTCAAGATTATTATACCATATGTATAAACCAGCATCAAACTTGCTGATTTTAATCCAGAAATTCTGATCATTTAGGTTTTTCTTTGTAGCGGAAAGAGATTGCAGCACTAGAATTGCGGCTACCAGCTAAAAAGCCAAATTAATACTCTTCTCCATATGCGTCGTGGGGATCCTGCATGATAGGCTGCCTCTGCCACGAGGGAGGACCCGGAGCTCTCCTTGACAGGGTTCCAAAAATGGGTTCGAAAAATTGGTAGAAATGAAATCGTCTGATTTTTTAAAACCGCTCTAGTTTGGTTTTGTCGGATAACTAATTTTCAACAAAAAACCGGCAATACTATTATAAAAAAAATAAAAACTAACCAATTTCAGCAGCTAACCTATCTGATTTTCAGCACCGTTAAAACCAATACTCTAGCGGTTTTTAAAACCTTGCTTCTCAACCGCAGTGATGCATGCCCACTGCTGGCTGGAAGTTAAAGGAGTTTAATTATTATAAAAAAGTTTCACTTATATATGTTTGTTTCTGAAAAATATATTCTAAATTTAGCCCATCAAACAATTGATTCTGGTAGTCTACATACTCATGTAATTTTTAGTTTTTTCATCCTGATTGTTTGAATTTAAATTTCAAAATTGGGTACGATTGTGTGTTTATATTAAAAATTATAATGTATTTATTTTTTTGTATTTAACAATATAAAATAATTTTAGAACAAATAAATACAAAATTCAGAAAAAATACTGACAATGTATCATTTAATTTTATAACATAGGGAATCGTGTCATCGATTGTTCTAAAAGTATTGAAATAGAAACTTTTGTTTTGGACCGAGAAATAAAAAAGGTGTGCTTTCTCCGGTTTTAAAATATTGACAACATTAACTTTTAACATCAACTTTTACCATTCATCTTATTCAAATAAACTGTCGGCATAGGTATTAAGGATCGGCAAAGGTATTAATTGTCGGCAAAGGCACATGAGTACGCTACAGACAAACTGTTGGCATAGGTATTAACTGTCAGAAAAGGTTTTCCCGACGGTTTCTATCGCGACTGTTTTGAAAGTGTTGGGATAACTTTTGTCAGCTGTTTTTTTTCTGGTTAAAGCTACATTTGCTGGTAGTAGAAAGTGTCGGTAAACGATGGAAATGGTACACTTGCACTAGTTGATTCATCGTGTGTGATCCGTATCAAAGCCACGTGCTCAAAGGCAAAGATAGACTGAGATCTGCAAACGTGTTTTGAACTTGTGATTCGATGGTGATCTGGACTGGAGAGGCCTGGCAATCTGGACAAATTAAAAAGAAAAGAAAAAAACACGTGCTGCACCAAGTACCTGGCAACCTGTGTGCTGCGCCGGCGGTTTCCACTCCCACCCGTGATTCGTCATTCGTGCAAGACCTTACGCGCGCGTGGCGCACGAACTATGAATCCTATCCTCGGAGGACATGAATTGATCAAGCGAAAAGGTGGTCAGTCATCCTAGGATTTGGTGCGGCGTCGGAGACGACATGTTCGACGCCGACGCATCAGCGTTCACACTCGATGTACGGCATCGTTGGTTTGGTCAAGGAAAGATCGATCATCAGTGGAATCAAACTGCAAGAAGATGAATCCGCAAAGTTTATTTACGCGTGACTATTGCTTGCCTCATTCGTGAGACCGTCTTCACAGTTTCGTGAGGTTGGAAGATGGTCTTTCCGGTACGACAAAAGAATTGAGAGTACCAGGGAGACTTCCTCCATTGACCCAAGCTGCCCAAGGAAAAAAATAGTGTGCGCCCTCCATATATTTCTGCGTGAATAGAAAACATTCTTCTTAGTGACATACTCAACGCGAAGGACAATTTATTCTTCGTTTTGCGAATTGAGAATACCAGGGGATTCGTGACTTTCCTGAGGCATGCTCTAGTGTTCTGTTGCTTGGTAACATAATTCGTATAGGATCACAAACTAAAAGTTAGAGAACACAAAATATATGGGGTCCTAAATATTCTCTACATGATGTAAATGGAAAACAAAAACTTTGTATTTGAACTTTTATTATCATACTGTTTCAGTTTCAACAACTAGTGAAATCAGAAAGAAATGGAGAATTTAGACTCTGAGTACTACTAAGATGCCAAAAATGGAAATTTTGACATGTCTTGACTGTAGGCTGTTGAGCAGCCACATACCGTACTTTTTCTTAAAGATGATGATTCAGTAAAGTTGAAAATTGAGTTGGTGCCATGTCACTGTTTCTGGCTCCAAATGAGCCCTTTGATAGTTTGTTTAGAAAACTCCAAAATTTTCACTTTACAAGCTAGTTTGATGGGATAAGGCCTTCACATGTGTAAAGATGAAGTAGATAAATCTTAAACCTCACGCCTCTTAAATAATCTATTTAAAAGGTATTTTTGTGTCCTGTCTTATGCAAATCTTGGTAGCCAGTCCCAAATACCTCCAAGGCTCCAAGAAAAGTAAATCAGTAAGCGTTAAAATTGACTAGATGCCATGTCATTAAGCTTATCTGATCTCAACAGATTATTTAGAAAGTGCCAAACTCTTCCTTGTGCTACATCATCTCTCACAGTATAAATAGTGCTCAGGTATGCCATGACTCCATCAATCGCTGCAAAACCAACTCGTTAGCAGGTTGAGATAGAAAACCATAGGAGCAAAATCTCATACACCATAATGGCATCTAAGATACTTGCCATGTTTGCACTATTTACATTTTTGGTGACTGCCGCTACGGCGGTCGCTATTCCGCAATATCTACCATCATTCACACCTCTCGTAGTAAATAACCCTTACAATCAGTACTGCCAAGTGCAACAAGCACTTTTGTCAAGCATCCGGCCATCTTTAGCAATGATTATTCAACAGCAAGTGCAACAGAATCAAATACTACAACAGTCTCAACAACAACAACTTTTGCAGCAAGTGCAACAACAACAGACACTACAACAAGTGCAACAACAACAGACACTACAACAGGTGCAGCAACAGCAAACATTGCAGCAAGTGCAGCGACAGCAGATTCTACAACAAGTCCAACAACAACAACTTCTGCAGCAGGCCCAGCAGCACCAGATACTCCAACAAGCGCAACAACAGCAAGTGTTACAACAGGTGCAGCAGCAACAACTTCTACAACATGTGCAACAACACCAAATCTTACAGCAAGTGCAGCAACAACAACTACTGTTGAATTTATTTAACGCACAGACTTTGGTGAACCCTGCTGCTTATTACTCGCAGCAGCTCTTCCCTAGCGGTGCTTGGTTTTAGATTCTCAATGAGTTGTACTACAAGAATAATGCTTGTAAGCTATGTTTTGAGACTCATCATAAATAAAGAATATTGAATAATATTTTTATGTAGAGCAATGAACTAAAATATTTCTAATAACTATCTAAATATATGATATTAAATGGTGGTTCTCTAAGTGTGGAGTAAAGGTTGAGACATGTAGATCCATCAAGAGGTGTGTAAACCTCTAGCATTATACTGAGATTGATATGCCCCACTATTTATCGGCATGGTTAGTAAATGACAATGCGGTGGTGTATTAATCTAGAAGAAGAACAGGTAGTCCTAACTGCTTGTGGCCACATCGTAATAATTTAGTTTATACCATAATTACTACTGTGCTAATGTTATGGATATTTCTTGCTTCCAACTTCTCCTCCTGCTTGGTCTAACATGTAAGTTGGATGGTGGTAACAATATTCTACCTTATATTGGTATTAGCAAAATCATACTTGAGTACTATGTACTAACCTGCGATTACTACTAGCTGCATACATGTCTTGAAAGTTTTACTGGGTTTGGACGGAAAAAGGCTTTGTTTCCATGCAAAAGAATTGGGACTTATCCATTGACCCAGCCTCTAAGAGAGAAAAAATAGTCTATGGATGCTCTACATATTCCTGTGTGAGTAGAGAACATTCTTCTTAGTGACACAATAAAAATAAAAAAATATTATTCTTTTTGCGAATTGGGAATACTTGGGGATTCATGACCATCCTTAGTTCTGATCTAGTCATCTATTGCTAGGTAACATAATTTGAATTGTACCTTTTATTAAATATTAGAGCACACACTATGTATGCGGTCTTGAATATTGTATGTAATCTAAATGGAAAAGAAAAGTGAACTTTTATTATCAAACTATTTCAGATAAACAACTAGTGGAATTTGAAAGAGAAAGATATTTAGATTTTTGGTACTATTACCAGCTACAATTATCCAGGCCACGGATACAAGACACTACTACATACTGCGCCTCCCTTTATAAAAGTATAATGTAAAAAGATACTATAAATTGAGAGTTTTAACATATCTTTAGTGTAGTCTACCGAGCCGCTACATATCATACTTTTTTAAAGATAATGATTCAGTAAAATTTAAAATTGACTTCGTGCCATGTCCCTGTTTCTGGCTCCATATGACCCCTTGATAGTTTGTTTAGAAAACTCCAAAATCCTCCTACTACACATTTTCACTTTACAAGCTAGTTTGATGGGATAAGGTCTTCACATGTGTAAAGATGAACTAGCTAAACCTTAAACCTCACGTCTCTAGAATATACCATTTAAAAGGTATTTTTGCGTCTTGTCTAAAGAAAATCTTGGTAGCCTGTCTCATATACCATCAAGGAAAGTACCAAGTGCTAAAATTGACTAGATGCCGTGTCATTAAAGCTTATCCGATCTCAACAGATTATTTAAAAAGTGCCAAACTCTTTTTGGTGCTACATCATCTCTCACAATATAAATAGAGCTCAAATATGCCATGACTCTATCAACCACTGCAAACCTAACTCGTTAGCCGATTGAAATAGAAAACCATTGGAGCAAAGTCCCATAAACAAAAAATGGCATCTAAGATACTTGGCATGTTTGTGCTATTATCACTTTTGATGAGTGCTGCTACGGCGGTCGTTATTCCACAATATGATGATGCCCGCGCCACGCGCAGGGTGCCTACTGCCGACGCCACCTCCGCTTTCCTTCCGCTGCTGCCGTCACGCCACCAACCAGCAGGACGGTGTCTCGTCACAGTAAAGACCACTCAGTAGGGCGACGAACGTACTACTCCTATGTACGTATGGCTTGGTGCCTATACCTGATTAGTACTACCTGTGAGCCTCCGAGCGAGCCAAGGTCGCACAGTTTCGTCCCTGCATCCCTGCTCAGCTTCTGCTACGATTATCAGTCGCGGGCACCGGCATCATCCGATCCGAGTTTGCTGTTGGCCCGTCGCCACTGGACATTAACAAAATCTTTAGACTTCCTTTACAATACAGAAATTTCACAGAAAGCAATTCAATTTTAGAAAAAATGCAAGAAATAGAAAAAAAATTCACATTCTAAAAGAGGCCTAACACACTGCTGCAGTGTTATGAACCGAAATTATGCACTTGACTACCTTGATTGCAATACCTAGACGGACCCGCCTAAGCCTTGCTCCTTTGTGTGGGCCTAATGCTCACGTGAACCCGGCCCATTTCCTTCCTTCCACTTGCCTCGGGCTTGTTTGTAGAATCGACTAAGAAAAACCCAATGCTGCCAGGAACTTTTGCTCACGACCAAATATTATTTAGGAGTATGTTTGATTGCTTGGATAAAGTTGGCTAGATGGGAGATGTCGGTTCAATTTCTAGGCCCTCTTTCGAACAAAAGAATTTTTTTTCTTGATTCCTGTGTTTTTCCTACGAAATTCTGTGAGATTACCGCGAAAATCATGTTGGGGTCATATACCCCCAGGTACCTACGGCTCGGGGTTACTCGACGGCCCACCTACGACGACCGGCCCTTGTTCTTTGTGGGCCAGGAGAAGATTCCTGCAAGTTCCCGCCAAGCCCAACCTAGAGGGTCAGGCGTGTCCGAAGATAAAGGCTACCCCGACCCCCATAGGTCAGGGGCTGCGTAACGACAAGATTTGGCCGCCTGACAGCCACCCGTAGGTCAGGGGCTGCGTATCGACAAGGTTTGGCCGCCCGACAGCCAAGTAACCGACTTACTTTTCCAACCTCAGGGTCGGGTGACCAACCCGTGACAGGCCCTGCTGGTACGGAGATTTCTGACACTGTACAGAGTACGCATGGAGGTAAAGAAAACGGTAAAGCAACATTTGTCCCCCTCAGCGCTAAACAAAGGACAGACAAAGGACGCTGACAGCTGGCACCAAGGGATCACTAGAGGATCATTCTCGAAGATGCCGATGACCCCACTCGTCAGAGGAAGCCCAGTTCCGTGGGTGACAAGTTTAGCTGTGGTCCCATCCGTCAGGGAGCCGCTCGTCTCACCCCGCTTTGTAACCTCGGTCCGGCCGACGTACGATAAGTTCATAAGGTCCGATAGATTCAACAAGTTCATCTAGCTTCGACACACATCCACATAGGCGCGCTAGGGACTCTGCTCGTGCGTGAGCCTTTCCGCCATTGTAAACCTCTCGATCATACACAAATCCATCGTTTTCGACCCTTGGACGTAGGGTATTACACCATCGAGGTGACCCGAACCAGGTTATGTTCTTGAGTCTTTCGTGGATTATGCCATATCGGTAAGGAAGAAGCGCACCGTGCCCCTTCCGTTTGTATAAATTTGTACTGTGCCGGTGAACAAAACATCGACAGTTGGCGCACCAGGAAGAGGGCTCTGGTGGTGCGTCTCGCTTCATCACCGATGGCTTCGATCTTCACCATGGTGGGAGAGTCTTCAGTCTCTCACCTTCACTTTGGGAGCTTCATGATCGTCTTCACTCTGGATGGTCTGTCGTGGCGCGTCTCCGTCTTCACCACCAGCCAGGCCTTCTGTTTCGAGAGCCTGGACTTCATCGCCAACTCCGACGATGAACTTTGTCTCCAGGTGCCACATGCCAAGCGCACGGCCCGGCGTCGTCGAACCCGCACCGCGTGGGACATGATCCGACGCGCGAGTGTTTCATGCTTCATGGTATGAGTACCGGGGGTACTCCCCTCGGCGCAATGCCCACCGGTGGCACTTCGCCGGGGCATCGAGTGACCAGCATCAATGAGGAGGCCCTGCGGCGCAGATAATTCGCTGAGAAGGCCAATTCGTCCGACAGGAGGGATCGACGCAGAAGGCGCCACCTCCGGCTGCTGCCAACATCCAAACCCAAGCCCGCACTGCTTATCAGCAGATCATGGCGGCGAACACGCCTACTTTCGACCGTGCGATCGAAAACGTGGAGCAGCTGCGAAAATTCTCCACAAGTCCGTAACTCCGGTACATCCCATGGTCGTCGAGACCCATAATCGTCTTCGCGCCTTCCTTGACGCTGCGCTCCAACAGCAAGGGCCCAGGGTGCCTTTGCCTCCACCATCGCGATCCGAGGTCTGTAGCAGCCAGCGATCGGGCGGCAGGGCGGAGCGGTTAGATCCTCCCCCCGCCTCCATCCGATGGTGGTTCGGCCCCGACCGTTACGTTCGTCACACCATCGACGCTAGCCGACAGGCCAGGACCAATTTCCACGCTAAGTCGCACCAGGAACGAACTCTCGGGTACTCCGAGCACCATCGTCGGGAACGAACTCCCCACCACCACGACCACCGACGTAGCCACGACCGCTCTCGGAGTCCCCACCCAGAGGGGGTCGGGCCCTGAGCCTTTGGACGTGCCATCTGACGCGCGCGGTTTCCTGCACGCTTCCATGCCCCCACCAACATCATCAAGTACACCGGTGAGTCGAATCCGACCCATTGGCTTGAAGACTACCGCCTTGCCTGCCATGCAGGAGGGGCGGATGACCTGTATGCCATCCAGTACCTGCTGTCGGTGTTCTGTACACAGGCACAATACGAATTTGTACGATCGGAGGGGGTATAGTGTGCTTCTTCCTGATCGATATGACCTAATTCACGATGGACTCAAGAATGTAAACTGGTCCGGCCACTGCGAGATGTAATTCCCTACGTCTAGGGGCTGGAAATGATGAACTCACGTATGATCGAGTGGATTACAATGATGGAAGGGCTCTTACACTGGCAGAGTCCATTGCGCGCCTATGTGGGTGTGTGTCGAACTAATCTCTAAGTCTTTTTTATGTCTCCCGTTGTACGGGGTCCCCGACAAGCCTTTATATAGTGGCTGGACCGGGGTTACAAAGCGGGATGAAATGGGCGACTCCCTGACGAGTGGGGGCCACAGCTAAACTTGGTTCCCACGGAATTGGACGTCCACTGACGAGTGGGGCCACAGCCAAACTTGGTCCCAGATGGATGGAGCTTTCTCTAACGAACGGGGTCGCCACCAAACTTGGCTCCCACGAAAACGGGCCTCCTCTGACAAGTGGGCCGACGGCTTCTTCGAGAATGATCTTCTGGTGATTCCCTGGCGCCTGACGGTCCTCTGACGCTAGCAGTCGTCCTTTGCCTATCTCCTGCTCAGCGCCAGGGGGACAAAGATGCTTTACCGTTTGCTTTACCTCCCTGCCTTCTCTGTACAGTCGCCAAGAATCTTTGTACCGGCAGGGGCCTTGTCGTGGGTTGGTCGCCCGACCTCAGAGTCGAAAAGTAAGTCGGTTACTTGGCCATCGGGCGGCCAATCTTATTGTTACGCAACCCTCAACCCACGGGGGTCGGGATGGCCTTCGTTCTTCGAAGCGCCCGACCCTCTGGTTGGGCTTTTACGAAAACCTGCGAGAATCTTCCTCAGGGCCCACGAAGAGTAGGGGCCGGTCGTCGTTGATGGGCTATAAATCATAGCTTGGGCCGTCGAGTAACCCCGAGCCGTAAGTACCCGGGGGATATGCCCCCGATAGTAGCCCTCGAGCACTGCACCGTTTGCAATCCTGCTGAGGCAGTCCGTACGCGCGCATCACATCCGTCTGGCGCAGGCCGAGCAGTCACTGTTCCTAGCAGGTGTGCGTGGACGTGCTGGCATATTTAATTCAAATGTGTAAAATTCATTCGTAGTGGTTTCCAACGGTCTTTAACCGGTATTCATGGTTTTCACGAAAACCGATCAAATCAGTTCAAACTAAAACAAAAATCCTGCTCCCATCTCTCTCTCTCCCTCATCCGCCCTCTTTCTCTCTCTCTCTTTGCTTAGGGAACCATAACCAGGAGCGAATGCCAGGGCGCGGCAAAGGATGGCCAGGGCACGGTGGGGCAGCACAGTGGCCAAGGGCGCGGCGGAAGGTGGGAACCAGCGCGGCGGCGCAGTCAATGACATGCGCGGCCAAGGGCGTAGTGAGAGCACGGCTCGGCACACAGTCGCATGGCTAGGGGCGCCTGCTTGCGCGACCAGGCAGCAAGGGTGGCACAAGCAGGTAAACCTCTTTTAGATTTTGTTCCAATTTTTGTGCTTATTTGAAAAATTGCTGCAGTTCCTTTGTGATTATTTGCATTGTAAACTGAATTGCATTTTGTTTGGCTTCAGCAGAAGGAAAAATGTAAAAAATGCCTTCCGATTCATGTTTTGGTGCGATGATTCCTTTTGATTGCAGCAAGTAGTGTGCAAGGAATCAAGAAAATTCTTGTATATGCAGGCAGTCATGGTTCAGATTAACTTGTAGGTCGACGCAGGGAATTGAGTTTTGTTGTTAAGATCATGGGATACTATTGCATCCTGTAGAATGGGGCTTAAGACATTCAAGAAGTCTTGTTGTGTTTTGTTGGACTTGTAATGATTTGTTTCTTGGAGACTTATTGGTTGTTTTATTAGACAACTATGCTGCTGGATTGGTGATGCGTATGCAATGTTTAAGTGCTATATGAGGATGGGTTAATATCATGTGACTTGTATTTATATTCTTGCAAAAAGTATAGACAGAATGCTGAAAAATTGTTACTAAAATTGTATCAAATTTCAGTTTAATGTAATGTATATTTAAAACCAGTTCAATTTGAAATCATAAAATTATCTAAAATAGGTTTCAGAAATAATAGTACTCAAAACAGTACCAAATTTGGAATGTTTCATAGAAACAGGACTGATTTTGCAAAAGACATATATGTCTTTTTATATGTTACTTAACACCGTTAAGAGCTCTTAACGGAACAGGACTTGCTGGTTCACTCGAGTTCAAAACGTGGACTGGTTTTGCCTAAGTCTGAAAAAGTCAATCATTTTCAAAATTAGATTCTAAAATATGACATGTTTTGCAATTACCCCTAGATTTTACTCCATGCTAATTCTAAATGAACACTCATTCCTAATCCAGTCCAACTTCAAGCCTGACCTGTTGAATCCAGCTGGAACAGGCCTGGTTCCAGGCCGTTCCCAACGAGGCCTCACTCACACCGGTGCACAAAAGCACCATCTGATTATGCGACACATCCTATTTGCGTGCTGTCGTATCTGATTCTGACTCTGGAACTGACTTAACAACGAACTGCTCGCGGTCAGAGCATCAGCCCACTAATAGCAGAGTGGAAAGAAAACTGCCGGAATTCATGCCTAATGTTTCCGACAACAGAGGAGAAAGAAATTAAGCTGAGCGACCTCAATAATATGTAAATATGGATCAAGATGTTAGCTTGCGGGTTCTGTTACAGCCTGCATTGTTTGACCTGTCCAAAAGTACACATCAAGGATGTGCTCTGTGCCTACCGTTGCCTTTAACATTATCGGAATAGACAAAACCGTAGAAACACATACTCCCTCCGTTCTTAAATTGATGTCGCAGTTGATTTTTACAATCAATTTTGACCATTCGTCTCATTCAAAAAACTTTTTCGAATATGTAAAATTTTAAGTTGTGATTCGAATAACTCTAATGATAAATCAAATTATATCAAAATATATAAAATTTATTATTTTTTTTTAATAAGACGAATGGTCAGAGTTGAAGTCTACGGCGACATTAATTAAAGAACGGAGAGAGTATATGCATAGCGTAATAATTTGAAACAGAAATTGTAACTGTGTTGGATCAGATCAATTTTCCCCGTTTTAAGTCGAAGAGCTTACTCCAACATTCACCCTTCACGGGTGGTTTTAACTAAAGTCGAAACTCTATATTTAAAGCCCGTTTGATAGGGATTATAATTATTTTAAAAAATTATACTTTATAAATTATTTACTCCTTCCGTTCTTTAATTGATGTCGCCGTTGACTTTTAAATTCAACTTTGACCATTCGTTTGTCTTATTTAAAAAACTAATTTAAATGTGTAAAATTTTAAGTTGAGTCAAATAACTCTAATAATAAATGAAATTATAATAAAATATATGAAATTTATCAGAACTTTTTGAATAAGACAAACGAATGGTCAAAGTTGGAATTAGAAGTCAACGACAACGTCAATTAAAGAGCGGAGGGAGTATGAAAATTACTTATCTAACTTCTCCGCATAAACAGACTCTTAATAACAGAAATTGAAGCGACCAGTTAAATGGCCGCCATTGGCTAACTTGTTGAGTTCTCAAGACCAAGATGTTATCTTTAGGTGTTGTTTTTTATTTCGATGGATTAAAGAGTATCAACCTAAAAATTTAATTGCATTGCATGACCAAACTAGTGCTTGACTAATAGGTGGTGTTTTTCTTCTTGCGGTGTTTTGTGCTGGCCGGTTAGGATAACTTAAAATAATATTTCCTCAATGCTTGTACAATGATCGGACAATCAATCACACAGTACATGCAAACGGCACATGTTATGAGGTCAACGCCTTCTCCTTTGACCAACGTTGATGATAATGCGTTGCAACCTATAGCTTGCTCTGACCTAACAGCGCATGCAAACACTGTATAGTGTCGGTACTTGGCACCATCAGTTTGAAACTAAAGTTGAGGACCGGTTTAGTCTAGACAATTAAAGGGCGTCTAGACAATTAAAGGGCGTCAATAAGCTCGTAGGCCATAGCAAAACCTTTCAAATGGAGTCTTGTACTTAAATTTTGTTTCGAAAATTCCAACTTTCATTGTTCACTAAAACTAATTTGTAGCTTGATATATACTTCCATTAGAACAAGCTTAACTATATCAGTCAGTAACATTTTAGCTAGTGGCTGTTGGATTTAGCCAGGATTAGTGTAGCAAGCGAATTGAAGGTGTATCTATTCTCTTGGATAAATAAGTACTTCATTCAGCTAGATACCTAACTAATTAACCTGTGCTCTCTCTTCCATGTGTGCATTATACCTACTAGCTAATAGTCATGCTAGAGCGCATTGCCGTTCACGGCCGGATCCCTGTGCCATCGATCGATCCATGCATGCATATGCTATTGCGACGTTACATACATCCAAAGGCACTAGCAGCTAGGCTGCGCTACGTAAGACAAACTATTAGCTAGTAGGTATAATTGTATTTGAAATAGCTAGGTAGTGCGCTTTTCGACCGGCCGGCCTGCCTCCGGTGCTTCGGTTGCATTTCGACTACCAGCAGCTCGGTGGGTGTTGACGATGCAGCAGCAAGCTCAATTGCGGCGTCGCACGCGCACCAGCTGGTCCAGCCGCCGGCCCGCCGCTGAGCATGCACTGCGGTGGCACACCCCGTCGCCGTCGCTTGGCCTACGGCCCTACGTACGTGCTCACGCTTTTGCAGGTCTTGGATTTCCGGATGGCTAATTACACAGTTGTTATAGTGTACGTTTCACGTGTACCCCGCGTCCGTGTCAAAATAATACTTCTAGAAAATTACTTAAAATCAATCCTTAGTTCGATCAAACTTATGAATAAGTAGGAGTAATAGCTAATCATGATGTTAATGGTCAAATTTTACAAAGGCCTTAAGGAGATTTGTTACCGTGTTTGAGAGGTAGTTTCTCCGTTCCAAATTATAAGTCATTCTAAAGTTCTACATATTTCTTAAATTATAAGTCATTTTCGCTTCCTAATACACTTTCTCTCTTCTCAACACTTCTTTCCTTTTCTTGTGCACACACGTCCAAAACAATTTATAAATTAGGATAGGGGAGTACTAGAGGGATCTCCCGCTCCTTAATTAGTCTCAGCAATTAATTTTTAAAAATTGTTATGGGACTCATCATTTTTGGCTTTGTTTGGCACATCTTATTTTCAGTTTATTCATTGAAATAAGCAAAAGTTGTTTCAAACAGCAAATTTATTTTCAAAGCTTATTATTTCAGCAGCTTATCAGAATGAACTAAAATGCAGTTTATTTTTTAGTAGCTTTTTCTAGTTGTTCAAATAAACTGTTTTTTAACAAATTTCAGTTGTGCCAAACAAAGCTAAAATACCTTTAAGATACCTTCCTATTTTAAAAAACAGATCTGATCCAATGAATGCTGTACTTAACTCCAAATATTCTAACAAATCTCTTTAAAAAATCAAATAAAATGAAGCGAGAGGGAGTTAGCAAATTAAACACGCAAGGAACCAATGAAAAGAGGCCTATGCCTCGCGGGCTAGGTAACTCCTAGACGATCAAATTATCCGGGACAAGCAGAAAAGCAGGTCAACGTCAGCCCTTTGACGAAAAGTAAAAAAAAAAAACGCAAAAGAGACCCTCATTTGGTTCCGACCAAACCAACCCAACCTCAAGTGATCAATGCAATCGCCATCCCTACATGTGCATTCATGCACACTCATTCGTCAAAAATTTCTCGAGACACAAAACGGCAAATATTTCTCACTCCCTCACTCGCACATTCACTACAATTATCCCCTTTGTCAGTTTCTTGCACCCTTAATCTCCGTGTAATTACCATAAAATCCTCTCGATTCACCTATAAATTCACCTTCACCTCGCTGCTCCTTCCTCCATCACTTCGAGCAAGAACCTCAGAGGCAGCCAAAGCTAGGAAAGCACGAGCATCTCCAAGATGGAGGCCAACAATGCCGCCACGCTCTGCACCCTCCTCCTCCTCTGCTTCTTAGGCCTCGCGCGCTCCGACGACACGCCACCTTCCACGCCGGTATCACGGTCGGACGCGTGCAACTCCACCACGGACCCGACTTTCTGCCGGTCCGTGCTGCCACCGCGCGGCAGGGGGAGCCTCTACACGTACGGGCGGTTCTCGGTGGCCGAGTCCCTCACCGGCGCCCGCAAATTCTCCACGCTCGTGGACCGCTACATCGCGCGCCACCGGCACCTCTCCGCCAGCGCCATTGGCGCGCTGCGGGACTGCCAGCTCATGGCCGAGCTCAACATCGACTTCCTCTCGACGGCCGGCGCCACGATCAGGTCCACGGACACGCTCGCCGACCTGCAGGCCGACGACGTGCACACGCTGCTCTCGGCCATCGTGACCAACCAGCAGACGTGCTTCGATGGGCTGCAGGACGCGGCCGGACCGTGGTCCGACCGCGGCGGCCTCGACGCGCCCATCGTTAACGGCACGAAGATGTACAGCCTCTCGCTGTCGCTCTTCACCAGGGCGTGGGTGCCCACGGCGAAGGGGTCGCACTCGCACAAGGGCGGCAAGAAGAAGAAGCCGCACCACGGCCACGGTCACGGCAAGAAAAAGCCGAAGCCGCCAGCGTCCAGCAGGAGGGGCCTGTTCGACGTGACCGACGACGAGATGGTGCGGCGGATGGCAACCGAGGGGCCCGAGCGGACGGTGGCCGTGCACAGCACCGTGACGGTGGACCAGAGCGGCGCCGGAAACTTCATCACGGTCGGGGACGCCGTTGCCGCCGCGCCGAAAAACCTCGACGGCAGCAGCGGGTACCACGTGATCCACGTGCTTGCCGGTATCTATGACGAGAACGTGGAAGTATCCAAGCACTACAAGTACATCATGATGATCGGCGACGGCATCGGCCAGACCGTGATAACGGGGAACCGGAGCGTCATCGACGGCTGGACGACCTTCCGATCGGCCACCTTCGGTATGCAGTCCCCGCATCTTGTCTTTTTTTTTAAGTATATCGCCGTTGAAGTTAAAAAAAAGGTTTGACAGAAGCTTAGATATATATTATGATGAAAGTTTACGTTTTGATTACTGATTTGGATAATTTATGAGGTTGGATGCTAGCTAGTATCAACTATAGTGCGTCCACCATAATAATGAAATGAATAAGAACTGACCAATGTAACACTTGGAGTGCTCTAATTTTGCTGGCATGTGGATAGGGAGGCTGAAACCTAAAAAACCGTCGCTTTTATTCGGTCCCGTTCCACAAGACTCAAAACGACATGAGTTGGACTGGCTCTATCGCCAGTCTAGGTCGATATCGTGGTCCTGTCACGTCCTCATGCACTCACGATCTAAATAACACATGCAAGTTACTCCTAATTTTTTTCTTCATTACATTTTCTGCCGTCTGCATGCAGCCATCGTGGGTCAAGGGTTCGTTGCCATGAACATGACGTTCCGGAACACGGCTGGCCCGTCGAAGCACCAGGCGGTGGCGCTCCGTTCCGGCGCCGACCTGTCGGCGTTCTACGGCTGCAGCTTCGAGGCGTACCAGGACACGCTGTACACGCACTCCCTCCGCCAGTTCTACCGCGGCTGCGACGTCTACGGCACTGTCGACTACATCTTCGGGAACGCCGCCGTCGTGTTCCAGGACTGCACCTTCTACTCGCGGCTGCCGATGCAGGGCCAGAGCAACACCGTCACGGCGCAGGGCCGCAGCGACCCCAACCAGAACACGGGCACCTCCATCCAGGCCTGCTCCCTCGTCGCGGCTCCGGAGCTCGCCGCCAACGACGCGTTCCGGACGCCCACCTTCCTCGGCCGGCCGTGGAGGAATTTCTCGCGCACAGTGGTCATGGAGTCGTACGTCGGCGGGCTCGTCGACCCCGCCGGATGGATGCCGTGGTCAGGGGACTTCGCGCTCGACACGCTCTACTACGCAGAGTACAATAACACGGGGCCGGGCGCCGACACCAGCCGCCGGGTGACATGGCCGGGGTACCACGTGCTTGGGGACGCCACAGACGCCGGCAACTTCACCGTCACTGGCATGGTGCTTGGGGAGAGCTGGCTGCCGCAGACAGGGGTGCCATTCACCAGTGGCCTGACTTCTTGAAGGACGTATTGATCGATCGATGTATACTTACCTTACCTATGTGTTGCTGGTTGGGTTATAACTTATACGTGGAACTGTAGGAGAGAAACTAAAAAAAAAGAAGTATATGCAAGAATAAGCATATAGCAGACATAATATGGTTGATCGATGGAAGTAGCTACTGTTGCAGAAAAAAGATGTCAGTCTATAAGATCTTCACCCGTAAATCTCTTTGTTCTTGCTTTAGACCATTCTCAAAATTCACAAACGCTGAATTGACTCCTGACGCACTTCAAATCTGAATAGCAAACAAGTAGGAGCTGGAGGCCGGCAAGCACGCATGAGCTCGAGACACAGGAACCTCCAGATGCAGGTAAACATTTTTATAGAACATCAAGGTTCCGCCTCTACAACTTCAAGAAGGTGTACACAGCGTCCGATACAAACGAGTACTTAGCCTCGAACTAACAAACACGCGACATAATGACCAACAAATATAATCAAGACTAAACTTCGATTCTATTTGTGAACTACCATCCGAACGTAGCAAAGACATCATGATGACGGACTCTAAAATCCTGCACCCCTCTTTGAACCTTGTTCTCGCATCCCCTTCATTATGCAAAAATGATCACGTGTGGATCCAATATGTTGCCTTGAAAATGACCTAAAAAAAGTGTTAGGTTTCGCTCCATTCAATACAATTTCATTTCAATTCAACCATAAAGCCCAACAAATAGCTGCAGCCTCGACTAACAATTGTACCTTAAGCTTTAGTTTGATGCCATTAATCCATGAGCCAAAGCATAACTGAAATGTTCACAGGTGGTTGAATTTCAAATGTGATATGAATAGTATTCCAAAAATTGCAGGCATAATGACAATCGAAAAAAGATATTGGATAGTTTCTAAGGAACAACAACAACATTTGAGACTACCCTACCAATTCCTTTTCGCCGGATCATCTTTCATGAGGGTGACACCCCCTTTTAAGGTAGCAGAGAAAAAACTTACATTTCAGCGGCACTTTAATCTTCCAAATTGAACATTTGTGGGCACAACTCCGCTTTAAAGCATCAATTTATACATGGATTTAACCAAAAAGATACCACTATTGTGCATGTCCCAAATAAAAAAAAATCTTTGTCATTAGTACGATTAGTACTTACTACTTTTACACAAGGTCGTAGCAACTCCAAATTTTCCCCTGCCAAAGCCCTTCGGAAAGAAACATTTAGAGGAATGGTACTCAAAACATGAGCTATTATTGCGTCTTTCTTCCTTACAATGTTATAGAGATTTGGGTAAGTGACTCCTTGCG
Organism: Zoysia japonica; assembly: GCA_001602275.1. Taxonomy (NCBI): domain Eukaryota; kingdom Viridiplantae; phylum Streptophyta; class Magnoliopsida; order Poales; family Poaceae; genus Zoysia; species Zoysia japonica. The sequence continues at coordinate 140,569 of BCLF01000111.1, read as the reverse complement.
GTTTATCTCCAATCCAAATATCCTCTCAAAATCTAGTTTCAGCTTCGTTCTTTATTCGGAAATGACCACATTCCAAAAATTGGTCTTTAACTTTCATAAGTCCCGACCAAAATTGGCATGTTGTCTTTTACCTTGTGTTAGTCTTATTTGACAAATATTTCCTCATTAGGAGGCTACATAGAATAAATACACATATTTTTAATGCTGAATCCTACGTCATTCCTTTTTTTGGCCGCTGTACAGGAAGACATTGGGTATCCACAATCATTGGTGCAAAACATTATTGTAACACTTCGTGTTTCGGCGTAAAAGAGCCAATTGTTCATGTCCGAAATCACGGAAAACCGAGCTCAAAAAGAATTTAAACAATTCCAACTAGTTTCAAAAAGTAGTTTAAATTTCAAAATGAGAGTTCAAAACTTTCAATGAAATGATGTGAAAGAAAATTTTAACTTGAAAGTTCATGCAAAAACTTGAATTTTAGAAGTTTTTGTAAAATTTTATTTAAGGTTAAAGGTTTCAAATAAATTATGTTTCTCCGAAAAGCTTGCCTGACTTTGAAATTCAATAACTTTTTATTTCTTTCGATTTTCAACTTGACTCAAAAATAAAAGTTGTTCCTATATAAAAGTTTTACCATGCTACCAAATTTCAAAATTTTTGGAGCTCAGGAAGGATGCCTTTCAGATTAAAACAGAGAGCAGCGCAGAAAATCAACGAAAATCAGGAAAAGAAGAAATCTTGCGGGACCCACCTGTCAGCCTCCACTCATGGCTCCTCCTCCTACCTCTCGCCAGCGCACCACTGTGCTCGTCTCTCTCGCTGCCACCGTGGCTTCCTCGGTGGAGCTCATGCAATGGCGCTACGCCCCACCCCCGCTGCCACGTCCGAGACGCGCCTTTACTTCACATTCACTCCATCCATTGCCAGCCTCTCTTCCTCTCTCACTCGCTCTCTCTCTCACAGCCGGCCGGCACTCACCTCTGGAACACGCCGTGGAGAGCCCTCCGTGAGCCGCCCCAGCTATCCTGCAGTCCACAAGCTGTAGCGCAGGGATTTGTGAAGAACGTCGCCGTCGGCCACCGAAGCCTGTCACCCCGACGCCGACGACCGGTCTCCGGACTCCTTCATCACCTACCGCAACCGTGCCGATGTTCTCCGCCCTCTAGGGAAGCTTACAGTGAAGAAATCTTTGACCCCCCCCCCCCCCCC
>BCLF01000111.1:105384-131495 GCA_001602275.1 Zoysia japonica | reverse complement strand
GCGACAGCGACGGCGCGCAGACTCGGGCGGCTCTCGCGGGGTGGCTGCCTTCGGACCGGTGGATCGCGCAGGGGATCGGTGACGCGCGCGGCGCGGAAATCGGCGCAGAGCAGGCAGCGAGAGCGGGCGACGTAGATGAGAAGAGGCGGCGCGAGGGAGGGCGACGGTTTCAGAAAAATAGAACTTGCGGCGGAAGAAAGGAAGTGGGGGAAAAGTGATAGGGGTTAGGGTTGAGAGGATATTTATAGGAGAGTGAAAAAAAATAGGGTTTAGAAATTAATCCGGAAATTAATTAATAACCGCGAAATAATTAAAAAGGCTGGAGGGATTTAATCAAGGAAAAATATTTAGAGATCCGAATATTAATTAGGGAATTTCCGGAAAATAATTTTAGTCAAACGTAAAAATTACGCGGACTAAATTATTTCGGGACTTAATTATTTCGGCACCGGATTAATTTAGTCGAACGGATTTCGAATTTAGACGGAACGAATTCGGAACGAAAGAATTTTGAACAGAACGAATTATTGGAACAGACAAATTAATTAAAGCGAAAATTTGGGGAAATGCCACTTTATTAATTCGAGAATTTTGGGATGTTACACCCCGGTGCATTAACCCTGTTTTAAATTTACGTTTTATCACTATGTATTGTATAGCTAATGTACTGTGCATTAAGTTGTAGGAGTTGTTTGGAACCCTAGAATGCATGATAGTGCCAATTACCCCTATTGACTATATATTGGTACAGGTAACTCGATGTAGAGCTAGGCTATGAGTTCTAATAAACGGTAGAAGTCGAGTGAATGAAAAACTTCACTCGAGAGCTATAGGTTTGATTTTATCCCACACTTGAATAAACCTGAGAACGGGCGGGGATAGAGTATAGGAGGGTTTGAGAAGGCTGAGCCTTCGCGGTGGTAGCCCCGTTTGTGTCGGTTAACGACCGATTTGAATGTGGCCCTGTTGAGTAAGTTTGAACATACTGAATACATACTGGGGACATGGGACCCAGGAAACTGTTGTAGCAAAACGCCGTAGTGGTTGGACGACCCCCACCTCTCTTTTGGCGGTGGTGGAGGAGAGCCTTGTGTCTAACTATGGATATGTTGTACGTGTTGATCGCACAGAGGACCCTGTGCTCGAGAGAGGTGCGCCTGTTCGGACCGGCCCTATAGGTTGAGTGAAAGGTGGTCACGTGCGGCTTCTGAGAAGCGCGTACGTGTCGTGTACTTCGGGTTTTCTCAGCTGGTGTAAATCGATTATAATCGCTGCCCCTCAGAGTAACGAGTACCGCTTGTTCACTGCGTCATGTCGTAGTAAAAAAACATAACTAATAACAATAATAATAATAATTGTTTGCTTCGTTTATAGCGATTCTTAGCAACCATATTTAATATAGTTTTACAGTGCAAATTAAATTTACCTTTCGTGAACTTAATCTACCGCTAAAAGCTTAACTATAAGGACTCACTATATTAGCGCTGGTTTTGCAAATGACCATCCCATGTGAGTCAGCCTCATCATATCCTTGGAGTCGGCTGTAGTTGGCCACGTTGACGGGTAAGACTTGCTGAGCATTTGAATGCTCAGGGCTTGGCTCTCTCTGGTTTTGTGTGCAGGTGGTTTCTCTCTCCCTCCTCTGGACCAACTGGCAGAAGCAACCTCGAGGGTGGCTATGTCTGCTGGGAGCCCTGCTCGCCGCGCTGCTGTTTGTGTCCTGCTAGAGAATGCATCATATGGGCTCGATGGCATTTTATGCATTGTCTCTAGGAGACCCTAATTTAGGTTATCGCTTCCGCGTTTTCAAAAATCTTGGTTTATAAACATAAGCAACAGTTTGTAGTATATTTTATTGTGCTTGAGTTGTACTGTTAGTCCTCGCTTCGCCGAGTGACACCTGATAAGATCCTATGGTCGATGGATCGTCTCTTCTGTGGGGCGGTCTATCACAGCGTGGTATCAGAGCAATATCGGGAACAGTACAATTTTAAAGCTATTTTCGAAAAGCTAACTTTGTTAGATGCCCTTAGTTTAGCCTAATTAAGGACTATATTATTGCTGGTCTGATCAGGTGGCTGTTGTTAAAGTGCTAACTGCTAACCTTTAGATCGTGTAGAATTTGAGAGATTGTGTTTGCCACCGGAGTCGCATACGGTCAACTATATTGATCAATTTTTATTTTGGTAAGGAAGGATAGGACGATTGCATATTACGCATTTGCATTTAAAATCATAAATAACTAAATCATCTAAAAAGAAATCTTCTATCTTGTGATAAAAGTTTTAAAAAGGTTTTGAAAGTTTTAAAAGTTTTAACCCAGCCAACTTTGGAGCAAAGCCGCTTGGAATTTCAACTGCCATTGCAGTTAGGACAGATTGCCTGGAAATTTGTGGAACCCTTATGATTCTAAAGACTAGGTGGTCGGCTCGAATGTAAGAATTTTAGTAGACAGGTTCTTATGCTCGAAGAAGATGAAGAAGGTTTAAGTGATCAGTGGATAGGAATGCCTGTACCTTGACCCAACCCTGATACAAATTATTGCGGCTATGCTTTAGTCGTAGAAAGTGCTGGCACAAGAAGCCCATTTCAAAACTTCACTAGGCAACATAGTAGTTTTCACTTGGCCCTTCTAGCCCATGATTTCTGTCACCAACTATCAATTTCGAGACTTCAATTTTCGGTGTCCTTACTTAGCAAAAATTTTGTTGCTCCAACTCTTGTATTCAAACCTTCATCCCGAGTATTTCGAAGTAACTTGTGGCGCATCTGTTCAAGAAATCTGCAACCATGTTGAATTCTGCGACTTCACGCCCTTTTGAAAAATCCATAGCTCCATAATTTTTTTGACCAATCTTCAAGATTAAGGAACTCTATAGAAAAGTTATGATATTCTCTAGAAGTTTGGTAGTCAAAGCTCTTTAAGATTTGCTGCACAAACCCTGTTAGACGTCCAAGCTACGTTAAGGCTTCAATCTATCCAGAACAAAATTTCAGCACATTGACGGTCATCCTTCGGAGAGCTTATCTCCTGATCTTTTTATCGTATGGGGACAAGTGAATATCCGTTGGAAAGCTATGGAAGTCCTCTACAACTTTGTTATTCAGCTTCAATCTTGGTTCTGCTTCTATAAGTGCTTAAATCCAATTTTTGTGACTGCTGCTAATCCTAGACAGAATTGACGCTCCTTTGTTTTCACTACCCATGTGTTCTAATAATTACTCCCACTCTTTCATTCCTACTTTTAATAGGAATATTGGTCAATCGGCAACCCATTGTGGTTGATCAACAACCTGTCATAATGCTCTTGGCTTGTATGACTTGTTCCATGTTATCAGCAAGTTTCTATCTTTTCCTCTCGTAAAATCCATCTTGCCACCCTCTAGATCATGCCTCGAAGTTCAAACCCTTTTTACGAGCCCCTCCTCTCTCTGAGAGATGACATGAGCGATACCTCTAATTGCATGCTCTACGCCTGTCCATTTGTTGCAATCATGCATCTTGGGGCATTTCATTTTGCATCATTGAGCATATGCACCAAAATTTCATAATGCATCATGACATATGCATCATTCAAGTGCGCCATTACGTATCATGGTGCACCATTATTATGCATCATCTCATATGCATCATGATATGCACTGTGTCATTATGCATGCATATCTCCGCATGTGCACCATAACCTCGATGCATTTCGTCATGAGAGACATGTTAACCCAAGACATTTGATTTGCACTGCCAAGTTCCTTGCCCTTTCTGAATTTTACATCCTTGTTGGCACGTCATATATGAGCCCGTCTATCTAAACTTTGCCCGAGAATACAAATTTGTTATAATCTTGAATACATCATTAACCCCCCATCTCATCTAAAAGGATCTGCGAGTTATTCGTTGAATGTCCTTACCTTGATGAGTAAATAGCTTTAAATTATTTGTTTTCTTTCAATCAATATTTAATTGCCTTGGCATCTCCCTAATCATCACTCTCTGAAACTTGGATTTACTTCCATTTGATCCCTTTTTCCTACCTAATACTAACCTATTGTATGTCACCACTCAAAATCCATCGTAACCTTTTGTTATCGCAAACTCTTTCCTCGACTTGAAGTTTTGGCGTGTGTCCCATCTAGAAGATACATGCTATCCTCTATAGTCCTTCTCATAAGATCTTGTTTATGCGAGAAATTTCTTTTCTCCGATTGAGTTCCTTGTGTGACTTTTGTATCCTTTAGCTGTACAAAGAGTACGACTCCATGAAACATCGTTGTCTAAAGTATACTGGTTTTGCCTTCTAGTATCCTTAATCCCTGGTCAAGAAAATAATCATCTAGGATACCTTGATGTATCCACATCGAGTCCTTACAGTTGCAGATCTTGGAACCTTTCTTAGTAAACATGATCACTACCATGATCATGGCACTAACCAGATCTTTCATGTCGATTCTAATCTCTTGAAATTTGCTAGTGGATGTGCTCTTGAAATTGTAATTTTGCTTTTGAATTGTGCCGGTTCGCCCAGGTGCTTCTCAAACCAAAATTGTGACACGGAGAGAAACTATTCCTTTGACCTGGATAAAGGATCCAATTATAATATACTTCTAAAATGATGGCGTGTTATCCGGAGTACGCAACCGAGATGGAGAATATTGTACTTCGAGTTTTTCATCTAAACATCCAGTCTCAAAACCTATTCGAGTTGAGACAGATACCTGTACTCCTCTTGTTTAGTGTCAATTATTTCTTTTGAGCCTGATACAGTTCGTTTGTGCCCAACTCAAATCTAGAGAATCACCGTGTCTCCATATAAAACTTTCGCGTATCTCTATTATCGAACTCATGTGCTACTTGAGATTGTTGCCGTGCAACCCTTGTCCAACTCCATGTTTCATCTCCATCTCAATTTATTTCCGGAAATTCCCCTCCTTATTGGATCGATCCTGACCGTTGGTGAATCTTGTATCCTTTAATCCCGCATAGGAAATGAGTGCAACACCTCAGGTTCAGAAACAAGTTAGCTCTGTGAATTTTAAATGTTTTCAGTCATTGCAAAGTCCATTACTCATAATGGCTGAGGGCTGCGAATAACCTATCCATTGTATATGATGTTTTCCCTGTGTCGCAGTTAAAGGAACCCACCTGTCAGCCTCCGCAGACGGGGCTATGAGTTCTAAGCAACGGTAGAAGTCGAGTGAATGAGAAACCTTACTCGCGAGATTGTAGGTTGATTTTATCCCACACTTGAATAAACCTGAGACCGGGCGAGGATAGAGTATAGGAGGGTTTGAGAAGGCTAGGTCTTCGCGGTGGTAGCCCCGTCTGTGTCGGTTAAGGACCGATTCGAGTGTGGCACTGTTGAGAAAGTTTGAACAGTATCGAATGCATACTGGAGACATGGGACCCAGAAAACTGATGTAGCTCAATACCGTAGTGGTTAGACGTCCCCCTACCACTTTTTGGGCGGGGTAGTAGAGAAAAGCCTTATATCTAACCATGGATGCACCCGGCGTGGTGATCGCATGGGGGGACCATGTGCTTGGGAGCGGTAGGCCTCGGGCCGACCCTATGGTATTGTTGTGAAAGGTGGCCACGTGCGGCTTCTGAGAAGCGCGTACGTGTCTTGTACTTCGGGTTTTCCCAGCTGGTGTAAATCGATTATAATCGCTGCCCCTCACAATAACGAGTACCACTTGTTCACTGCGTCATGTCGTAGTAACAACTGGATTAATAATAATGATAATATGATCTGTTTGATTAGTTATAGGTAATTGTTTGGCAACCATGATTATAGTACATGATAGTGCAAATTAAATTTATTTTTCCTTGTACTTAATTTACTGCTAAAACTTGAAAGTAAGGATCCATTACTAGAGCTATGTTTATGCGAATGGCCATCCCCTGAATCAGCCTCTCATGCTTAGGAGTCGGCTGTAGTTAGCCAATTTGACGGGTAAAACTTGCTGAGTAATTAGTACTCACGGTTTGTTGTTTCCTTTTTTGTTGTGTGCAGCTCTCCCTGCAAGTAGCTGGTGTAGCTGTTGCGGCCAAGGAGTGTGGGAAGATGAAGCTCCTGCGAACTGGTCCTGTGAACCGGTTCTCTCCTCACCGAACTCCGGTCGCGAGGAGTAAAGCATGTCTTAGGGCAAGATATGTTTCATAGTAGAAAACCGTCGTATCTCTTCTGTATCGTTTCCGTTATGTTTTAAACTCTGTTTTAAACTTATCTCTCTTAAGACTACTTGAACTCTATTGTAAGACTTAAATTGGTTTCCTATTTTATATTATCACTCGTGTTGCACTATTTGGGTATTGTTGCTCAATATCACCCGAGATCGATCTTAGGCGAGCCGTCCAGTATTTTAGAGCGGTTCTGCTACAGCGTGGTATCAGAGCTAGATCGGGGTTAGTACAACTAAAAATGAGTTATTTTTAAAAATTTCACGACGGTATAGTGTTAGTTAGTCAGCCCAGCTAAGGACTATGTTAGTTGAGTCGTTAGGTGGCATGCTAACCCTCCTTTTAGCTTTTTGTTGTTTAATTTTCTTGCAACGACAGCTACGCTCAAGTAAGAAGGTAAGGTACACACTCGAATGCGGTGAAAAGTCGAGGGCTCATTCATACGAGGTTCAGAGGTATGGAGTGTCCCGTACAGCGATCAGTACGGGAAGTGAATATGTTCTTCAGAACATATGAAACATTTGCCGCCTAATGGAGAGTGCGGCCATTCGCCACCTAATGGTAAGCGTGGACCTTTTGCCTTGTGATGTGAATCACTGTCATGTCTCTCAGGACGTGGCTACGCCCCGTATGGCAATGATACGTGACGTAAGTTTTCTCTTTGTTTTTGCCTGCCTGTGGTTGTGTGATCCGTTTTTTGCAGGTACGCAAACTCCGTAGTAGTGCACGTAGAAAGCGACTAACTGAGTCTTGGAGACTGAGTTTGCCACTGCGGTCGCGTATGGTCACTATATTAGACTATTTCTTTTTATTTTGGTATGGACGTAGGGCTGGCATATTGTTTGCATTGCATAAAAGTTAAAAACAGAACCCACCTAAATTACCCTCTGAAAATGAAAATCCGAATCTTCGTGTTTGGGTCTGAAATATCTTTCCATTTGTTTTCTTGACCCAAAATTCTCCAAGCTTTAGTACCAAATAGGTTCTATTCATAGTTTCTCCTGTTATCAGCTTCTGCTGGCCGCTTCAAAAATTCATATCTTCTGATCCGTTACTCGTATGAGGACGAGTAAATATGCGTTAGAAAGCTATGAAACTCCTCTACGACTTTATTATTCAACTCCAGGTCTGATTCGGCCTCTATCAGCACCAGAAATCATTTTTGTGATGGCTATCAGTCCAAGACAGATTTGGCGTTGTGCTGTTTTTGGTCATATTTTTCATACAAGCTATCGTGTCAAGCTAATTTATCACTTGTATGCTAACCGTAATTCAAGTGTTAAGTAAGGAACATCGTTGGTGGTCTGAGAGAATGTTTATACTCTTGTTTTAATGTTCTCTCCGTGTATGACTTCTGCCGAGTTCTTTACTAACAGTGTATGCACTTGTATTGCAGAATGGTGGGTACTCGTAGCATGGCTGAGATCTATGACAGGCAATCCTCTCAGCAAGGGACATCTCAGCAAGGAGCACCTGCGCAAGTGCCGCCACCAGCACCACCTCAAGTGACCGTCGAGCAATTGATGGCCACTCAGAATGAGCTGATGCGAATGCTAGTCCAGAACCAAGGCATGGGTGGAAGCAACCATCAAGCACGTCAACAGCCTCAGCAAGCGACCTTCTCAGAGTTCTTGGCAACTCATCCACCGGTATTGGCTGATGCTGCTGATCCTCTGGATGCAGATGATTAGCTTTGCACCATTCAGTCAATGTTTGGGATGTACTGAGCACTAGAAGACTCTCTTTGCTACTCAACAACTTCATGGTCCTGCTGGAGCCTGGTGGGCCAGTTATGAAGCTACACTGCCCGTCGATCATCAAGTCGAGTGGGTCGAGTTTCGTGCTGCATTTTGAGCACATCATATTCCTAAGGGTCTCATGAATCGCAAGCTGCAAGAGTTCCTAAATCTCCAACAGGGTCAAGATAGCGTTCATGAGTACTCTCGCAAATTCAATTACCTCGCTCGGTACGCCTCTCATCATGCTGATACTGACCAGAAGAAGAAAGAATGCTTCAAGAGAGGCCTAAGTACAAAGCTCCTTGATCGTCTAGCACTCTACAATCACGGTACTTTCAGTGATTTGGTGACTATGAATCACGGTACTTGTAGTCCATAAGGCTAGACGATCACGGAGCTTTCATACATTCTTTCGATGATCATGGTACATTCTTTCAGTGATTTGTAGTCCATAAGGTTCGATAGATATATATCACGGTACATTCTTTCACACATTCTTTCATACATACACCATCCCCGGCGACAGATTTGCGCCGGAGGGCATCCTCGATGATGGAAAGAGCGTGACGATGCGGAGAAGGGTCGTCGTCGAAAGCTTTGCCAGGAGTGGGGCTCTCCGCGGCCTTGGGAGGTTGCAGCATGAAGCATTCCTGAGCCGGATCGTGGCACATCACATCGTGAGGCAAACACATCGTGAGGCAAACGATGACAAGGTGAACGACGGCGAGGCGAGCGCCGCTTGCGCGGAGCCTAAAGACGAAGCTCGCCGCCGTTGTCAGCGACAAAATCCAGGCTCCCAAAACGGAAAGCCGAGCCGACAGCGAAAAGGGGGACGTTCCCCGATCGACCATCACGAGCGATGGCAACCGCAAAACTCCCAAAACGCAGATGAGAAATCGAAGCCTCTCCCACCAAGGCGAAAATCGAAGCCATCAAAAAGCGAAGAAAAAATGCACCACAAAAAACCCCCTTCCTCGCGCGCCAACTGTCGGTGTTCTGACCACCGGCACAGTAAAATTTACGTAATCGGAGGGGATACGGTGCGCTCTTTGTCTTCGAGGTGGCCTAATCTACCAAAGACTCGAGAATTAGCTTGGTTCAGGCCGCCGTTGAGGTGTAATACCCTACGTCCAGGAGAGGGCGAGATCAAATCGTATGAACTTGAGAACACGAGTACAATGGCGGAAGGGCCTTGGCTCGAGCTAAAAACCCTAGCACGTGTGGGTGGATATGGTTACAGTGGAAAGGCTTAAATCTAACTTGTCTTGTCTAAGGCTACCTGGTACCCCTTTATATAGGGATTGGACCAAAGTTACCAACTTGGCGGCTACGGAAACTGCTGGCCCTCCGTCAGGTGAGGCCTCGGTCGTCGCCTGAATTTGTCTGGCGCCTGCTAGCTTTTGAGCAGATGATCGGTGTCCTTCGTGTGTCCTTTGTCCAGTCGTGGGGGACAAAGGACACTTTTCTGTTTTGCTTTGTCGATCGTCTGGTTACTTTACCATCTTTTGGAATGCTTTACCTCTAGGCAAGGTTGCTTTTATCTTCTGCTGTACGTTGGCAGGAATATCTGTGACTGTCAGAAGTTAGCCGTTGAGGCGGTGGTCGACCCTCGGAGGTCGGGCAGAGACGTTGGCTTCTAGCCGTTGGCTGGTTGAATCTTGTCATCGTGTAGCCCCGACCTTCGATGGTCGGGCTGGGGCGCTCGCATGGTTCCAACCCCGGGGGTCGAGACGTTCTAGGCATGATGTGGTCCTTCGTGGGCCGCGAGTTGATTCGTGGGCCATAGCCCGCAGCCGGGCCTTCCTATTCTCTCCGAGCCTATAAGTACCTGGGGTACATGATCCCGATACTACCCTAAACAGCTAGAGGCCACAGACTCCAGCCGGGATGTTCGATGCCAACCCCGCCAGCCCTGAGAGACACCGTCGAGTCGGTCACCAAGCAGCTCATGCACGGCCGCGGCCCTACCAGTGTCGTCCACGAGACGTACGACACCATGAGCAGCAAGAGGTGGTGGACGCCCGGGAAGTGGGGGGCGGGTCTGGGTGCGATGCGAGGGCGATGAGAGATCGCCCAGGAGGTGTGGGACAGCGCGGGAGACGGGGCCGACGCCGAGGAGCAGCCCGGGCGGGGGCGGGGCTGCGCTGCGCTGCGCCGGGCCAGGGACGACATGGCACGAAATCAGCTGGAAGACGTGGCAGAATGGCGAACCGAGAAACTGAGGCAACTCTCGTATATTAGAGATTGCTTCCTCCTTTTTATTTTGGTTCACTTTAATCGATCATGTTCACGATCGAAATCCGTGTACACAAGCAAAATCTCATAGCACGGAAGATCAATTCAACATTAAAACAACAAAATCTCACAACGTGAACGGAAGATCGAGTCAACAGCAAAATTCGATTCGATTTAATTTACAGGGGAGCCAGTAGCTAACAATACTGTCACACACACGCATGCGAAATGCCCGTAGTAGCAAACCTGTATTTTTCGTACAAAAACATAAATTATACACGCATCACAACCATATATAGAAGGTGCTAGTACGAAAATATATAGTACGAGTCTAGTGGTGGTGGTGGGCCACCGCTTCCCTGTCTCTGTTTCCATGTTTCCATCAGTGCCTCCGCAGCGTGAATTAATCTCGTCCGTTTGTTTAAGACGGTAGGCCCACACATTTCCTTTCCGTCAATCACCTAACAATGATACAAAACGGCAACGGTAACATATCTAATCTACTCCCTCCAGTTTTAAATTACATCGTTAATTTTTAATATCAACTTTAATCATTCGTTTTATTAAAAAAATTTATTCAAATGTCCAAAATTATTAGTCTTAATTTAAATTTCACTGATGATAAATCAAATAATAACAAAATTTACACATTTGAATTAATTTTTTGAATAAAATAAATGGTCGAAGCACAGTAAAATTTACGTAATCGGAGAGGGATTAGAGTACGCTCTTCGTATTCGAGGTGGCCTAGTCTACGAAAGACTCAAGAGTTGACCTGGTTCGGGCCGCTACGGAGGCATAATACCTTACGTTCAAGAAGAGAGTGGTGTATCGTATAAGCTTGTAACAAGGTTACAATGGCAGAGGGGCTCTTGCTCGGGGAAGAACCCTTACGCTCGTGGGTGGTGTGTGTATAAATGCTTGGAAATGTGAACTGAACTATCGACTAATGTCCCCGGCGCCCCTTTATAGAGGGGTCGGACCTAGGGATGGTAACGGGTCGGGTTTTGTAAAAACTCGCCCGATTCAAAAAAAATTGTAGGAGCAATTTCAGACCCGAACCCGCACCCGAACCTGTTTTTTTACGGGTCGGGTGCGGGTGCCACACACAGGTGAATAAATACACCCACACCCGTCGGTGCAAAATCCGACGGATACCCGAAACCCGAACCCGAATTGCCATCTCTAATCGGACAGGGGTTACATGGCCTGGCCCCTACGGAACTGATCGGCCCCCTGACGGGTGGGGCCGCGGTCTTCTGCGAGGTTGATCTTCTGACGCTAGTTGGCGCAGGAGTAGACGGTCTGCATCCTTTAATGGTCCTTTTGTCTATAGTCGGGGACAAATGTGGCTTTACCACTCGCCAGGCAGCTTTACCTGTCACCGAAACGCTTTACCTTGTTGTGAGCAGCTTTACCGCCTTGTCTAGTTGCTTTACTTCCTGCTGTATGTTGTCAGGAATCTCTACGTCTGTTAGACATTGACCGTTGAGGCGGTGGCCGGCCCCCGAGGGGGTCGGCCAGGTCCTGTCATCGTCCAGTCCCGACCCTGGGATGGTCGAGCCGGTGTCTTTGAGCGATCTTGGTCATTGGGAGCCAGGCGGGGCTCGGGTAGTCCCGACCCTCGGGGGGTCGGATCGTACCTTCGGTTCTCGATTCGCTTAAGTCCTTTGTGGGCCATGAGTTCGGCCGTAAGCCGCAACCCCAGCTGGGCCTTCGTGTTGCGTTGGGTCAGCAAGTACCCAGGGTACATAACCCTGACAAAAACCAGAGGAGTAATCAAATATTGCCGTTTATACATGGCCCACACAAAATATATTATCTATTAATGGACAAAAAAATATTACAAATATTATAAAAATGTTTCCAAGCCGCCACCAGACTGTTATCTTGCCACAAAAGAACGAATAATGAGTTGTAGCTACAATTGGCAAGTTTTTCTTTTACGGCCGGGACTGGTTTAACGAAAATTGCGAAAACCATGAAAACCGGTCAAAAACCGTTTCAAATCGAAAAATCAAAATTGGAATGAAATTTGGTTGAAAACCGGTTGGTTTTTCCGGTTTATCGAGCGGTTTCACCGGTTTATCGATCTATCGACCGGTATTATCGGTTTTCAGTTTTCAAATTTGAAACCTACCAATTTTACCGGTTTAACCCTCGATTTTACTGGTTTATTGACCGGTTTTTAAAATTTCAATTTTTTAATTTTAAAACAAAAACCGATCATTCGGATCGCTTTCATCGAAAACCGTAAAAACTGGACCGTTTTCGCGATTTTGTTAACCCTACAATTGGTAGAGAAGGCAGCAGTGCAGCGCTGTGTGTGAACTGGGTTACAAACTGAGGGCGTTTGGTCTTAACGTTAGCTAGTAGAAGGAAAAAAATATAGTGGGCCTACCACCTTGTGCGGAGGCGGAGGGACAAGATTAATCCTCGCGGCGGAGACACATAGAGATTTGGGAACCGGGACATGGAAGCCGCAGCCGTGGTGGTGGGGGATGATCATAGAAAGAGACGGAAAAACACTAATATATGACTTCATTTTTAGAATGTTGCTACTTAGAATACATATGAGCAGAGAAAAATAGTGACACAAATTCATACTGTATACACAGGTCGATATTTTTGAGAATTTAGGACTCGTTTCATTAAGCTTCAACAATTTGATATATATACCCCTGAGTATGACACATGGGACAACGTGAGTGGCAATAGAGACAGTGATGGATATAAGATTTTAATTATGGGGGGACAATTAACATGGATTTAGGTCAATGTTGATATTTTTTGCTACTATTACTCATATTTATATGAATATAATAAGCATATATGATTGACTTTTTTACAAATTTTGGGAGGGACAGCTGTCCCCCATGCACCCCTCTACATACGCCACTGAATAGGGACTAATTAGAGTACCTGATAATTCTTGAGACTTCAATTGTACTGAATTTCAGGATATTCTACAAAAATTTGAACTTCTAAAAATCCTACCGGCAAACGCACATTCCAGAACGATTATTGTGTGCATCAGCAGTGAATCAGGTGTCAGCATTCAACACAAAGAAGTCCAGTAGTTTACGGCAACAATCTGCCAACCGTGAACTCCGCATGCTGGCATGGACGACCTAGATAATATGTAAACAGAATGTTAAAGAGCAAAATGGGGCAATCTACGTACTACGAGTACTAATCAGCAGTAGCATCCATGGAGGGGAGTTTCTAAATCACATACTCCCTTCAGCCTCATAATTTTGACGTTTTAGAAAACGACACGGTCTTTAAAATGTAACTTTAATATCTATTTTTTTTATAAGCTTTTATTTAAAAGTGGCGTAGGTATACTTTTATGAAAGAGTGTTTCGAGACAAATCTATTCATATAATTTTTATATTTTCAAACTTAACCAATTTAAAAATATTTGTAATTTATGTTTTCGATGTTTGACTCAAGTGTGTTCCAAAACGTGAAGAATTATGGTACTAGAGGGAGTAAAATTTACCGAAAAAAAATTTAGTGGTGGACCATAAAAAAATGCATTCTTCGTAAATCAAAGCCGATTTGTACTATTTCCTTGCGCGACAACTGTGGTGATAAGCCCGATAAGGTTGCCGATATCCCTGGCTTGACTGGCAGCATGATAAATAGGTTGGCATGCGCTTTCGCGCGTGCAGCCGCTTTGGAATTCGGCTGGTGAAGTTCTTCGATGACGATGCAGTTGTTCTGGAAGAGATCTGTGTTGACAGTGGCAACCGAAGACTTTTGAGCGCATGAATCTTGACTTTAAATGATGGATTGCGCCAGACTCACTCAAAGCTTCATCGGAACGCAAGAATCTCTGATCTCGAAGAAAGTTCACGGGAGTTTTTTAAAGTTCCCAGGAAATTCGTCGACTCCACAACAGAGCTCATTCGAAGGTGAACGGAGATACAACTGGTAAGAATATTAGTGTCCGCCAAAGAAAATACTCCTACATGCTACTTGTGCTTTTTCAGCGTATCCTTCTGTCTAAGATTTTGGGTGTTGCGTCAACACCAAGAACCGAAGTAGAAACCCGTGCAAGTCACCACGCACGAGGGGAATGGAATGCCAGTGAAAGGCTGCGCCAACGTTTCAGACGAACATTCAGGCCAGAACCATCTTTTTGCATCACGATCGATGACATAGATCGAGGCTGGAGTTCCCTTTCTCTGTCTGTACAGTAGACCATGTTACTATGTGAGAGTTTGTTTTTATCCAAATCCAAGCTGATGGAAAGAAAATTTAGTGTTTATTAGTCAGAGCAGAGTTCTGGGACTCTCAGGTCAGAGCAGGATTCTTTCGATTGACAGGCAGTAGGCACCAACCGAAGCTTTCATCGCCGCCCTGTCGCGCTCACGTAGAAAAAATGGAGATTGACAACGGAACCGGTGATGAAGATATAGTTCCACATATGTTTGCGACACTCGACGACCTTCATTTTCTTTTTCCTTCCTCGCTGATCTTGCATCATTCGTAGACACCGTTGTCCACGAACAGAATGGGACGATCTGAGGAAGGCACATCTGCGATCTGACCACGGCGGCGGCGAACGTAATCCTCGAAAGAGACGGTGTTGTCTAGCTCTTTATCTGATCGATTCCTGGGACGATGATGGCTTCATGCCTTTGTTGGCTAGGAATCCCGGCACCAGCGGGGGAGGTAGGACTAGGATCGATGGATGCGGCAACGCGCTCACGTCCTCTCCCGTGAAGCGTAAAATTCAGAGAGTCACTCTAACAGAAATTTATATATGCTCAAAATCATTCAATCAGAAATAGACGACTCCAGATCAATTGCTACACAACGTGGCTTATGGTGTTGTGTGCGCGAGTCGTCGATGAGCTGTGCTTCGTTGGAAGGTACTGTTGGTGCAGCTGTAGTGAAATTGACAGCAGCAAAGACCAAGACGCACGCACGTACGTCGGCACAGGATCGACACTGCGACAAGGCGACGATCGATAAGACGATAACCTACGGAAAAAGATTGTGGGAAGTGCGAGTTTGCGGAAAGGGTACACCGACCGCGATTGTGATTTTTGGAGCGGTACGCAAGCTGGTGCTACTGCTGTTGCATGCTCCTGATCTCTGGTCCCTAATAGTGAGGAGGTAGACCACAACTTGGTACTACTGCCGACCGTTCAAAGTTGTAAGGACTGCGTTCCGATGATTGGCTTCTGTGAGCAGTCGTACAGCGTAACCACCTGGCACGACAGTGTTCCGTGTCTGCTACAGGGAAAAACAGGGTCTGTGTTAGGAAAAATATAATTGTAGCTTTTCATACTGCGTCACGCAATCTGGGGCAAGGTTATTTCGTTCCAGCGGTTGCGAGAAGGTCCCCAATGCAGAGCTCTACATACTTTTTGGTTGGATTTCGTAAACATTAGTTTTACTCTCCTACTACTTCCATTTGAATTGATGTCTCATGTCATGTCCATGCTGCTGTGGCAAGCTGTGAATCTGAAGTCAGTCCTTCGACAGAAATCAACTTCATACACAATGGCGGAGCCATACATGAAACCAATGTGGGGCCAATAAAGTAACACCTGCCACAGCCATCAGAAGTATGCTAGATTACTACCAAGGATAGCAGAGAACAAACGTAGAGAACATGGTGGTAACAAGAGCAGAGTTTTCTGAGCCGAGCAACACCTTTGCCTTTGCGAGTACTATATCTTTGCTTTGAAGTAGTAGCACCTAAGCAGCCATGAATTCAACAGAGAAAATCACACGTACTCCTCCGTTCTAAAATATAAGCATTTTTAGATTTAGTAAAGCCAAATTTTTATTATTTTGATTATTAATAATATATAATTAATAATATTTTATCATATAAAAATTATTTTTTTGTTTCATTATTAAATAAAATTCATAAAAATTATATTTTTATATTAAAAATTATGTAATTTTCTAAATAATATTGGTAGAAGTTAAAAATTTTGACCTTATTCAAACCTATAAATACTTATATTTTGAAATAGATGTGGCAACTTAGAGATGGTCGTTATGCATCTATTTGCCAAATTTGGTTGGATTACTTATAATAGGATTTCTCTTTAATTGACTGCTCGGATGGCTCCTAGTGTGGGGTCACAACAGACGGAAGAGTTGCTAATCTGTAATAAGATGTTGTAATCTCCTCCTTGGAGACTATGTCCAGAACTTTTTTTTCCATTATTTAAAAAATAGAAATAGCACGTAGGAAGGGGGGGGTCCAGTCTGGCCGATGCCTGTGTTCGTACAAAAGATGGGACTATGTTGTGGACACCATTCAACATACAGCGATTAAACACCTGAGCAGGAAAAGAGATTTAACAAAAGTCAATAACCATATGTCCACAATTTCAATATTTGAGTCTATCGCAAAGACCAACATGTTTGACAATGATATCAACAGTTGCTTTCATTTGACAGGATGTGAAAATCAATACGCTTGGTTTCTCCTCCGTTCGAACCCCAACAAAACTGGATTCAATGAGTCTTTTCATGTGTTGAAGAATTAATGGATATTTTGTGTAACGACCGGGTTTTCACTTACCTTTCGATAAGTCCCGATCTCACGTGACATTGCCAATCTCAGGAGTTTGGCAATCACGATATCACAAGCGATCAATCAAGAAACTATAACAGAAATATTAAACAAGAAACAAATTAGAAAATAGTAGATCAGAGTGAAATTATTAGAATAATATCTTCCAAATGGGTCCATCGGCACGCAGGTCGGAAATATCTCAGAGCAGATATATCACTATCGTGAATCCAACAAAATCAACAGCGGAAGCATCAACATGGCAGCAGTAGCGAACCTCCTCCACACAGGCTAGCTTGAGCGCAGGAGCGAACGTCACAGACCGTCAGAGACGTAGTCGAAGTCAAAGCTAATAGTATCCTCTGAAAACAACAAATTAGAAAGCCGTGAGTACGAATACTCAGCAGACCGCGTACTACCTAACAACAATGTATGCATGCAAATGGTTTCAAGGGTAAAGGCATGGCTCAAGTGCTAAATGCAAGTTTAAAACATTTTATTTTATTTAAAGATGCAATAAAGCTTTATTTTCAAACTTGTCAAATTTTTATTATCTTGCCCCACGGAGATCTCCGTTATCTCGGACGGGGGTTCATTTTAATGCCGATGTAATCTCCACACTCGGCCACAGCTCAAAAGCCGAAGTCAAAAACATTTGAAAAAAGAGAGGAGGGAGAAAAACAAAGCTACTCAACGAGGAGCACAACTCAGGGGGTGTCCTTCCAAAAGGACGTGGCAATGCGCATCGACTAAAACTCTGCAGAGGTTATGCACCTGGACCCACGAGAAGCGTCATCGAGAACTACCGTCGTAGTCCCGACAAACACACAAGACCCGTCCACAAGTTTTAACTGGCGTCATCCGTCCTCCAGGATAGGGATCCCAAAAGCCTACGCAATCGGGTCCTGGAGTTGTGAAGAGCCTACCACTAATCAGGTGGGGTATCTCGATCTCATGTGGGGAGTCAGAGCTCTACACCACACTAACACTACACCGCCAACCCACGGGTAAACGACCAGTCTCGGCAAGCTTCAAGATCAAGCCAACTGCCCATACAGGGTAACGTGGTGTGCATGGTTGTCAACTGAGCGTACAAGGCTCGAAAGACTCTAATTGCCGGGGCAGGCACCATCTCCATCCTCAACGTCAACAACAAGTCTCACGGAAAGATCTCAGCCCGGATCTTCCCGTTGTACCCGCAACAGATACGCCCACAGGGACTTCCCAAAAGTCCCCCAGCTCCTCATACTCCAACCTGCCCCCGCTAAATAGTTATATATAGTTATTTGCAATACACACACATTTGAAGCACAGTTCAAAAGCATTTAACACAAATTCTATTTTATAGTGATAGGTGTGATATGAAAATAAATGCAACTAAGCATGGCTAAGCATAAAAGTAAAATAAATGTACTAAAGCAATCCTAGGGTTGATATTTGTGGAACAGTAAACAGGCACGGCTTAGGAATGTTGCTAGCACATTTTAAAATAGTTGGCATGCAAATTAAGGTTTCAAACAAAACATGCAGTTTAAAATGCTGGGAACAAAGTGATCAAGGAACGCGGCTTGCCTGGCAACTCGGGATCGAAGTCGGGATCCGGATCGTCGAACTGAGCTGGCTCGCAGAACTTCTCCTCGGGAACAGCAGCTAATCACAACATGAACAACAGGGATTAGACACTAATTACGCGACAAAGAATAGAACCGGAAATTGAATCTAAATCGAAATTACTAGACTAAACGCGCGCAAAACGTTTCCCGGAACAACCCTACACGACAAACGCGACGAGACAATTTAACGGAACAATTTCGGGATTAATCGGAGATCAAACAGAGCTTCACGGAAATTGTAGATAATCGAGACCACAAGGATTTAGATAAATTACAGAATAATTAATCGCAGATTAAAATAGCAATTAATCTAACAATTAATCAGAACAAAAAAAAATGAATTTAAGAGAGAGAGGAATTCCTCACCATAGATCTGGAAATCGGAGCTAAAAATCGGAGACGGAATCGCGGAGATCGGAACCCGGCACTTGTACTGGAGAATTCAGAAATGGACAAACCTGAAGCACGCACTGGCTCGGGAGAAATGAAACTGGAAGCACGCAGCTAAACATGGAGAATATGAGAGAGAGAGAGAGACCGGTCCTCACCGACGCACTGGACGATGGCAAGGACTGGGGCGGTGTCACGCATGAAACCGAGCAAGGACCGATGGGTACTGAAGAAATCTCTTGGACCAGCAGGTGCAGCACGAGGCTCAGGCTCCGGAGGACGTCGCGCGGGGCTCAACGCGGAGACGCGGGCTGACGCGGACGGCGACAGCAGGCGGTCGGGCTCGCGCGTGGGGATGACGCTGGCTGACGGAGACGCGACGCGCGGCTTCAAAAATCCGGGACGGAGGCTGGCGACAGCGACGGGTGACGCGCGACGGGCTGGACCGGCTCCGGCTTCTACGCAGTAGACGCAGAGCGGAGTGCGGCGGAAACGGCGACGCGCGCAGGAAAACGAGGCAGACGGCGACGCGCGGCGCGGAGGTGAGTAAAACGAGGAGAGAGGCGGCGCAAGGAAGGAGCAGGATTTCTGGAGAAATGAGGAGGGGAAAAAAAGAATTAGGGTTAGAGGGTATTTATAGGAGGGTGAAAAATGGGGGTTGGGAATTAATCTGGGATTAATTGATAATCGCGAAATAATTAACAAGGCTGGAGAGATTAATTAGAGAATAGATATTTAGAGACCTGAAAATTAATTTAGGAAAATTCCAGAAATAATTTTAGTCAAACGTAAAAATTACGCGGACTAAATTATTTCGGCACCGGATTAATTTAGACGAACGGATTTCGGAACGAATGAATTTTTGAACGGAACAAAATATTGGAACAGACAATTTAATTGGAACGAAAATTGGAGAAAATGCCACTTTATTAATTCGAGAATTCTGGGATGTTACATTTTGTTAGGAGGATTTGTCTATAGAACGCAGGGTTTAAAAATTCTTGTCTATATATAACACTGCCTAGTGTCGCACGGACAAAGATTTTTGAACCATGTGACCTTTAGACAAATTTCTATTTTTATATACCTAAACAAGATGTCGATGCTAATCAGAGATTGATAGCACAAAAATGTTTACAGATAAACATGACATTATGTTTGACTATATTAGTTTATTTGTTACTAATTGTCTTCAGAAAGATGCATTTGTATGATTAGATTCTAACTAATCTATCACTGTAGCATGCTTTGTCAGGATAATCCTTCTCCATCTTGCTATGTCCTCATTTGTTTTATGCTATAATAAGAAAGTAAATCCATGATCGATTGAATTGAACAAAGGTGGGGATCGATGTCATTTCCCTTTTGCCATAGTCTGTTTTATTCCTGCTAATACTCCCTCCGTTTCAAAATATAAGCATTTTTCTAGATTTAGATAAAGTAAAACTATTTTAACTTTTGATAATAATATCTAGAAAATTACATAATTTCTAATATTAAAATATATTTTTTATGAAAATTTATTTCATGATGAATTCAAAAAATATAATTTTTTATAGGATAAAATATTATTAATTATACATTATTAGTGGTCAAAGTGATAAAAGTTTGACTTTGAGTAAACCTAAAAATTCTTATATTTTGAAACGGAGGAAGTATTCTACCTGACATTCAATTCACTCCTACACACTCTTATGTTACACAACTAATTCTATGAAGGAATATCATAATTATATTTACTCCTATCTTAGTAAACGCTTTTAAATGTACATTCAAACAAGAAGATATCTCTGTTGAATTGCTGGATTTTTCTTACGAGCATTATATTCGTGTTTGGTACCAACGTTACAATCCCAACCTTAAGGCTAAAAGTTGACAGAGTTCCATCTCCCAGAATTATGCCATGCTATGCTGTACGTACGTACGTACAAAAATTCAAGACCCATGTCTTCCTGGCGACATAAAACTTGACAAATCGAGAAAATTCATGTTTTCAACGCGCATTTTTCCATGGTCATGAACGAAGAAAATTTTGATCGTCTTGATCCATTCGTATCGGACGAGAATGAAGCCAAAATCTCTCAACCATAAACGTAGCAGGAGCACTTCCCCTTCTTTATTCTGAAGGGGCACGCACACGCTTCCCTTTTCGATTTCGACGCGCACTACAGCACTCCAGACCAGCTCGTCCGTCTCAATCATCTCAGATGCCGCCGCTGTACCCGATGGTACGTACGATCACAAGAAGGCAGGCCCCACGACAAAGCGCTGGCTAATCGCCGGTTCGGCAGCGGAAGATCATTCACGTACACCCTTTTTCCGAGTACAAAAATCCCAGGAAGATTGTCTCCGCTTCAGCACCTAATCTCGCCGCCTTGTCGTGCTCGCATACAAAACTATGGAGAGGCCAGCGACCAACCTGGCGATCCAAGAGATATAATAGTTCTCGTCAATTTCTTTTCTCCAACTTCCTCCGTGATCGATCGATCCTGCAAACCAATTCCGTCGTCGTTGTCCGTGAGAAAACGGCGCGACCTGAGGAAGGTACACCCGATCGACCTGACCGCGGCGACGTACGTACGAAAGAGACGTGTTGTCGCTTTATCCGATCGGTTCCTGAGTAGGAGTAGTACGTTCACGCCTTGCAGGAACCGTGACGGACTAGACTTGCCGAGGAATTCCGGCCGGCTGCAGCTAGCACGGGTAGCTAGGACGGATGCGGTAGCTGCATGCGACAAGGTAGGCGCTGCTGGTTGCTTGTGTTGTGTGCTTCTTCCTTTTCTTCGGAAGATACTGCAGTGCAGCTGTAAACCTGCTCCCATCTTTTGGTTAGGATTAGGAAGAAAGGCGTACTGTGGCGACCGCAAGTTGTGCCAAGATGACATCCATCCGAGTGCGATTCTTGTAGCCGCCGCTGTTACGTCCGCTCCGTGTGGAGGTGAGGGGTGGTCACCACTTATTGGTACCCCCCGCCGTGCAGAGCTCCGATGATTGATTTGGAGCGCAACCAGTTGCAAGAGTACAGTTTTTTGAGTCTGCTAATTAAAAGGAACTACTTCTTCCTCCGTCTCAAAATAACTGTGGTTTTTGATTTTTTGAAATCGACGTTTGACTATTCGTTTTATTAAAAAAAATTGAAAATACAAAAATGAACAAGTCAAGCTTAAAATACCTCTAATAATAGATCGGATCACAATAAAATAAATATTTTTTAAAAAACTTTTTTAATAAAACGAATGGTCAAAGAGAAGTTTGAAAATCTAAAACGATAAAATAGAGTACTAAAAATTTACAGAGCAAAAACAGGGTCTGCATTTCGTCGATATGGGGCAAGGGTAGTTGGCTCCAGCCACTAATTATTGGCGTCAGTAGCACACCGGATCAATCATCCCAGGTGCCGCCGCTGTACCTGATGGTACCATCACAAGAAAGCACTAACAAGACAAAGCGCTAATCGCCGCCATGGGCTCGAAACAAGCTTACTCCTACTGCTCTGCTCGAGTCGCACGTCGGTTTCAGCGCCGGTCAAGCAGCAGCAATATCATATCTGTCCGTCGCCATGCGTAGAGCTTTCTTCCATGCGTGGTGTACGACCGTCGCCGTGGCCGCGCTCGCTTAGAAAATTCAGCCATTCAGACAGTTCCTTCCATTCATATCGTGCGAGAGACGCCCCTCCTGCCTCCCATGTCGCCATCCATCCACCCCGAGTACGAAACGGTACGATCTGAGGACGGCACATCTGACCGGGGCGACGTCAGGGTGGTCGATAGAGACGGCCGGCAATTGTTTAGCCTCTCTCTCTCTCTCTCTCTCTCTCACCCCCTGCGTGCCTTGGAACCGCGAAACCGGCATCTGGTGTGGCGCCATGCATGCAGTCGCTAGTACTACTAGCAAAGCTCCGGCCGTCCAACGCGACGCCAACTAACCACCCGCCGCTAGCTCGTAAGCGGCCGCTAGCTGTTGGTCTTTGGCGGATGCCGCTCTGCACGCAGCTGTGCTGATGGAGAGGGCTCCGATCTCCATGCACAGTAAGCCTTCCAGTGGAGAGGAGAGGAGAGGAGAGGAGAGGAGAAAGATCAACCATGCTTTTTGAAGCGGGTACTGCCAAGAACATGGTGACAGCAGTACGGAAAAAGATCTTGGGAACTGCGAAGCTGTGGAGCCGGCCAGCATGATGCGATGGAGTTAGCTAGTGCCGCCACTGCTGCATGTAAGGTGACCCCGCGCATATCCCACGGCGTGCGCTCGCTTTTTGGGGGGTGGAAAAGGCAGGGAGGAAAGGAGGAAGGATTCTTCTCCTCGAATGGTCATTGGTTTGGAGAATCACTCGATCTTTACGGGCATCAGTCACAGGCAGCATGCGCATTCCAAGCAGTACTACCAAGGTTCGATTCAATCTTTTGCAGTAGCAAAGCCAGAGAAAAAAAACATCGGGACAGCTCTATTATATAGCTAGATAATTGTTCAAATTCGACTTATATTTACAAGATGAATTTATATTTTCATTGGGGTTAGCTGACCAAAAAAAAAGGCTAGCTCCCCCCTGATCGTTCAGTCCCCATCTAACTTTAATCAATAATCTATATAGATTTAGTTAACTTTAGTAATATCAGACTTATAGTTTTAATTCATTATAAGAAGTATTTCCATAGTATGTATTTTTGTATTATTACTAAATTTATAAAAATTCTCGATCAAAATTAGATGCCATGGAACCCAAATGAAGATTTTTCTATGACAGGAAGGAGTACTAAGGTCCAATTCATTCTTCTGGTCCATCCAATAGACGCACGAGAGATGATGCGAAAGAAACCTAAAACAAATTGTTTGATTTAGGAATCTGAGATTACACCACCACCTTACACTTACTTTTCAGAAAAAGAAGCGTGTACATACGTTACCACAAAAAAGAACTGGCTCCAGATCAAAGTTTTCCCCGCTTTTCCAACGATAAATAACTTGTGTGTGTCTCTATTTTTGAAGCTACCTAGATTCCCTTATTAGCCTATATCTGCCGAATCGAATATGACCGTCGCCGGCCGTCCGTCTCTTCGCTGCTTTTCCACCATCCACAGCCGACCTGATGCAGGTGCATGCATTCAGTTTATCAGAGTGATTGTAACCCTGACAGGCTGACAGCTACGATTGATGTGGATTCTTGTGCTTGTGATTCGTGCTCCGCACATGGTGATAAGCTTAACGTTGGAAACTGATTGTGGCATTCCGATCGAGACCATATTCCAGCAGCCAGACAGAGCTTGACAAACAGATAGGAGTATATTGCACATAGTTCAAATTATTTTCATGAAAGATTGCTTCTTTTTTATTGGGTTTACTGTGATCGATCACGCTCACGATCGAAATCTGTACACACGGGCAAAAAAATCTCACAGCATGGAAGATCGATTCAAGATCGAAACAACATCTCAAACCAGGCACGGAAGATCGGTTCAACAACAAAACTCGATTCGATTTGATTTACAGGGGAGCCAGTACTTGACAATACTGCTACTCACACATGCAAAATGCATCTAGCAAACTTGTATTATCGTAGAAAAACACAAATCATACACGCATCACAAACATATATGGACGAAGGTGCTAGTCCGAAAATATATACTATAGTCTAATCGGAGGGAAACTATGATTATAGAAAAAGACGGAAGAACACTAAAGAAATATGATCGATGATGGCTCACCAACCTTACTTCCCACCGATCAGCCAGCTTGCGAAAGTGGAGCTTGCGGACAAAGGCGCCGAAGCTGAAAATGTTTCTTTTTTCCTTTCCTCGCTCGCCGAGCAGCAGCAAGGCCTCACACAGGACAATCCGCGGCGACGGCGGCGTCCTTCGGGTTCATCGGCTTGGCGGCGGCGGCGGCGGCGGCAGCGGGGGCCACGACGCTGGCGCGGCAGAGCGGGCATGTGGCGTGGAGGCGCAGCCACTCACCCACGCAGTCGGCGTGGAAGCGGTGGCCGCACCGCGGGAGCTGGCGCGCGGACTCGCCGTCGCGGAGCTCCACGATGCACACCGCGCACTCGGCGGCCTTCCCGCCCGCACCGGCTCTGGAGTAGACGTACACGGGCAAGGTCGACGCGACGTCGAGCTGCGGCGGCGGGTTGGAGGCGTTGTTGCGCCGGTAGCGGCGCAACGCCCACGGCGAGGCCACGGGCAGCTCGTCGTCGTCGTCCTCGGCGCCGGCCGAGCCGGACGGGCTCTGTTTCCCGGAGAAGAACCGCCAGAAGAAGAAGAAGATGAGGACGATCACGAGCACGTTGATGCCCACCACGCAGGCCGTGAGCACCGTGCCGTGCGGCGCCCACTGCTTGCTCGTGTCCTCCATCGGCGGCGCCGGCGCCGCGGCCGCCGGACCGGGGCTGCCGTTCCAGACCGTGGCCATGGTTTCTGTGCCTTCAGGATGGATTTCGACAGCGCAAACAACAGAGAGTAGCTGCCACTGGTGTGCATAAACCGCAGAACTTGAAAACGGCTTAAGAAATCAATACGCTCTCGCAGGCACTGAAACAACGGAAAGATCTTTTGAGAAGATAGAGAATCGCCAACGAGGTGTGCGGGGAAGAGAAAACTGTTGCAAAGAATTGCAGAAGAGGAAGGAGGAAGGTGGTGCGCGCTGGAGAGTAGAACATGAGGGGCTTATAAAGGTGGAAGGGGGCGGCAGCATTGGCCCTTCGGGAATACAGTGGCGATAATAATCTTTTCTTCCAATGACAAAATGGTTTGACTGAGGTGGATTGGAACATGGAGCAAGGCTGGCTCTTGATACCCATTGTAGAGTTGCGTAAGGAAAAAGGACATGATGTAGCTAGATGCGCCCTTTGTTTATTTTGTTGTCATATTTCAGCAAGCTATTCCTAATTTGTCGGGGCGTGATATGTCAACTAGGCTTAGTTTCCACCATCATATGTGTGGGAAGTGAAATTTGATGGGAAGAGTCATCGAAATTCAACTGAGAGAGAATAGAGGCTGATAGTAGGGTAAATTCATTATCACCCATCTATATAACTTTGAGTTCCTTATTGGCCACTTATGCTCTTGATAGTAATGTTGCTCGGTAAAGTCTCCAAAGAACACTACGAAATTAGTTAATCATGAAGATTTTATTATAGACCATATGGTAGAATTGTAGTCTCAAAGATATGGATTTTGAGATGCAAAGATTCATATATAGCCCACAATGTAGACATTCATCTGCTGGGAGAGTGAAGTCCCTATGATTTCACTGGAAAACATATCATAGCGTAGTAGCATCAAAGATAAGGATTTTGAGAAGTAAAGATTCATATATAGCTCATGATGTAGATATTCATAGCGAAACCTATAATTTTCTTCTCTATCAAAGTGTGAAAAAAAAACAAAAAACTGTATATCAAGATCACCAAGACCACTAGG
>BCLF01000111.1:44906-104617 GCA_001602275.1 Zoysia japonica | reverse complement strand
AATGCTATTATGATTTGTACCAATTCAATGTATCAAAATTACACTTTGAAAATAAAAAAATAAACTAACTAGACATATGGAATGTACTTGTTCATATGTAGTACTATATTTTTATTTTATCAACATAAATATTTTATATATTTTTAATGAAAAATAGCACACTTAAGAAGGGATCCATGTGGATTTTTAAAGGTTGAAGTCTGTTAAAGATGCTGCCAACAGGCTAGATCATTTGTCACAAAAAAGTATGCTAAAAAATGTGGGTAGGAAAGTAATAGTTAATCTAAGGTAATGCCAAATAAAACTAGAATATACTACATCCAAGTTTACCTTAAAAGTAGCTTGAATATCAAATATAGAATTAACAATGAGATTCAAATATTTGATCAACCAAATGTTTTATTTATGATACTAATAAACTGACGATCAATAGGTGGGTAGTGGTCAAAGAGGAAAAATGACTCAAGGGAGTCCGCTAATTCAAAATACGTTGGATAATCAAACGGACTCGTCCTCACTTTTCGTATTAGAAGAAGGGATCTACATCTAAATGTATCCTAACCGCTCTATCAGTGGTAAGATCTAGAGTCGTGTTTCTTTAACCAATGGCTGCATGTAGATAAAAAATTCAAATTCCCGCATTCATCTTTGATCTAAATCATTTAGAAATCCCTTTCTCTGCATTTGAATATCAGAACAATAATTTATAACCAAGGGCTATCAATTACAATTTGATCGTAATAAAAATGGCATCAAAAGGTTCTGGTATTTGGAACTATCCAATTTATATTTTTTTACTGCTTGGTACACTTTCAAGGATAATAGATATGCTCTTTACCCCCCTCCCCCATATAGTTTTATGTTAAGTGGGCGGTTTACAAAGTAATTCCATCTGTTCCTTATGTTTGTGCTTTTAGGATGGTATCTGTTAAGATTAGATAATATTGTGACTAATTAGATAAACTCATCATTAGCAACTGCTAATGACGGTTCCCTGTATAAACACCATAGAGAGACCTTTCACCAACCGACATCAGCCCCTTGGGCTTGTATATATGTACAATACTGTTCAACATGAAATCAATCAGTTTTTCCCACTCATAATCAAGCACTCTGAACTAACCATCTGAGTGAATAGGAGAAGAGGAACACCGAAGAAGGAGTTCATCAGAAACTTTCCTGTAGTCGTCGTTTCCCCAAGGTAGAAGATGGCCCAACCCGTTCCTTCCATGAATGCCATGGTCAACTCGATCACCGACGCGGTGGAGTCCGCGATTGCCCGCGGCAACCAAGTCGGAGGCATTCGCCGCTTCATGCTGCAAGGCGCCATCCGTTGTGCCCTCCGCGACATCCACGACCATCGCACTCCTCTTTGCCGCTTCAATGGAGTGCGCACTGGAGGAAGCTGTGGTTGTCATTCGTCGCCGCGCCTGTTGTCTCCACTTCAGTTTGCCCCCGGTGTCTGCCCGACACATGGCCCGGCCATGTTTGTCAGGCGCGTGGGGGCACCGCCGGAGACACCACCGATGCCGTCGTCACTGCCGAGGCCGCCAATGACGCTGCTGCCGCCACCCCCACCGCTGCCCGAGAACGGAGGCCGTGGCACCATGGCCATGCGCCGTGGCGCACCTTCGCTCCCCAACAGCAGGGCCGGCATGGAGGCTTGGCCGGCAGGCTTCGCGTATGACCTTGACGTCGTCCTCCCGTCCATGCCTCCTCAGACCCGCTCGTTCTCCAACGCCGTCGTGGTGGCCAACCGCCACCAAAACCAGCGTCTGACCCTCCTCCCGCACAGCAATGACCGCGGAGCCCGGTTCACCTCTTCCTCGAATGAGGGGGAGGCGGTTCCCCGCTTCTGAGCACCTTTGGACGGGTCGGTGGGGGCAGCCCCGCCATTCCCAGCTCGTAGCGACGGCCCTTGTGGCCGGAGCTCGCCGGGGACGGGCGGCGCCTGCCCTGCCGGCTGGCCTCCATGGCCAGAGAACGGGCTTTGGCCCCAATCTGCCATGAGAGGAAAGGGGGCAGGAGGAAAAGGCGGCTGGACAGGCGGCAGCTGCTGGACGGCGGCTGCGGGACGGCGGTGGGGGACGGACGGCGGCGGCTGCACCGGTTGGAGGAGGAGGCGGTTAGGGTTTGGAAACCCTAACCGCTCCTTTTATACGTGCGCCAGTTGGCCAGGTGGGCCGCCCTGGCCTGGGCCACGCCTGGCCACTGGCTAGGTCACGCGTCTGGGCTGCGCGCCTGGCTGGGCCGCGCCCCTGGCTGAGCCGCGCCGGCTGGGGCCTTCATCTGTTATTTTTTTTCTTTTCTTTCTTTTATTTTCTGCAGTAGTACAATTAATTAGCATATAGTTTAGCTAATTTATTTCCTGCAAGAACATCAGTAGTTTGTATTGTTTGATATTGCTCTGTACCTACTATATCTTGTCATTGTATATAAATTGTGGTTTGATTATATTATATTACAATGCAATCTATGATTCTATTATACTTTGGCATACGTGGTGCACCCAAACCCCGTTTGCACCACATATATATTACTCCTTGGCACTTTGATAATTATTTTTGAATATGTTGGTGCTCCTAAATCTCCTATTTTGCACCATCATATAGGTTGTATTTGTAATTTTATAATAGATTTGGATATGTTGGTGTACCCAAACCACCTATTGCACCACATACATGTTAAATTTGCTAGTGACTTAGTTGCAATTTAACAAAGTTATCCTAGAATTAGAAAAATTTAATCTCTGTACGATTAAAATTGCAATATAAATATCTTGATTATTTTGGTTAATTTACACAAGGTAATGGAGTCTATGGTATTGGTTGCGTTTAATTCACTTGTGAATTTTCCTGCCTAGAGACCGTACCATAGCAGTGATCTAATCACCTATTACTAAGAGGTCTACATCATGTTTCTTTTGAGACTTGATTACCTACGCTGTGTTATTACCCAAAATAATGGTTTTGGACTATTATAAATGGTCTACATCCATTTTCATCATATTATTTTGCTACTACACAAGATGGTAGAGACCTAAGCAATGGCTGCATTTAATTCACTTCTGAATTATCTTGCCCAGAGACCGTGCTTAGGCAGCAATATATTTGCCTACCATAAAGATCTACTCTTTGTCTTTGAATCAGAGATTATCTATCTTGTGTATATCAAAATTTATGATGATTTGTTGTATGGTCTACACAATTTTGTGATTACCTACAACACTCCAAAACTATGATAAGATATAAACTTTAAAATATTGCATTTAATATTACAACATTTCCATGTTGATTTTAATTTACCATACGGTAAATTAATTAATCCATGACTGTCACGTAGGATCATGACCACTAAGGAGTTCGAGGAACTCGCATTAGATGGTAACAATTACCCTGCATAGGCCTCGGATATCAAAATAGCGCTTGCATCTCATAGCCTTTTGGCTACAATTCAGAAACCCCAAACTGGGGTTGTTCTGCAAGATAAGCAAACCTATACTGCTTTGGTTTTGCTACGGTTCTATATTCATAAGGATCTTAAATCTGAATACCTTATGATTGAGAATCCTCGCGAATTATAGGTCGCTCTTAAAGAGCGATATGAACAGCAGAAGGAACTTATTTGGCCTGAGGCCAATCATGAATGGAATCACTTACATCTCTAAGATTTTAAACCTGTGGCAGACTATAACCATGTCATTCATAGGATTTGCTCTAAGTTGAAGTTTTGTGAGAAAAAGCCATCGGATGCAGACAAAATAGAGAAAACACTCTCTACTATGCTTCCGTCTAATAGAGTATTACAACAGCAATATAGGGCTTATAATTACTAGCTTTATTCCCAGGTTATTCATACATTGACTCAGCCAGAAAAACATGATGAACTTCTTCTGAAGAATCATCATAAGCGCCCTGTTGGTTCGGCGCCTCTGCCTAAGGTTCACAATGTACAGAAAAAGATTAGGAATAAGTTCAGTGGACCTAGTCCAAAGAACAACACTGGTAAACACAAACACAACAGTAGACAAAGGCCTAATTCAAACAAGAGGAAGAAGGATAATGCAAAATCCTCCAAAAATGACAACAAGTGTCATAGATGTGGAGATTTTTCACATTTTGCCAAGAATTGTCGTACTCCAAAGCATCTTGTTGCTTTATACCAAAAGTCCTTAAAGGAGGTCAAACCAGCAGGAGCTACAAGATATGAGGCACACTTCAATCTTGCATCTGAGGCTGTCTCGAAAGAGGATTGTTCCAATCAGGCCTCTAAAGAACAAGTGAACAAAAATTCTCTTAACATTGAAGAGAATCTGCCATCAACGAACAACATGCTCCTAGACTTTGGTTCTGGAGACATGTTTGGAGATTTGGAGTAATCTGGTCCAATATTTGATATCTCACTTGATAACTGTTGTAATATAATAGTCTAAGTCATACAAACTTATAGTTGTTTATGTTGTATTATTTGGTGTGTTTGTGAGTTGTACAAACTTGTTGCATTGTCATTAAGTTGTACCAACTCATTGATATTGTAATATCATACTCTTGTATTTGATATTCAATATATTGTATGTATAATTCTATATGTTACATTGATTTTTTTTTTACATTCTCGTTTTACATATAGATGTCTGTTGATATCAATCCAACGGAGGAAGAATTATGCCTTGTGGACTCATGCACCACAAACTCTATACTTAGAGAGATGAGATATTTCCAGACTCTTAAGAAAAGAGAAGGAAATATTATGACCATTGCTGGTCGAGACGCGTTAATAGTTGGTTCAAGACGAACCACTGTTACTCTCCCTATGGGTACGCAAATTACGATGGAGGATGCCTTGTTGTATCCAGATTTGACTCGTATTCTTCTAAGTTATAGAGACATCCGTAAGAATGATTTTCATGTGGAAACACATCAAGATAATAAAGAAGAATTTCTTCTCTTTACTAAACTTACTGGATTTGGCAAGAAAATCTAAAAAGATTTATTCCCTCCAAGCTGGATTGTATTATACATACATAAAGCCCATAGAACATGTTGCCTATAAGATAATTTTCCAAGATGTCGATACATTCCGGACCTGGCATGATCGACTTGGGCACCCTGGACTAGAGATGATGAGGAAAATTATTGGCAATTTCATAGGTCATGATATGAAAAAGGCAAAATTTCCCCAAAATAAAGATTTTTGTTGCACTGCTTGTGCAACTAAGAAATTAATTTTAAGACCCTCATATCTTAAAATTCAAGCTGAACCACTCAAATTCCTTGAAAGAATTGAAGAAGATATATGTGGTCCGATACAACCATTGTCGTGACCATTCAGGTATTTCATGGTATTGATAGACGCATCTACCAGATGGTCTCATGTGTCTCTTTTATCGACACGCAACCATGCATTTGCCAAAATAATAGCCCAACTTATCAAGTTGAAGGCACATTATCCTGAACATCGGATTCAATCTATCCGAATGGTCAATGCTGCTGAATTCTCATCTCATGCCTTTAATGATTATTGCACGGCATTGGGAATTCAGGTTCAGCATTCCGTTCCACATGTACATACTCAAAATGGTTTGGTTGAATCGTTGATTAAAATAATTAAGCTCATCACAAGACCTATGTTGATGAATTGCATATTGCCTACATCATGTTGGGGTCACGCAGTTCTGCACGCTGTCGACCTTATCCAACTATGACCAACTGCATATCATGAAACCTCCCTATTGCAGTTAGTACGTGGGAATCCTCCGAGTATTTCCCATTTGCGTAAGTTTGGGTGTGCCGTATATGTACCCATCTCACCACCTCAGCAAACTTCAATGGGCCCTCATAGAAAAATGGGGATCTATGTGGAATATTTCTCTCCGTCAATCATTAAGTATTTAGAACCTCTAACAGGAGATTTATTTACTGCCCGGTTCGTTGATTGTATTTTAAATGAGGATCATTTTCCGGCATTAGGGGGAGAATTGTACCAAAAAGAATGTCAAGAAATAGATTGGAATGTAGAAGGCATTTCTTTTTCTGATCCACGTCCTACAGAAATTGAACTACAAGTTCAAAGAATTATTGATTTACAAAATATTGCAAATAATCTGCTAGACGCTTTCTCTAATTATAAAGGTGTCACAAAGTCTCTCCATCCTGTAAGGAATGTGCCCAAAAGAGTGGAGGTACCAAATAAAACCACTTAACCCCCAATTAGCAAACAGTGGGGGAGAAGCACTTCCAAGAGGCAAGATGTGATTGCTGGCAAGCAAAAAAAGACTGAAAATGCAACTCAACCTTTGGTTGCTAGAGGACACACAATGTCCTGTGGATAAAAGTGATCCACAATCTAGCTCAGTTATGCGCATAAACACTGAGGCTGGAACATTGGAAGACCCTAGATCCATCGTTTCAAGAAGTCATGATGAATCATTAAGGGTATATGAAATTACTATAAATTTCAAAGAGACTGGAGAGTCTTATGACCGTAAGTCCATATTAGTCGACATTTACTTCTCTGAACAAATTGCAAATATCCTTCAAACTGATTTAGATCCTAAGTCTATGACTAAGTACAAGAAGCGCTCGGACTGGGATAAGTGGAAGGTCGCAATAGAAACAGAGATTGCCTCGCTTAATAAAAGGAAGGTATTTTTTGCAGTAATGCCAACACCTCCTGGTATCTTCCCTGTGGGATACAAATTGGTTTTTGTCCATAAAAGAAATGAAAACAATGAAGTGGTGAGATATAAAACAAGGCTTGTGGCACAAGTTTTACTCAAAGATCTGGCGTTGATTTCAATGAAACTTACTCTCCGGTAATGAGCGGAATAACATTTCGATACTTAATATCGCTGGCAGTACAAAATTGTCTATCTATGCAGTTGATGGACGTAGTGACCGCATACTTGTATAGGTCACTGGATTCTGAGCTATACATGAAAATTTCTGATAGAATCAGTATACCAAATCCCAAGGCAAATCGCAACATGTATTGCGTCAAGTTGCAGAAGTCATTATATGGCTTAAAGCAGTCAGGCCGAATGTGGTACAATTGGTTAAGTGAATTCCTTAAGTTGAGAGGATACACAAATAATAATGGTTGCCCGTGTGTCTTCATTAAAAAATCACCAACAGGATTTTGTATTATATCGGTATACGTTGATGATCTTAATATCATTGGCAACAAACCTGATATTAATGAAGCACGTCATCATTTAAAGACGGAGTTTGAAATGAAAGATTTGGGTCAAACCAAATTCTGTTTGGGTTTACAACTTGAACATTTAACTTTTGATATATTTGTATACCAAGCTGCCTATCTTCAAAAAGTATTGGAGAAATTCAATATGGACAAATCATATCCAGCAAAAACCCCGATGGTAGTAAGATCCTTAGATGTTGAGAAGGATCCTTTTAGACCACGGGAAGAAGGAGAAGAGATATTGGGGCCACATGTCCCATATCTTAGTGCCATTGGAGCACTAATGTATCTTGCTAACAGCACCCGGCCGGATATTGCATTCGTAGTAAATTTGCTGGCAAGACATAGTGCTGCACCTACCAAACGTCATTGGGTAGGAGTCAAAACTGTTTTGAGATACCTCAGCGGCTCTAGGGATCTTGGATTATTCTATAGTAGAAACCAAGATCCAATTTTGTTAGGATATACAGATGCTGGTTATTTATCAGATCCTCATAATGGCAGATCACAAACAGGCTTTGTATTCTTGCAAGGTGGAACAGCAATATCTAGGAAGTCTTCAAAGCAGACTTTAGTGTCTACATCCACCAATCATTCTGAAATAATTGCTTTATATGAAGCATCATGCGAATGCGTATGGCTTCGCAGAATGATAAACCACATAATACAATCATGTGGTATTGGTGCACTTGAGACACCGACGATTATCTTTGAAGATAATTCGGTATGTGTTACACAGATGGAATTAGGTTATATTAAGAGTAATATGACTAAGCATATTATTCCCAAGTTGTTCTACCCCCATGAGCTCCAAAAGAATGGAGAAATTGAAATCTTGCAAACTAAATCATGTGATAATCTAGCAGATTTATTCACAAAGTCTCTACCATACTCTGCATTCCGTAAATGTGTTGAGGGCATTGGTATGAGAAGACTCAGAGACTTCCAAGAATCAGGGGGAGAATCTCTTTAAGATATAACCTGTTTCAAACATCACATTACACTCTTTTTTCTTTACATGAGTTTGCCTCTATTAGAGTTTTCTCACATAAAGTTTTTAATGAGGTAATGTTAACACGTAGTAAATGTCATATTATTTATTTTCTTCACAAAGGTTTTTTCAAAGATAATATATGACATATTGATCTTTGATCAAATTGTTTTAGACTATGTCTTTGGAATCACCTAAAGGGTCTATTAACATTGGAATTATATATTTCAAGGTGTTTCTCCTTATTTTTCCCACTGGGTTTTAAGGAGTTTTACCTGGTATATCGGTATACTTTGGTTTTTTCCCACAAGGTTTTCCAAAGCTTCAAGACTATGACTGTTGAACAAGCAAAGACATCTACGGGAACCAATTGATCCAGGGGGAGTGTTAAGATTAGATAATATTGTGATCAATTAGATAAACTCGTCATTAGCAACTGCTAATGGTGGTTCCCTATATAAACATCGTAGAGACATCTTTCACCAACCGATATCAGCCCCTTGGGCTTGTATATATGTACAATACTGTTCAACATGAAATCAATCAGTTTTTCCCACTCATAACAGTACCAAACCTTTGCTTAACGAATACTAGTATCCAAGCAAGGTATAAGTAGACTACCATGTAAGCGATGTTTCTCAAGGTATAATTTCGATGCTGAAGATTTGTTAACAGCAATTTACTCTACATAAGTCTAGCTAACCCCATTTGAGCAATCCAACTCATCACATGTACTGCTGATGTGTCTATATGTGAGAGGCTGCACAAGAATCCAGCCAATAGGGTGTCAGCTTCAGATCATGCTCGAGTACTTTATGAAGCTTTAAAATTATGTTCACAAGGAAGATAAATATTCAAAAGATTCTGTATGGTCCCCTTTCAATGCTGACGGCGTGTTAGTAGAGTTGTTTGGTTAAGAACATTGACCTTTTATATTTACAAATCAGTATTTGTATGTTGTACTTCTGTCATTGATATTATTTAGTACGGAGTATACTTTAAGAAAAGATGTAACGGACCATCTACTGTATCAATAAACCTTATGTTGTACTACTAGGTACATGCAGAGGTCAGTCCCAGAAAATTAACACAAGAAAATATAATATTTTTTAAAAAAAACAAAGAATCGAAGAATAAAAAGTAAAACAAGTTCAAACAACCAGATGCTACATATTCAAAAATAGCGCAAATAGTGGAACATATGAAATGTTTGACAGGCTAATTAATCTTAATAATATATAGAAATTAGGTCTGCTTGTTATAATGGTTGTGGCCGACTTTTGTGGTGACCATTAGTGAATACTTAATGATGATACAATGCCCGTCTTTCGCGTTCGTTACTCACAGCCAAAAAAGAGGTTGCCGAAACGAAACACCTTACTTTGGAGGGAAGAAGAATAGTACTTTCTTCATTTTTAAATTGATGTCTCCGTTGATTTTTATAATCAATTTTGACCAATCGTCTTATTCAAAAAATTTACTCGAATATATAAAATTTTAAGTTGTGATTCAAATTACTCTAATGATAAATTAAATTATATCAAAATATACGAAATTTATCAAAAAAATTTGAATAAGATGAATAGTTAAAATTAAATTTAGAAATCAATGGATACATCAGTTAAAGAACGGAGGGAGTACAGTTTATTATAAAAAATTTTCATCCACATACAACCAAGAGTGTGGCATATACTCCCTCCGTTCTTAAAATTGATGTGGTTGTTGATTTATACAATCAACTTTGACCATTTGTCTTATTAAAAAATTTGCTTATACAAAATGTTAAGTTGTGATTCAAATAACTCAAATGATAAATCAAATTATATTCAAATATATAAAATTTATCAAAAATTTTTGAATAAAGTGAATAGCTAAAATTGAATTTAAAATTAAATCAACGATGACATCAATTAAAAAATAGAGGGAGTAAGTAACATGCATACATGACCGAGATGGCTCCTAAACCACGTCAAGCGACACAAAAATCTCGACATCGACCGACGTGCCAATCCCAAATGTTTTTGAGCCAAATAACCCAAAGTCTCCTTTACAACTCACGTACAATAAAAAAAAATATATCCTTTTAAAATACTGTGTAAACGTCATACTTCCACATGCACGAGTACTCAGAGCTATGAATATATGTACTCACGCATACTCTACGAGCCGGACCGATTTGTGTACATATTCACAAAGTCACTAGCTACAGACCCCGTTGTGAGACATCACCTAATACTGGAAGAATATATAATAACCGTAAATGGGACACTCATATCACATATGAGATTTAAACCTAGATGATAGGTTCCACCATAAGAAAACATACTTCATCCACCCCATAATAATTAAACTTATGTTTGAGTTTGATTAAATCTAACTTTAACTAATAATTTCTATAGATTCAATTAACTTAGCAATATGAGACTTGCACTTTTGAATTTGCCAAAATAAATTTATAATATATACTATGTTTTATATTGTTACAGTTAATTATTTTTAAAAAAATATTAATTTAGAAAACTTGAAAAAACATTAATATAACAAACCCAAACTGAGGCAGTAAAAAATTTTCAATGAATGCAGACACAACAAGTTACTTCCTCTATTTTAAAATAAGTGTCTTTTTTTACTTTTAGAAATCACGTTTGACCTTCATCTTATTAAAAATTCTATGAAAATACTGTTTATTTGTTTTGACTTGTTTTATTATTAGAAATACTTTGAGTATGATTTATTTGTTTTTATATCTATACAATTTTTTTAATAAGATGACTAGTCAAAATGATGTTCACAAACAAAAAAGACTCATTTTGAGAGGGATAGAGAAAAAAATAGAGTGCATCGAAGTTTTAAAAATTAGTTGGAACTATAGCATAGTTTTTTATGCCAACTGTAGCATAGTACTCCATCCGTTCTTTTTTATTTGTCATTTTAGGTGTGAGCGTATGATTAAAGATAAAGCAAAAAGTGAGATGTGTTAAAAATAAGTAGGAGAGAGATAGCAATAAGTATGTGTTAAAAATAAAGAAATGTACATTAAAAAATAAAAATGACAAATAAAAAAAAATTATAAACTTTAAAATAAAATAATAAGTAACGGAGGACGGAGCGAATAGCACGGTGCATCGTGGTCCCGTTCGGACATAGTACTCCAAAAGAAAACTCCAGGAGGGAGCTAAGCTAGCTTCAGCCACTAGTCCCACTTGTCTTTTTTTTCTTGAGCCTATCACGGTCGGTCAATGTACGAAATGGTACGATCTGAGGGAGGCACATGCGACGCGATTAAACTTATCTTTTCCCACCGGCAAGCAGTGTTTATGATTTCATTTTGAACCGTTAAAACTAGTTAGAATCGGTTTGATAAAAACCGTAAAAACTGATCAAAATGTGTTTCTGGATTAAACTTATCTTTTCCCACCGGCAAGTTGTTGGATTGAATATTCAAGTCGCGCGAATATTGTATTTCTGGGATCAGCAAGTTGGTGAGTTGAATATTTGTTCGGAGAAAAGGACCAGGGCTCTGGATTCGTAGGAGTAAACAAATGAAAATTGGAAGCCGGCGCTTGCACCCAAAGACGGCAGCGTTAGGTTTGCATATCTTGGCCGAAATCTCTACTCCGCCGGCCCTAAGATTATAGGGGCCGGGGGCGTATCTTGTGCGAAATCTGTTGCATTGGTCTTTTTGTTTTTTCCTAATCGAACGGTTGAGAACGTAGAGTAAACTCTGTGAATTTTGACAAATTCAAACCAGTAAATAGTACTGTAGTGTATTAGCAGAGATGAAATGCGCTTAAAAAACTTATCATGTACACTCGAATGGAAGCGAAGGAATTTTGTACAGAAAGTAACACCTGAAATTTCCAGAAGATTTACAGCGATGGTTAACAAGAAAAGCAAAATCCATATGGTCAGGCGCGTCTCTCTCCCAAATCCCACGATCGATATGCCCATACATACAAGGACACCCCCCCTCCCCCCCAAAAAAAAAGAACAGAAAAATAAAGTAATTCCCCTGATGATCGATGACGTGAAAGTAACCCACTCGTAATTCGTACCAGTATGTGTCACACACTCTGAATCCGTATCCGACGACCGGTTCGGCGTCACGGCAGGCGCCGGCTCAGGCGCATCAGGAAGGACGGCGGCGCGGCAGAGTGGGCACGTGGTGTGGAACCGGAACCACGCGTCGACGCAGCGCGCGTGGAAGCGGTTCCCGCACCGCGGCAGCAGGCGGCCCTCCTCGCCGTCCGCGAACTCCGCGATGCAGATCGCGCACTCCGCCGCCGCTGCGTCGACGGAGGAGTGCACGAAGACGGGCAGCGCGGTGACGGCGCGCTCCGCCTCGCGCCTTGGGCGACGACGACCCGTCCTCCTCGTCCGACGACGACGCCGCCGCGTCGTCCTCCTCGTCGCGGCGCGGCGCGCGCGCGAACACGCGCCAGAAGTAGACGTAGACGAGGAGCACGAGGAAGACGTTCAGCGCCACCAGGCACGCCGTGAGCGCCTTCCCGTGCGGCGTCCAGGAGGACCGGTTGCCGCCCGCCGCCGTCGCCGTGCTCGGGCCCAGCTGCTGCGGTGCAACCGCGCCCATGCTCCTCCGCACGCGCGCGCACTATCGGCCGCCCGCGGATCGGAACGATCGAGCACCGGATCGATCAACGGAGATCAAAGAGCCGATCGATAGATCGCGTCGTCAGGCACACAAGTACCTAAAGCGAGGAGATAGGATCGAGACAAGGAATCAGTGACGGATCTAGGATTTCAATTATAGAGGAACAATTAACATGAACTTAGATCAACGTTAATATTTTTTTTTATGTTTTTAGTTACTATTATTTATATTTAATAAGTGTATATTTATATAATAAACATATATAATTGATTGTTTTGCACAAATTTTTTTTTTTAAGGGGGGACAGCTGTCCCATGCACCCCTCTGCATCCGCCACTGCAAGGAATGAGTGAGAATGGTATCGTGATGATCAACGGATGACGAAGCTGATCAGTGAGTGGTGGCGGCGGAGTGGGGTGGCGAGACAGACGTGGAGGCTAGGGTCTGGTTGTTTTCTTTCCTTGCACCGGCCGCACAACGGCGGCGGGTTCGGCAGGCGGCAGTTATAAGCCTGCGGCGGGCACGCTGGCGATGAATCTGGCTCTTCCGTTCCTTGCGGCACAGGTAAGCTGCAGGCGGACACTGCGGCGCTAGCTGGAGGCCGGTGCTGGGGCTGCTTCTGGTTTCTGTTCTGGCTCTTGGCGAGAGCCCGGACGGGCGGCGACGCATTCCGCAGCGCCCGAAATGGAAGCTTTAACTGACACGGCGCCTTCATGCACGTGCGAGTTTGCTTGTTTCGGCGAGGATCGAGGAAGTCCGCTCTACGGCCGGCCGGCGAAACCCGGTCCACCACCATTTGAATACCGTGGCCGACTTTGGGGAGTGTGAGTGTCGATCGAGCCGTCGGAATTGAGAAAACCGGCGCAAGTGTCCGCCCACGGAGTTTGCTGGCTCCCACAGATATGCATCGAAAGCGTTCAAGGCGCACCAGTTTCGCCGAGAGAACACAGAAAGAATGAGTTGACGAGACAATATCGTCACTAAAAATAAGTTCTTTCTCCTCACCGTATTGATGAGTAGTATAGGTTATACTATATACAGTACTGTATACTAGGTTATACTATATATAGTAGTGTATTACTTCTCTCCCTCAGCATACATTACAAAGCCACTTGACATCCCACTTGCCGTACGAGTCAACTCGTTCCCCCGAGCTGTGCTGACCTGGCATCCGAGTCACCGCGGACGTGTCTATACGCCACTGGCCGGGCAGAGCGCGAGCGTATAGGAACGAGGAAATAGATCGCGCCGGCATTTGTTTAGACTCTCTTCCGTCCGCTTCCGAGGGATTAAACCAATTCGTTTCCGACCGATCGTCACCATGTGACGGCGCCTCAGCGGCAACGACGCGCGGGCCCTAAACAATTTCGCCGGAGGCCGCGGACCCTTTCTCCAA
The DNA here is from genome assembly GCA_001602275.1 of Zoysia japonica. Taxonomy (NCBI): domain Eukaryota; kingdom Viridiplantae; phylum Streptophyta; class Magnoliopsida; order Poales; family Poaceae; genus Zoysia; species Zoysia japonica. The sequence goes on along the minus strand of BCLF01000111.1, from coordinate 90,418 downwards.
GTTGACCGTGTAGATTAATTGAGGCCTTTTGCGTGGTAGCGAATCCGGCGGCGCCGATGCGAGTAAACAAAACAAGCGGATCATTTTCTACGTGTCACCGGTGTAATTTAACATCCAAATTGCCGGGAAGCAGGGTCAATGCGCACACAAAAATCGGAGCCTGATGAAAAGAAAAAAAAGAAGCAAGAACTCGAGGGCTCCGAACTCGAGGCGTGCACAAGGTCAATGGGCATAAAAATTCGTTCCAGAAGCAGGAAAGGTCAAATGGAAATATTTTCGAATAATATCAAGTTTAAATGTTCGTGTTTGCAGTTCACAACATAGCCTTCAGATCGATGGGCTAGATGTCAAAGAATAGCTATTAGGTTGACCCAAAAAGTAACACATGAATTCGGCCCATAGTCTAAACGCCCATCAGATATCAGCCTGTCCGGCGCATAGCCTAAAAGGCCGAACGAAACCTGTCTCTGCCTACCTACCGGACGTTGAGGTCTTCTGGATTCCTTTCTTGCGCTGAGGCCTTTGCCAGGCGGACGCGGGTCCTCTTAATTGAGGGCTTAAATTCATGGCACTGTAGTATCTTTATCTCTTCTACAGTTTTTTTATACACCCAACAGAACGTCTTTAATAGAGCATGCACACAAAAAAATGTATTCAAATTGTTGTTTTTTATAAATTTGACTGTTAATCTCTTTCGAATCTCTCATATTTTGAAGCTACAAAGATCGTTATTTGTTAACAAATTAAAAATATATATCTTCAGTCTGTTACCTCTCACGCCGAGAATCCTAGATAAAAACTGAAAGTTGTTGAAACATTAAACAAATTTTTTCCCATTACATCCGCGCAACGACTAAAAACCTATAAACCCCAGCAGTCAGCACCGGTACGCCATGGCACCGCGTACGACAACAGTCGCGCCATGGTCGACGTCACCGGTCACCGCCAAGTGCATCGGCTACGCGTCCGTCCTCATGCAGATCGGGATCAACTGCTCAGATTTAATTTCATCGGTTAATTAAATTGTTAACCTTTTAATCAAAGAGTGGGTTTTTATTAATCTATATATACATAGATGTGTGTTTGTGGTTCGTGATTGATCTTGGGTTTTCGGACGGTGCGTGCGATCCAATCGCCATTGGAACCAAACATATCTGTGGATGTTGCTCGATCGCTCACCACATTTTCTGTATGTTCTTTATGTTTTTCATAGATCATCACGGGAGGAGTTCATCGACATCGCACTGACGTCAAGAGGGTTGTGGGGTTTTATCCGGAGATGAAGTACCACGTGTTCTTTTGCATATAATAATCTCCTCACTCGTCGTCATATGAAAAATTTCAAATTTTAATATTAATATATTATTTTTTAAATTAATTTTTTTTAAACTGTAACGTTAGCATGGGTATGGAGACTAATATTAAAATAAATGTGTTAATCTATTCATGATACATATTAATACATATGCAATATGAGAATATAGTTAAGATTAAATTTTTGCTACAATTATTAAAATACCAAAATAATGAGTGTAAAGAAAATATATCTATGTTTGCTCAGAAATTTTTAAAGCGCATCAATAGATATGATGCATGTAATTTTAATTTTAATATATTATTTTTTGAATTTAATTTTTTTGATCGTAGCGTTAGCACGGACATCGGTGCGAGTTTACGTGCTTGTCTTCCAGTTTTACTGCGTTTTTTGGTTGGATGTCACAGCTATAGCCGTTTTGGCTCAGCTGCAAGCCCATGAAAATTGGTTGTCAACAGCCGCTTATGCTGCTGGCTGCGGCGGCAACTACAGTGCAGCAAAACGAATAGGTTCATAGTGTTCTGTCAGAGAGTGAACAATTCTCTAAATTTACACTGTAATAAATGGGGCACATAGTTACTCTAGTATCAGTTTCGTACCATTGATTTTTTATCGAACAGTTAGGAAGGAGATCAAATTCCTAACACTATAACACCTCTAAATTTACTCTCTTCAAGACCATTATTATTGATGTTTTGGATATATATTGAGTTAAATATTTAAAATATAAATTACAGATAACTTTAAAATAATTAAGTTTAAAAATGTGAAAACTATATAAATAGATTTGTCTTTAAATATTTTTTTATAAAAAATACATATGCCATTTTTAAATAAAAACTTATGAAAAAAATAGAAATCAAAATTGCATTTTTAAAACCGTGTCGATGTTTAAAACATCAGAAAATATGAGACCGGAGGGAGTAAGCCTCAAATTCAGAGGACCTAGTTCCTTTGCAGCATCAAAATTAAGGCACTTTCTGCACTTTGCATTTGCAGGCACAAAGGCACGACGCAGTCAAAACGCAAAAACTGCATCGAACGCCAGGGAGATCGGGGTAAATGGGTGATGATGTTTCCGTCCAACATGTTTTACTTGAGCATATCTGTGGGAAAACGTACTTCCTCCATTATAAAATATAAGATAAAATCTAATTTACTCATCTGAAATATAAGTCAAAGTTTAAATAACACTTTAAACTATGATTTGATTTATTTTACTCCGTCAAAACATGATTTTAGGTCAATTTACGCGCTCATACAATTTATTTATTTTTTCTCAGTACACAAGCATAAGATCAAATGTTACGACATGATAAAGCACATCATAACACATGTTAAAAAATAATTATAATTTTTATTATTGTTTTTATAGGAAATATTTAATAGTAAATTAATCTTTGAAATACAAAACTATATGCAAAATAATGGTAAAAAAATTTAAGGACATATTTTTTTAATATGTGTTATGATAACAAATTGTATGAGGAGGTAAATTGACAAATCACGTTTTGATGGGGTTAAACAAATCAAATCATATTTTAAATGGTTATTTAGACTTTGGTTATACTTGAGGGAGAGTAAATTAGACTTTATTCTAAAATATAAGCATTTCTGAGTGTGGTCAAAGTTAAATTTATCTAGAAAAATAAAAGAAAACATTCTACTATAAAGTGTTATACACCCTCCGTCTCTAATTACTTTCATCCTAGAGTTTATAAGTTTTCTCTTGTTATTCTCACTTCTCAATACAATTTTTTTTATTTTCAATACATCATTATCTCTATGTCTTTCCTTTTCCTTCTCGTTTTGAACGCATTCCACTTTTTCATCCTCTTTCATTTTATGTCCATCCTTAGGATAATAAGTAAAAGTGAATATATGTAGTAACATAATTTATACTCCTTCCGTTTTCAAATTAATGTCAACATCAATTTTGATCATTTGTTTTATTAAAAAAATCATGAATTTCAAATATTTTGTTATAATTTGTTTTATTATCGAAGTTGTTTGAATTATAGCTTATAATTTTTTAGATTTGAATTAATTTTTTAATAAGATGAATGACTAAACTTAATATTTGTAATCAACAGCGATATCAATTTGAGAACAAAAAGTATATAATAAAACATTATTAATTCTCCACTATTAACAATCAAAGTTAAAAAAAATGATTTACATAAATTTTAAAAATACTTATATTTTAAAACGAAAAGAGAACATATACGTTGAACAACATGGGCTCTGGCACGCGGCATGCGGCCCGTCGCTCGGCCACAGGAACGTCAACCTTCGTCCTCAGACGGAGCACCGCGCCTCTTCTCTTCTGATTGACTGGTCTTTTGTGAACGTGTTTTAACGTCTGTCAAGTGTCAACAACTGACTGGGTCAAAGTTCAAGTTCGTTTCTCTTCTTTCTCCCCTCTCTGCAGGCTGCAGCAGCCATGTGCTTTCCTTGGTTGGGTCAGTTTGAAGTCCAAACTTTTCATTTTACTAGCACCGATGTCCGTGCTACACTACGATAGAGCAAAATGATGTAATTAATATTTAATACAGAAAGACAATATAATATTTACTTTTTTCGATAAAAAATATAACGTGACATAAATTTGTTATGGTACAGGTAAGATAACACAGATAATTAAAGATCATATGTCATAAATATATTGATTTCATCAAAGAATTATTCATACAATTCATCAAAAATTTGCTTTTCCATAAAAAAAAAATGTAAGATCGAATATTTTGAAACAGTATTTTTTTTCTCATTCAAATTAAATGCTAATAATTGAACCAAAATTCTCTCTGAAATATTATACTATCCTATACGCAAGCAATATAATAATAATGTAATCAATAAATGTAAAATTAAATATGTACTCCCTTAGGTACACACATATAGGTCGTTTACCCTTCTTCCCATGTTTGCAAAAGTAAGGTCGTTTTAGATTTTACAGTGTGTTTCTTCCCATTCTACCCCTGCATTCATGATGCATGCCGCTGTAACTGCTGTGTTCCGTTGCGATTAACTGCTGTGTTCGCTCCCGAGAACGCGAACGCATCGCACCTGCTGGACTTCGTACGCGCTTGCTCGCCTTCGCTGCTGCTCGAGTCTGTTAGTGTCCGTTCATCTCCGAGCTGGCTTCGGAACCGTCGCTCCCTCGATCTGGCTCTCCGAAATGAGCGAGAAAAAACTGATCTTTGGGATAGCTTGGCGAATCAAGAAGCTCGGCCTACAGGGCTCCAGGCATGGAAATCTAGTGCGATGGAAAAATTCTGCTGTCCTAGTCAACACAAACACAAAAAGACAATGGCTTCTAGGATTCGAACATCGAACACAGGAGTGATGGCTTGAGGGCGGCGCCAATAACCAGTAAAACCAAGAAGGATTGTTGTGGTGGGAAGCCCAACATAACATTTAATAAGAGTAGATAGTAAAATTTTCCCCGTAATTAAGTATTCCTTGGTTTTCTAAATCATGTCTAAACCGTCATGTATCATTGTACCGGAGGGAGTACATTCTTATCTTCTATTCTAATATAAAAACTCAGTAGTTCATCGAATAATCTGACACGAAGTTGAATATACAACAACTCGTAGCAAATAAGAGTGACTGTCTAGCAATGAGATTACCATTTGGTATATTGGCAACTTGTAGCAAATGTTTGATTCTTCTGACTGATAAAATGTACCTCGTATCTATGATTTGCTCCGATTTGCAGATCTGTTTCCACTGTTTCAATTTCAAAGAAATGTCAGAAATGTGTATTTTCGTATACAAATTCATGTGTGTCTAAGGGTGGTAAGAGGCACTCACAGTTTTCAGAGTCTGAGAGGCGGCCGCCGGAAGTTTATCCAAACGATTCAAAATGAAACAGTAAGAAAAAAACAGATAGAGGAAAGGAAGACCTGACAGAGATGATGTAGCGGAGATAAAGGACGGACCGTGCCAGAGGTAGGGCGGCGAACCGTAGATGCGGCGGCGGTAGCCAGAAGGCGGCGTGGCGGTGGTGGCCAGGGCGGCGGGGGCAGTGCGTAGAGGTGGTGGCCGTCTTATGCGGGAGGGAGAGTCACGGGTCGGAGCGGAGGTAGGGCGACGGGACCGGGGTGTGGAGGTAGTGGTCGCCCCGTGCGGGAGGGTAAGTCACAGGCCAGAGCGGCGACGTGATGGTAGGGCTCGGGGCGTGGTGGTGATGGCCAGTGCGTGGGTGAGGCGGCGATGGCCAGGACGAACACGACGGCGGCGGTCGAGGCAACATCCAGGGGAACGATCGGTGTGAAACATGGATTTTTCACGGAAGATGGAGAGAGGAGGTAAAAAGATTGACGAAAGTCTAGAGATAACGTGACACGAAAATAATAGATAAAAAAAATGACACAAAAAATAACAGATAGAAAAGGTCACACTAAAAAGGTGAGATAGATGATGTCTACAAACGTGTATACTAGAAGAGATAAACCACCTTCAGATATATTTCCGTTTTTGGTGAGGGTGAAAATTAATCGGCATTAGATTACCTTCTAAATCTTACAGTTAAAATAATTAATTTTTAAAAAATAGTAGGAATTTTAAAATTTTAATTAGAAAATCTGCATGGCAATTGTCGCACTTTTCGTGTATGTTTTTGTTGTCCATCCTTAGTTGAAGCAGTATATTTTAAATTTATTATTTAACAAATAGAAGTATAGTTGCCTTGGCATGGATGACAAAGTTTCATAAATATATACTTGGGTCTCAAAAAGAAGTTGTCGATATGATTTTCAAAGCATAAGTATGAACCTTGTTATCTATAAAATATTTAATAAAAAATAGCATTGGTACACTTTTAAGAAATTATTTTTAAAACAAATTATTTCTAATTTTGTAACGTAATAAATTTAAAATTATTTCTAATTTATATATTAAAACATTATGTTCAAAGCTACTAATTTTTTTAGACCGGAGTTGTAAGTGGAAAAAAGATTAAATTTTATTTCTCATAGTAATTAAGGAGCATTTTTAGGAGATAAACAATTTAAGTTATCTAAATATAAATTTTCATTACATATAAAGGTCTTTAATTGTAGCATATACTTATAAGACATAGAAGTATAATAAATTTATAAAAACTTTTTTTATATCTTTTAGAACAGTTATATTAAATCTATAGCAAAAGTAAATTTGATTTAACAAAACAGTTACAGTTAATTTTTTATATCTATGCTATTGTTTATGTGTAGTACCACATACTCTCTCCATTCTTAAATTATTGTTTACCGTTGATTTTTAATATCATCTTTGACTATTTAACTTATCTAAAAAATTAATTCAAATATGTAAAATTTTAAGTTGTGATTCAAATAACTTCCTACGTTGATCGGGAAAAAGATTTTTTTTCCGACGGTTAATACGTGGCGCAACGAGGGTTGAGAGAACGTTTGCGCTTTAATATATAAAAATTTAAATTTTTAGCTAAACAGGTTCTAAAGTTAATATTAGTTGCACTTATTTACACTCCTAGTTTTCGGGCATGTGATGCTGGCTTTGTGTTTTCTCTAGAAACTTTGACACGGGCACGGCATCGTCCGGCGGTTCCACCTGTTCCCGAGCGCTTTCTTTCAAATGCATTTGTTATACTAACAAGATTCCTTCAGCCAGCCAAAAATGGGTCCCAGTACAAAAGAAAACTCATAGAAATATGTGGTGCTAGCTTCGCTGGATCATCAGTGGGATAGAGACAACGGTGACGGATTCTTGACAGAACAATTGGATTGTTCTATTCTCGTGCTCCTCCTAGTCAGTGGGCCAGTTGATTTGTCTTCGAATTTTGAACAGTTGGATTCTTCTATTCCTGTACTTAATCGAACCAACATTGGAACATGCACCTCTCGGTCGCCAGCATTTTAGGAACATTTTTCCAGCATACCATTAATTAAATACTCTGTCCGTTCCAAAAGATAAGCTTTGTTCAAAGTTAAACTCTTTTAACTTTAATTAATAAAAAATTAATAGTATTTAATTGTATAAAATTATATCACTAAATTTATTATAAAACAAAGTTTTATAATATTTAACTCTTTATATTAGAAATTATTTAATTTTTTTAAATATTATTAATCAAAGTTAAAGATTGAATATAAAAATACTTATATTTTGAAAATGAAGGGAGCACTCCCTCCGACACTGTTGCCTATGTTTTTTTTAGAATCGAATGAAAGAAACAAGGGAGAAAACATTAACCTCTTACAATATGTTTTGGAAATGAAGTTCTTAGTACAAATTTGCATTCAGGGTCTTGAATTTGAACTGGTCCAAACTACAGTGACCCCACCAAACTGGGCCACAAAAGCAGATTGCACGGGCCCATCATCTCCCACTGTCCCAAAAGCCATAAAAAGTCGCCTTCCTCTTCCTCCTCCCGTTTCTCGTAGCACGCAGGAGCAAAGCAACCAACAGACCGATCGATCAGCCGTCCAATACGAAAGAAAAACAAATCGCGGAATTCCGCCGGCCAATCAGATCGAGCCCGTCCCAGCTGTCCGTCCTCCTCTCTCGAAGCTTCCGCCCAGGAACATGGAGCGCCTGCCGGCGGAGCGCTCCGCCTCCGGCCACCACCGGTACTCACGGATGCCGCCGCCGGACTCGGGCCGGGGGCCCGGCTCCGAGCCCGAGGTCGAGGCGCCGGAGCGCCGGCCGGAGGTCCTGGCGGCGACGGCCTCGGCGTCGTTCCGGGTGCCGGACGCGGCGCGGGTGTTCGACGAGCTCCCGCGCGCGTCCATCATCGCCGTCTCGCGCCCCGACGCGGGGGACATCACGCCCATGCTACTCTCCTACACCATCGAGGTCCACTACAAGCAGGTCAGCGGATCCTCCTGCCCACCTCACCCCTTTCCCGTTCTCGCTCTTCTGCCCGTGACGCTTTGAGGTTTCGATGGATTGATTGGTGGCGTGTGCGGCTCGGAGACCTGCAGAATCATGAGAATCTGGGGGCGATGCGATTGCTGATTACACTGAAATCACACGCCCTTTTGGTTGGTGAATTCCGTGATCAAGCTATAAGTTCTAGTTTAAATTGGTCGCAACAACAGCCGCTACTGATTCATCAGCATATATAGTCTGATTCATACATCAGAGTTAAGGATCACTTCTCTACGAAAACGAGCAGTAGTTTTGAGCATCTCAATGATGCATCTTGTCTGGTTCCGTGAGTTCAGGTGACTTGATACTATCCAATGTGCTGAAGATGCCATTTTAGATCCTGGCTTCCTTCTTGTGAGTAGTTCTTCTGTCAAATTGAATGTTTAGAGATTAACAGCAATGGGCCTAGTTTTTTTTCTCGTGAAATGGGTGATTGCTTCGTGATTTCTCAAATCTTTGTTGTGTGCAATACATATCTTATTATTTTTAGGACATATATCGAAATGCCTCTGTGTTTTGATCCAGTTTTCAAAATGAATATTGAGATTTTACTCTTCTCAATGGCATTTGATCATTTTAAAAACCCAGAGGCAGTTTCACAAACAATTTTTTTTTACTCTGATACAATTATTTTTGGGTTTCGCAATTATTTTTCTCAAACAGGAATGTGCCATATCCACTCTGAATAATGTTCCTTCTATCAGTTTAGGTGGCGTCTATATAAGAAAGCATCGCAGCTTCTCTATCTACACTTTGCATTGAAGAGACGTGAATTCCTTGAAGAATTCCATGAAAAGCAAGAGCAGGTCAGTAAATTCCACAACCGGCATACCTTTTTTCAACTATGTGTGTGAAAGGAGGTAGGATAGAAGAGCCCATCCAAATAAATTGTTTAATTTTATCAGATTATTGAAATTTGAATATGCTAGTGTGGAAAAAGATGATATTAGCATTAAACTGCATATATAGTAGATAAAGATGATAATTGGTTTACCTTCTGTGGTCCTTGTCCATCTAATGTAAGTATTTTACTTTAAGTCCATAATGCTGAACTCATCTTTACATTCTACTATTGAAGGTCAAGGAATGGCTTCAAAATTTGGGAATTGGGGAGCATATGCCAGTAGTACATGATGAGGATGAAGCAGACGATATGAATGTTTCTTCACCATCTGACGAAACCTCCATTAGAAATAGGTAACATGCTTATGTATTGATGATGCAAATTTAGTATAGATGATCTAGTAGTAGCTAAGATGTAGGTATGGCTTATCACATCACGAATAGTGATTTAGAGCAGTTGAGTCTCGATATGTTATTCCATGCATGCAGTAAGCAAGACATTGAACCTGTTGTGGCAGAAATGTTCCTTCAAGTGCTGTTTTGCCTGTCATTCGACCAGCTCTTGGACGTCAACAATCAATTTCTGATCGAGCAAAAGTTGCAATGCAAGAGTATCTGAACCATTTCTTAGGGAACTTGAATATTGTCAACTCACGGGAGGTACCAATACATTCGATTACTTTACTTCCGTTAATAGTTATGCATTAAAATGTCTTCTAGAACATATTATATGTTCATCTTTATATTTTTTTTGTACTGCAGGTTTGCAAGTTTTTGGAGGTTTCTTGTTTGTCATTTTTACCTGAGTATGGGCCGAAGCTGAAAGAGGACTATGTTTCAGTTGGACACTTGCCAAAGATTCGGAAAGACCATAGAAACAAATGTTGTTCTTGTGGATTGTTTAGCTGCTGCCAGAGCAACTGGCAAAAGGTATTGAGATATGTGTTTTCTGTATGTTTGTTTCAGCTATTCTATTGTCATTGTATTTAAATTGTTCAGTGATTATTTCTTCAATAGGTCTGGGTTGTCCTGAAGCCAGGATTCTTGGCTTTGCTTGAGGATCCTTTTGATCCAAAGCTTTTAGATGTTATTATATTTGATGCATTGCCGCATATGGATATAACTGGAGAAGGCCAAATCTCTCTAGCAAAAGAGATTAAGGAGCGTAATCCATTGCATTTTGCATTCCAGGTACCTTTTCCATTTGAAAGTCAAATTGTCAAGTCAGTGATTTTTTTGCTATATAAAATTTTGTAAACATAAAATAATCAATCAGTGGAACTTAAAATGTTTCATCATGTCATGACTTAGTAGTGCTTTTGAAAAGCTATGATAGTATCTAATAGAGCTTTCCTATATTTATGTGTTAGTTTGTCCTTCTGTCTCCACTACAGTTTTTGAGGTGTTGAGGCTTTTGGGCAGAGCCTGGGTAAACCATGTAGCGACTCTAAAGCATCTTGTCACCTAGGTGACACCTTAAAAACTACGCTATTCTTGTCAAAGAATACTAATACATTCACATTGTAAGACCCTGATACAAAAGCTGAATTGGGATTTTCTGCTCAATCATTAGGGCAAGAACTATTCATGTCATTTGTAATGGATCCAGTTTCCATACTAGGAACCATCTGATAGTTTTTGGTCTATAAATCTAATTCTGCACAAGTGCTCACATTTGAAGTTACGAAATTCAAATGTTGTATTCACAACCACTTAGGGCAATTCACCTCAAAAAGGAAAAGACCACTTAAGGCAATTTAGATGTTGGATGCTTGAGACTATTGCTGTGTTGAAGACTACAGAAGTACAGAGACCTGTAGTTCATAACTTCATTTACAGATTCTGTTTCTGTTCCTTGGTAGCTTTGATGACAGATAGAAAAAAACACTTTCTATGGCTGTTCAAGTTTGCTTCACTATAGTCGTTCCACTTGGCAGTGCGATATTTTTTTCTATACATCATTATACCTTTCTTTTTAATCTGAACCGCATTGTGTTATTTATATGATAAAGGTGTCTTCTGGTGGCCGTACGATAAAGCTACGTACAAGAAGCTCTTCTAAGGTTAAGGACTGGGTAACTGCAATAAATGCTGCTCGACAAACTCCCGAAGGCTGGTGTTATCCTCATCGCTTTGGCTCATTTGCACCACCAAGGGGTTTGATGGATGATGGGAGTATGGTACAGTGGTTTATTGATGGGCAAGCTGCATTCGAAGCTATTGCTTCATCTATTGAAGAAGCTAAATCAGAGGTTAGATTTTTTTTGTTCATTCAAAAGTTACTCTGAATTTCTACTTGTATGCAAGTCAGATAACTGAAAAACAGTGCAGATATTTATTACTGGCTGGTGGCTTTGCCCAGAGTTGTATCTTCGACGCCCATTCCTACATCATGGGTTATCTAGGCTTGATGCTCTACTGGAAGCAAGAGCTAAGCAGGGTGTACAGGTATTGTTACTCGAAATTTTGAAAGTTACTCCAGAAAGATTATGCATATATTACTCGTCAAAATTTGAAAGCTGAAGGTAACATGAACTAACAGCATTGAAGGTACCAAGGGAGATCTTGTTACTCCATTGGGATTGTGCATAGTGAGCACTAAGTAGATTTAAGCTATAGGTTAATGTCACTACAAATAACTATTGGGTGAACCAATTCATTACTACAATGTGTGTGTGGAGGGGGAGGGGGGGGGGGGGGGGGGGGGGGGATGGTGGGGGGTGGATAAGAAGTTGGGAACTGAACTAGCTATAACAATTAAGTATTTATTTGACTCTAGGGCAGAGCCAAGACTACTATACCATTTATCTTGTTTGACTTTAAACTTTTACAATTTTGCAGATTTATGTTCTCTTGTACAAAGAAGTTGCTCTTGCTTTGAAAATCAATAGCTTATACAGTAAGCAAAGTCTACTTAACATTCATGAGAATGTTAAAGTTTTGCGTTACCCGGATCATTTCTCAAGTGGTGTATATTTGTGGTATGAAGGATTTTTTGTTGCTGTTTTTTCTAAGTTCAGAATAAGGTTATTTTGTCCTGTCAGTTACTGTTTATTTTGGCTTTAAGGTCACACCATGAGAAGATTGTGATTGTTGATAATCAAGTATGTTATATTGGAGGCCTTGACCTGTGTTTTGGTCGCTACGATAGTCCTGAACACAAAGTTACAGATTCACCTCCTACGATATGGCCAGGAAAGGATTACTACAACCCCAGGTAAATTCGGTATCATCAGATGTGCTGGACAAAGTTCTCAAATTAATCTTGGTTTGTAAAATTTACCTTAAGTTTATCTGTCTACATTAGAGAATCTGAGCCCAATTCTTGGGAGGACACCATGAAAGATGAGCTGGACCGTGCTAAGTATCCCCGCATGCCTTGGCACGATGTCCAGTGTGCTCTCTACGGTCCACCTTGTCGTGATGTAGCGAGGCATTTTGTTCAGCGCTGGAACTATGCAAAGGTTGGTTATCGTCTGCCCATCAGAAATTGTTTATTTTAGTTGTATTTTAGATTAACTATACCTTCCCCCTCGCAGAGGAACAAAGCCTTAAATGAGCAAGCGATTCCCTTGTTGATGCCTCATCACCACATGGTAATTCCACATTATAAAGGAAGAGGCAAAGAATTAAATGAAGAGGCTGAGGATAAACAGTATCATGATAAGGATGTTGATGTTAGAAAGCCAGTCTCAACATCGCGTGCATCATGTCAGGATGTTCCATTGCTTTTACCTCAAGAGCTTGAACCTCAGGAATTATCCAATGGCGATTTAGAGGTGACTGATTTAGACATAAACCATTTGGATCACCTAAACAAAAAGAGCTTTAATCAGCCTTTGCTCAACCGAAGGGCAAAGTTGGATTCCTCTCGTCAGGATTTACCTATGAGAAGTTTTGTGGACAATGTCAATTCCGTTGATCAGCCATCTGTTAGAAATGACAGGCATTACGTGGACAAAAAATGGTGGGAAATACAGGAGCGAGGAGGCCAAGTGGCTTCTGTACTTGATGTTGGACAAGTTGGTCCAAGGGTAACTTGTCGTTGTCAGGTCAGTACATGGTAATTTGCAGCTTCTAGTTGACCATTTGTCTAGATGAAAAATTTTGACAGGGATTTTTCAGTACATATTTTTTATGTTATTTAGTTTAATACACATGCTTCACAATCACATGCTTTTCTATCAAAAGATTGTGTTTGCATTAGCTTGGAGCTGGTCACAATATCTGCTTACCTGCTTTTGGGAGGGGTTGGGGTTGGAACTCTACGGGCACATGGATGCAGCAGCATCTGGGCAATGTTCTGAATCTTTTTAGATAGTGTCCCAGTGCTGTATGCTCCAGTTTACATGAGCAGACGAAAATGTCTTATCAAGTTTCTTGTAGAAGCAATTGGTCTTTATGAAGTACTATGTATACCACTGTCTCCATTTCTTTGGAATTTCAGATTTTCATAATCTGACAATTCCCAATTTGACTCATATCCAAATGAATCAGCAGATATGATTAACTGAGTGTGGCTGCAGTTTCTAGTCATATTCCTTTTTTTTTTTCAATTTAGCCAATGTGTCAGATAAACTTTATATGACTTGTCTATGTCCCAAAGTGCTCATTAATTGTTCAAAAGGAGGTGCACACCACAAACCCGTTAAATGCAGTGCTGTTGTATTTCCAGACATTTTTGTAGACCTGCTTGGGACTAAAAGTCTTTGTCATTGTAATTGTTGTCCTATAGTGATTAGATGTATGACATTTGCTATAATTATCTTAGTAGCTGAATAATATATCATCTTTGCTCAGGTTGTTAGGAGTGTTGGACAATGGTCTGCTGGGACAACTCAAATTGATGGAAGCATACATAATGCTTACTTTTCACTGATTGAAAAGGCAGAACATTTTGTATACATTGAGGTTTGTATTATTACTTTTATTTTGGCCATTCATATTCCAATTCTGAATTTTATTTGTTTTAGTAGATGATTTTGGAAGTGATGTCCAATATGTGTTTGTCTCACTTATTTGTACTTTCTTTAATATAAATTGAGAACAAATTGAGTGCTACAAAAAAATATCATTTTCACCACCATTTGCCTTTGTTATAAGCAATGAAGATACACCACCAAGTTCTCTTAATATCATTTTGGCTGGCCATTACAGAATCAGTTTTTCATATCGGGCCTCTCCGGAGATGATACAATTAAAAATCGTGTATTAGAAGCATTATACAGGCGCATACTTCGAGCTGAGAGAGAGAGGAAGAGCTTCAAGGCCATAATCGTCATGCCTCTTTTACCTGGTTTTCAGGTAAATTTTCTGCTAGCAACTAGGATCCAGAATATATTTGTTCCTTGATTACTTACCTTATTTCATTGCAGGGAGGTATTGATGATGGTGGAGCTGCATCAGTGAGAGCAATTATGCATTGGCAGTACCGGACCATCTGTAGAGGCCCTAATTCGATTCTTCAGAATCTCTATGATGTTATTGGACCCAAAGCTCATGATTACATCTCATTTTATGGCCTTAGGGCTCATGGTAGACTATCTGACGGGGGTCCTTTGGTTACTAGTCAGGTACAGTGTCTTTCCCATTTTCAGTTCCACTAATGTATGAGGTCAAAAATATATGCTTACATGTCAGAATATGAAATAATCTGAACACATTTTTAACTACTGCTGCCTTGCAGATTTATGTTCATAGCAAGTTGATGATAATTGATGACCGCATCACATTGATTGGCTCAGCAAACATAAATGATAGAAGCTTGCTTGGATCAAGGGATTCTGAGGTACGTGTTTCTTGTATTCCTGAACAATGGTCCATTGAATTTTGGATACATTATTCCTATTGTGTTAGGTTAAATGTTGCCACCTGAACAATCCTGGTCCTGCCACATACTATAGCTGTGATTTATAATAATCATAGAGAGACTCTTCATTCCAGATTCCTATTAATTTTAAAGTAAATGTAGATTGGCAAATTTTTTACTTCCATGAAAGTATCTGCATTACATTTGTGTTCTTGGTCAGCAGAAAACTACTTTTTGTCAAGGTTTTTGTTAGTTGGCTGCTGAGTTGATTGTGTCTTCGCTTTCGAACTTTCTAGATTGCCGTGGTCATTGAAGATAAAGAAGTTACCAGTTCCAAAATGGATGGAAGACCTTGGGAAGCTGGGAAATTTTCTCTAAGCCTACGTCTCTCTCTATGGGCAGAGCACCTTGGCCTTCATCCAAGAGAGGTTTGGACATTATGCCTTGATGTATTCTGTGTTTTTTCTATGATGATGTTATAGATTTAAAGCAAAAATGTTATATATAGATGTGATGGAACCATGACATCCCCATTTCTCCTATTTGCAACGTTCTGTAGCCTGCTTCACATCCCAAAGTAGCATGTTTCAAAATATTTTTGTATCAACCATCTTAAGGGCCCCTTCGGTAGAGCTCTATGGAGCTGATTTTCAGTCAGAATCTGGAAGCTGTGCCAAATGCTATTTTCAAGAGAAGTGATTCTTGCTTGATTCTGTGAAGTGATTATCTATCCTGATTCCAAGAGTTAATTCTAGAGAATCAATTTCAGCCATAGAATCACTTCTCATCAGAGTATTACTTCCAAAGAATTCTGCCAAAGGGGGCCTAAGTTAAAACCCTTTTTTCCAGTGATATTTGTGTAATGCCTGTTCCGGCATGTGTATATAATATGTCTGTTTGCATTGGAAACCAAAGGGAGGTGTAAACAGTAAACTATATAAAAAAAGAACTTGCAAAAGTATAATTTTGTATACAGTAAACTCTGTAACAAATAAATTGAAGTTTATATAAAATTAAACAGAAATGAAGAACTTGATGTAGAGTAATGATTTAGGAAAGCTATCTTTAATTTGCTAACATGAGATCAATATGTTGTTTGTAGCATGATTGTGGATAGAAATATTTTAGAGAAGTTTCTAAACCGAAAGGGAAGTTTTAAAATAACTGACTGGCCACATATATTTTGGGCCCTAAGGTCTTACCAAGATCATTTTGGCAGAAAAATTATTTACGTCATTGCAATAATGCTTGATGATATATCTTTACATTTATTCAAAGACAAGAATATCTAGTGCAGTATTCTGATTTCACAAAACTGTAATTTTCAATTCCAGATAAGCCACATCATGGATCCTATAGATGATTCAACATTCAAAAACATCTGGGTGGCTACTGCTAAGGTGAGTGGAATATTAAGTTCTTTTTCATGTACACCCTCTGTTCATATTTATTTGACATTTGAACATCTAAAATTAGTTCTCCAAAGTCAAATAAATTTGGACAAAGGGAGTACCTTTTAAAGTAACCATATTTGATCTTTGTTTATACTTGAATAATTGCATGTTAACTAACTAGTGGTGTATGGCAGACAAATACCATGGTATATCAAGATGTCTTCTCTTGCGTACCCAATGATATCATCCATTCCAGGTATGAATTTTTCATTCAATAAATTCCCATGAATTGTTGTGGTCTCTGAAACATAGTGATTGTGCAGGGTTCAATTCCGACAAAGAATTACTCACTTGAGGGACAAAATTGGCCATACTACAATTGATTTGGGTGTTGCTCAAGAGAAACTAGAAACCTACCAAGATGATGATATAAAAGGTGCTGACCCGGTGGAAAGACTGCGGTTAGTCAGAGGTCACCTTGTTTCTTTCCCTTTGGATTTCATGTGCAAAGAGGACTTGAGACCATATTTCAGCGAAAGCGAGTATTACACATCTCCACAAGTTTTCCATTAGCTTTTGTTTCATGGACAATGACCCACTACAGCCCCAGGTGTTCATACTGCAAGGATCAGCCTAGTATATGGTTTACACATTTTGTGAAGTATAGGTAACAAAAGTAAAGGAGGATATTATCATACAATTATAGAGAGGTTACAGGTACATAGGGATGCAAGTAGGTCCACCCGCAAGCCCACATGTAGTACACATTTTGTGGGTTTTTTGGGTAACCCACAAAAATTGTGTTAGATGCAGGCTCGTGGATCCCTATGTGGTAGTTTTTCAAAAAGAGGATAAAAGTATAGCTTCATTAACCATACTATTCTTGCTTTCTTTTTCAGGCAAGAAACACCTGCTTGTACTTCAATTATCAATGCAAATAACATACAAGTAGAAGTAAATTCTTTTTACATTTTTTTAGCAAGAGATAATTTTTTTTTACCAGTATTCTCAGAATCCATTCCTTTTGGCCTGCGGAGTCATGGTTTGAATTCATTTTACGGGCTGGTTAGGCTGATATCTGTTGTTTAGTTCCTGATGCTTTGGTCAACATTGAAAATATAAATTGCAAATAATTCAAGTTGTTTTGGAAATTATTTTGATCAAACATTGGAAATATAAATTGCAAATGATTT
The DNA here is from genome assembly GCA_001602275.1 of Zoysia japonica. NCBI lineage: Eukaryota > Viridiplantae > Streptophyta > Magnoliopsida > Poales > Poaceae > Zoysia > Zoysia japonica. Next base: position 72,967 of record BCLF01000111.1, on the reverse strand, counting down.
TTAAGTTAATAAGTTTAGAAATATGAAAATCATAGGATTAGATTTGTTTTAAAAAATATTTTCATAAAAGTATACATATGTCACTTTTTGATAAATATTTTTATTAAAAATAGAAGATAAAAGTTATGCTGAGATCGTGTTGTTGTTCAAAATTAGTAAGGAGGGAGTACATGGGATGGATGTGAAATAGAGCTCCTGGTGGGTATATGTGCCCATTTTAGTTGAGTTCGAGTGAGCCAAATCGTTGGTAAAAAATGGAATTGACTGAACCAGGGTTTAATATTTCGTTTAAACCGCTAAAACCAGTCGGAACCAGTTTAGCGAAAACCGGAAAAATCGGTCAAAAACTGCTCTAAATCGGAAATTCAAAATTTGAACGGTTTGCTACAGTAAACCGGTCGGTTTTACGGGTAAACCGGTCGGTTTCACCGGTTTGTTACAGTACAGATTTTAAAATTTAAAACCCACCGGTTTTACCGGTTAGCCGACCGATTTTACCGGTTTTCGGTATTTCGAATTTTTTTTAATTTTTCAAATTTTTTTAAATTTTTAAAACGAAAATCGGTTAGAACCGATTTCACCGAAAACCGTGAAAACCGGCCGGTTTTGAGCGGTTTTGTGAACCCTGGACTGAACCTAATTAACTTGCACCAAACAAGCATAACGATTTATCTACTGTTTTAAAATTCTTGTTGGATGACTACCAAGTCAAGATGAAGTTTCAATTGCGGCGTACGTAAGAAATGGCGGTATCGCCTGCAAGTGTAGCTCTTCTTTCGCAACAGGAGCAATATCAATTCCGTACAAACCTTTTTGTGATTACATCAACAGTTATTTGTGACAGCAAAAACTGCAAGGTCTCTAAACAAGATGAATTGTCAAATTTGTGTTTCTATCTGAATTAGTAATTTAGTTCTAAGTCAAATCATTGTAATTTTTTAAACATAACTTACGTACTATTGCTGTTGCCATTAACTTTTAACACTATTTATTATTATTTATCTTATTAAAAAATGATAAATAGTATATATTTTTGTTATATCTTTATTATTAAAGGTATTTAAAATATGGCTTATAATTTTACACATTTGAACTAATTTTTTAAATAAAATGAATAATCAATGATGTTAACAAATTAATAGCAACAATAATTTAAAAATGAAAGGAGCATAAATGTTAATGCATAGATGGGGCGCTATAGTTAATATTGGGATCCCTGATATTATTATACTCTCTACTTTTTTAAATTGTTGTCATTGTTGACTTCTAATACTAACTTTGACTAATTGTCTTATTAAAAAGTTTGATAAATATTAAATATTTTATTATAATTTACTTTATCATTAAAATTATTTGAATCATAAAATATAATTTTGCAGATTTGAATTTATTTTTTTAAATAAGATGATTAAATATGATGTTAAAAGTTAACGGTAAAATTTAAGAACAGATGAGTAACCGACATATGACATACTCCCTCCGTTTCAAAATTTAGTCACAGTCAAATTTTTATCACTTTGACCACTAATAATATAAAATTAATAATATTTTATCATGTAAAAATTATATTTTTTATTCATCATGAAATATTTTTTCATAAAAATATATTTTTATATTAAAAATTATGTAATTTTCTAAATATTATTAAGTTAAAGTTAAAGAAGTTGACTTTATCTAAACCTAGAAATACTTATATTTTATATTTTAGAATTAACGGAGGTAGTACCTTTTCAATCATCGGAAGGTAGACATTAATACACATACTCGGATCTTTTTTTTGCAGTACAGCTAAACGTTATATCCGATTGTGTAATTATAGTTTTGCAAGGCGCCCAAATGTAACCTCATGAGAAGAACAAAATTGACCACTAGTCCATGTGGCCCTCTTACTACTTGAGTAACCTTTGATTGATGTAGCCTATAATATAGCGCATTTCGTAAATCTAAGTCAATCCTACGCCACTACCTGACTCAAATTTCATCACTTCGTGAATCAGAATAGTATGTTACTGTAGCTGTCGGATATACAACCTATAATATCAATATTGAAAGAAAGCAACACAATTATTAGATATAACACTGCTCCATTGAGGTATGGTTTGACAATAAAATATTGCCGTCCATGCATTGCTAGCCACAAATAAGATTTGCCGCCTCGATTTGATAGCTAAATGCACAGGACTCTTCCTTTGAAAGATGCATTTTACTTTTTAGCGTGGACTAGCAGCTGGGAAATACGACAAGGCATCTGACCTACTAGCAAGTACACAAGTTAGGTCGGCAATGGTGATTAGCTGATTGGTCACTTCTGATGGATTAAGGTTGCTGTGTGGCTAACGGTGCAACCACTTTCTCAATTCTGGACGTGACCTGTCATGATTCCAGTATAAGTTTGTGGATGAGAATTCAAGATGTTGCTTTCTGTCACCGACTCTGTAATTAGTTATGTCCAGTACTGTCTATATTGACGGAGTTTTGAGAAACTGTCATTGTTGTTTCAGTAGCATATATATCCTGCGTGCTGCAGTCTCACCGCCAGTGACCTGAACAAGACAGTTGCCGTAGTAGTACGTTGTCAATCGAACAGCAGCCATGGGGACAAACAGTTGGCTGGATGTCCTCATCTCTGAAGAATTTTGCACTACTCCAATTACCAGACTAATGTCAGCATCAGAGAAAATGAGGGTGGAGAGAAGCAGTCGATAATCAAGAAGCAATCAGTTTCAGCAGGATTAGGTCTATCAAAATCCAATAAACAAAATTGATTACCGTCTAGTTCCCACAGGATGAATGAGCTAGTTGCCCGATATATGGCCACTCATTAGCCGCTGAGTCGCTTCCAGCAGCGGGAATAAAGAGGTCGCTTTAAGCCGATTCCAGAAGTCTGTTCATTATATGCTAATTAATTCGCTTTCAGTCCTGAAAATATTCAAATTAGACTAGAATTCTGCTCTCTTCGATTTTAAATTATTGATACCATTGATTTTTAACATCAACTTTAATCGTTCATCTTATTAATTTTTTTAAATATGTAAATTTTGTTATTATTTGATTTATCATTAGTGAAATTTAAATCACGACTAATAACTTTACATATTAGAGCAAATTTTTTGAATAAGACGATTAGTCAAAATTAATGTTAAAAATTAACAGTGTCAATAATTTCACTACTACAAATGAGCCTAGGGTGTCACTCAAAAAATTATAATAATGTCGGTCCAACGTAACAGCCGACACTAACAAGTCCCGATGCACCCTCAACGTTATGACCCGACACTGTTGTGATAGCAATAGTGTCGACGCAAGTGACATTATCCTACAAAATAACCCTAATTGCTAACATTATTCAATAGTGTCGGTCGCAAAAGATGTCACATGCAACTGATACTATAGAATACGACACTAGTGTCAGTCATTGTTTACTTCATCCACATCCGACGCTAAAAAGAAACACTATAGTGTCAGACAAACGTGATCTAACAGAAACCAACACTGATAATGAACATATCAGTGTCAGTCTTGCTGACGTCAAGCACAATCGAAACTAGTATCTATTTGCAATATCGGTTTTGGTGCCGTAGGTCAGACGACACTGCTATCGCATGTATTGTGTCGTTTATAATGACCTCAATATATCCAACACTGTTAGTTCGTGTATAAATACTCATCTACTTCCTCCCGTCGGGGCACTCTATTCGATTCTTTTTCGGACAGTGTGTTCGTACGGCGGTCGGGAAATTTGGAATACAAAGAGGGATGGTTCTGATTTCATTTTTAATCAAAGGATATTGCTGCATAAGGTAAATTCATATCATCTTTGGAAGTTTTATGGTCTTATGATGTGGTTTTATTGTTTAGGGCGGGATATCGTAAGAAGTGTTTGAAGTAAACCTAGCGTGTATAGGCGTAGATTTAGGGCGGGATTTTGTAGATTTCAACTAATTTTGTTGACCTCTTTGCTTTATAATGATTTGTCTAAGAGTATTACTACATAGTTAATTAGCTAGATCTCTAGTTTACATATATAATAATACCTACACTATGGTGGGGGTGAGGGTAGGGGAGAGAGTAAAAAATTAATTGTATATCTAGTTTTATATCCTCTATATTATAATTTTTTCTCTCTATTTCTTTTTCTATTAGTGATTTGTGAAGATGGAGCACAGATCTTGGATGTACAATGGCACCGGCAAAAATCCATTTCTATATTTCAAAAATGTCACTTCATTTGCCGAAGCTGCTAAGACCAGAAATATACATATGAAAACAAATAGATTATGATGTCTATGTAAAAAGTGTAAGAATGTTGTAATGTTTGACACGCCCGAAACAATCCGTGAGCACTTGTTGAAAAATGGTTTCATTGAGAACTATTCAATATGAACCAAACATGAAGAGACACAAGCGAATACACCAAGCAGTGTAGAACAAGAAGTTGGGATCGGAAATAATAAAGAGAGGGTAAGAGGTGAAGAAAACAACTAAGATGTAAGGTCAGAAGGAAACAACACTGAACCAAGAGAAGAAAGAAACAACGATGATTCTGATGTGGCTCATGAAAGTCACGATATTGAAGGCTTCGCTGTCGAGAAACTGTTGCACTATATTGGGCGCGAGAAAATACTGGAGAACAAAACTAGAGGCTTAGATAACTTATAGATTTTGGAGAAGGCTTCAAAAGACCTTCTATATGCTGAATCAAATGGGTGTGATAAGGAATGCATGATATTGCAAACAATGCTTGATCTTCTCACACTAAAGGCCAAGAATGGGTGATCAGACACTAGTTTCAATGAATTGCTAGAGCTCTATGCCAAATTATTACCCAAACCGAATAATTTGCCAACTTTCTTACACAATGCAAATTACTAAACTGAAATTGTAGATCAAATATCATTATATACGTCAAGAAAAAAACATTAAAAAATTGTTAAACTTATTAACATTGCCAGGCCAGCTGACATCACCGACGACCGATATTGCAAGTCCAACAGTGTCAGTCTTTTATTATTGTAGTGTCGGTAGCGACCTGACCGAAATTACAACATCACTCAGCGAACATAACTTAAATTATTTCAAATTTTTTTACGCACCATATGTTACATTATTTTGTACAATGTTTTCTAAGCTTATAACCATTCCTATTTCATTTTAGAACACATTTTTTTTATAAATTTTGTAATCACTTTTAACCTACATTCATCATTTTTTTGTACTCATAACGTATAGTGTCGTATGATTGGTAACTTATAGTTTCATTTGAACTAAAAAATTCAAGAAAAGAGTAAAAAAAATTCAAATAGAAATTTGTCAGGTTCCTTACACAATGCAATTTACTAAAATCAAATTGTAGATCAAATATCATTATATACACCGAGAAAAAACATTAAAGAAATTGTTTAACTATTAGCAGTGTTTGTTGTCTCGGTTTTTGTGACGTCATGGTGCTCGACATTGGTACCCTTACTATATAATCGGGCCTTGTCGCTTCGTTCCACACTAAACCTGGGGGCCTTTTCATTTCCCGCACGACGCCGTTACACTGCCAAAATTTTTTGTCAACCCTAAACCCGCCGCCATCGCTTCTGTCGCTGCTCCTCAGGCACCGGCCGCGGCTAGTCGATCGTCCTCTTTGGCTCCGGCACCGGTCACGCCTGCACGTCGTCCTTCGACCTTCAGCGGCGCGTTTGCCTCCGATCTCGGTGCCCACCGCGTTTCCTTCTACGGCTCTGGTCTCCCGGCCGGCATCTCCTCTCCCCCTACCCACTCCGAAACCCTAATGTAAATACCCTCACTCATTGTTTCTCGGTAAGCCGCCTCCCCTCCCCATTCTGGCAATCTGCAAACTGTAAGTTGCATCCCCTCCCACCATTGTTTCTCTCAATTCTTGTGGCTTCAAAATGCGATATGACATTTTTGATGTATATACATATTATTGTTTAGTTGACAGATTCATTGCAAGACCTTTGGCACAAAGGTAAAATTGCTGATTCATATGTTTCTCCTGTGAATTTGATCTGATTCTTGTGAAATTCTTGTGTGAATCTTGTGAAATTGATGTGTGAATAACAATGTCGGTTCGATGACGTCAGCGACCGACACTGTTACCGTATAGTGTCGGTATTGCTGACATCATCTTTGACTAACACTACTATGATCGACTCTACTATGACACCTGTCATAAATTCTCTTATATATAGGAAGGTTGCTATTGATATATGACATTTGGATTATAAACATAATCTAGTACAATTAAATTTTAGGCACAATGTATTTATTATAATAGTACTTTTCAGTTGTAGTTGTGCCTGATGATGAAAGCAGACTAAGTGAGATAAGAGTGGCAACATGGACCATATCTTGCGACTTGTGATATAGGATATGTGTTGCCATACGAGTCAAGGACCTAGAGCGTTGGAAGGCTATTAAGTTGACAACCCACACTGAGAGCAAAAGTCTTTCTATTTTGTACCCTCTTCTTTTCAATATCCATTAAGATATAATAATATTTTTCTATTTTTTAGTACATAATCTCTACAATAGAGGAAGTTGGTCCATCGACACTTGTGGCTTCTTCTCCCGAAAGCTCAAGTAGCTCATCTTTTGAGAAACCTTCCCCTCCCTATCCTCCGTGGGCAAAAAGGCAGTGCCTGCCGCAGGAAGACCCTGATTACAATATAACCGATGAGGTATTTGATAGTCAATTTAACGCTGTTCATTTTTACTCAAATGGAAATGCCTTATAACTCTATCTTTCATAGCATATTCCCGCTCGAAGCACTAGAAGACTTTTCACTGATGAAGAAGAAGCGATGGTGTCGACTGAGGACACGACCACCCCCACATCATCCACTTCACAGAAGACATGAAAGGGTGGTTCCAGGAAAGCAAACAAGCTACATGCTGAAATTTTGGTTGTAGAAGCTGTCGACCAATGTGGTGCACCTGTGGAGCCAAAAAGAATCAACACAAAATGGCGTAATGATTGTGGTGTCTTAGTTAGAGAAAAAGTTAGGATTACATTTCATGATTGGTGTAGTGTCTCGAAAGAAAAAAAGAATGAATTGTGGGACAACTTGTGCATAAAGTACCTTTTCCCCACAGATTGCCTTGACCGTGCAAAAAGGTTTCTCTCTGCACAATGGGAAGATGCCTTCGGACATTTAGGACAAACCTTAATAAGGATTATGTTCGAAAGGGTTGGACACCATTCAACAAGTTTGGTTTCATCACACCTGATGATTGAAAAGCATTTGTTGAGAAGATGACATCTGAGAATGCTTTAAAGACTAGCATCTTTTAAGGAACTGAGTAAAAAGAACAAGATGCGTCCTAATCACGGTCCAGGAGGATATGCAGCTAAAATCAAACAGTGGAGGCTAAAAGAATAACAGGATCAAGAAGCTGGGATGCCGGACCCACTAGAAGGATGCAGTGAACGCACTCGAAACTGGGTCTTGGGTCGATCCAAGTTAAGTGATGATGGACAATTGATTCTTAAAAGCTTAGATATTAGTGAAGTTGTACAAAAAGCCAAGGAGCTAGCTGCAAAGGAGATGAAAAGCACCTTTAAGCCAAAGCGAGAAAGAGACCAGCTTACTGTTGCACTTGGAAACGAGGAACATTGAGGTCATACACGAGCCGTCTCTTCAATGGCTGCGTGGAAATTAGGGTTCCCGGATAGCACGAGCAGCTACAAGATACGTGATCCACCTAATAAGGATGATGAATATGAGAAATGGAAAGAAAACTTATTCCAATTTTTCAAAGAAAATTCAAAGTTCGTCCAACCATGCGCTGTACCGAATGTTCGAATCAGTGTCAACAACATCGAGAATACTCCAACTACAGAAAACCTACCTCCAAGCAGCCATGGGTCCGTGCCTGAACCGGTCACAAAGTACCCAGTGGATGATAGAATCGAGAATACTCATTACTCATTGAATATGGCTCTTGGCAGGAAAAGGAGCATCAAGGTTGCAGAAGGCATTGCAATGCCTGGTCGTACATTTCATACTATATCTAATTCCACCAGAGTGTGCCAAGGTGCAACTAATCAGGATAGTAGATGACAAATATCTTGATTTTGGTCTCGATTATCCTGATGAGGAATAGGGGATTGACACTTTGGGAGATGCCGTTAATAATTTTGTCCTTTGGCACCGACGAGACATTGTTTTGCAATCTGCAGTTGAAACGACACAAGTGTCTCGACCTACTCCAGCACTTTCGCCTCGGTCTTCTCCAACACAAGAGAATGAAGGTGCTGGTGCTAAGGAGCCTATGATGGACCCTCTCCGCCTTCCGAGAGACACAAGGATGAGGCTACTGCTGCTGAGGGACCTCTCATGGACCCCTCTCTAGCTCTCGAGAGACATGAGGATGAGGCTGCTGCTGCTGCTAAGGGCCCTATCATGGACCCCCTCCGCCTATTAAGACACATGAGCATGAGGCTGCTCTTGCTGAGAGGCCTATCATGGACCCCCTCCGACTCCCAAGGCACATGAGGATGAGGGTGTTGCTGAGAACCCTATTGATGACCTCCCTATGCCTCAACCGACACATGCTAACGACTCAACATCCAGCAAGAGTATAGGTCAGTACATTCTATTAACTCGTATGTTAACCGTTAAAGTGTAGAACACATATTAATGTTTTCTTTTACAGTTGAAGCATATCTCAAGGGTATGAGACAACCATACACCTATGAGAAAAAGAAACTGGTGGAGCACACACCTTTGGTGCTCGAGGGTCTTTCTAAAGGATCTTGGGATCTTACAAAGGATGATTTTCCTAAGTTCAAACATGACATGCCACTATTACAGAGCCATATGTTCAAGGAGAAGGATTGGATAATGCAAAGATTTCACGGGTGGTACTTCGAAGCATGTGCTAAAGGTGTTCAATGTATCCAAGCTAAGATTCCTGGGGGCTTTTTAACACTGTGGGATTGGATCTAAATGTGCTACTTGAAGACATACATGCCATCTATCGACATCAGATATTGGATGCCACTCTCATAGCCGTATGGTGGTTGTAAGTGTTTCGAACAATAATAACCTTATAATTAGTCATACTATTAACAAACACAATAACTGACTATATATTGTTTCATATTTTTAGTATATGCTTCCACTCTGGTGTGCATTAAGAGAGTCAGGTACCTTAACCCAACAGCAATACGCCAATTAGTGATCAACATCCCTTTAGACCACCTTGACTTGAAGAGCAAGAGAAAGAATCAACAAAAGGCGTTCCAAAAGGTGTTGGTTCAAAATGCTAGGAATGTTGTATCAGCCTACATAGGTAGGGGCATGTACGATTAGCAGGACAGGCATTGCATCATGGCTCCTTATTACTTTGAGTGAGTACGCTTTCCTCTATCACTTACTTAACCCTACTTTTGACTAACAAATTGAAACACTAACATGATTAAGTGTACTTTTTTTATAGCGATCATTGGATTGCTTTCATAATATATCCAAAATTTGATAATGTGACAGACCGGCCTTTGAAAGAGACAATCTATCGACCACAGGATTTTATCTGGCGTCACTCGACGAAAAGAGGACCAACAGTACAACTCAAGCACGATAAAATATAATACAAACGACTGTTTAAGTTACAAACCAGAGTTTTTATAAGCGCAGAAACATTCACCTTATTTAAAGACTACTAGGATCTCCTATGTACTAGGCACAAGATGACATCGAGCCCATACGATGCATCTTCTAGCGGCACACAAGAAGCTCAGCGCGGCGAGCAAGGCTCCCAACGGACATAGCCACCCTCGGGGGTTGCTCTTATCGGTTGATCCAGAGGAGGAAAAGAGAGGCCACCTGCAAAACAAAACCACAAAGAGACACGCCCTGAGCATTCGAATGCTCAGCAAGTCTTACCCGTCGACATGGCTAACTACAGCCGACTCCAAAGATATGACAAGGTCGACTCGCACGGGATAGCTGTTTGCAAAAACCAGCGCTAACAGTGGATCCTTACTTTCAAGTTTTAGCAGTAAATTAGTTGCAAGGAAAATAAATTTAATTTGCACTATCAACTACTACAATCATGGTTGCCAAACAATTATTAGTAACAATACCAACAAACCAGAATACTTTCTCATTTCACTGATATTTCACTTCTTAACTACGATGTGGCGCACTGAAACAAGTGGTACTCGTTACTGTGAGGGGTAGCGATTCGAATCGATTTACATCCAGCGGGAGAAACCTGATTACACGACACGTACGCACTTCCAAGAAGTCGTACATGGCAACCTTTCACACCGATGATACATAGTATCGGTCCGATGCTCACCTCTCCCGGGCAGTGGTCTTCCATGCGATAACCTCACCGAGTCTAAACATGGTTAGCCCCAAAGCTCTCCCTTCTAATCATCTCCAGAAGAGAGGTTCGGTTACGTCCAGTCACTACGCACATTGGGCTACATCAGTTTTCTGGGGCCCATATAGCCAGTATGTAATCAGTACTGTTCAAACTTGCTCAATAGGGCCGACAACAGTACGGTCCTTAACCAACACAAACAGGGCTACAACACATTGGCCCTGCATCCGCAATGGACACATGCTGTGTTTCAACCTACTTCCCTGCCCGGTCTTAGCTTATCATTTCTTGTGATAGACCAAGCCATGCTCTCCATTTTCTGTCATACCCTCAAACTCATGGCAACCACCTGTAGCTCGTGAGTGAATGGTCAATCACTCGACTTCTACCATAACTGCAGTAATAAGCCTAGCTCTATATCGAGGTATTCGACCCAATACTATTAACCGAGGAAAGGAGCTATCATGCAAGCTATGTTTTAAATCAAGTCCTAAGAACCTAATGCACAGTGAAAAATTCATATACTATATAGTGATAAAATATAAGACAATTAAAACAGAGTTAATGTACCGGGGCTTGCCTGGGCTTTGCTCAAAGTTAGACTCCTCGACGAATGAAACGTCGTCGATCTCTCCCTCGGCAGCTTCGGGTCCTATACATGAAATGATATGCAAAGAATTGAATTATGCTAATTTGTAAAAGTCAAAGGCTCGAATTTAAATCACATGCGATGATAGCCTTTTGAAAAATAAAAGCGATCAGACATTTTAGTTCTAAAACCCATTTAAAATAGTTTTCATAAAAGTAAAGTATAATTTGAGTTTTTCAATAATAACAGAGGATTATAACTAATTTTTGACAAATTTTCAAAATTTATTGGAATCAATTGCATTTATAATGAATTAAACACCATTTAAACACAATAAATCATTTATAAAATTATTTTTGTTGAAAATAAGTATGAAACTTTGCAGAACAAGAAAGTTGGACTAAATAATCAGAAAAGTAATTTTTCCAAAAGAAAATAATGCCAAGGAATAATTATAAAGCATTAATGAATTATTTTGTGATCTGATTTAAAAACTTATTTTCATGCATAAAATGAAAATTTGTTAACTTCAGAATATAGTTCTAGATAAGAGGATCCTAACAAAATTTATTTCATAATTTTCTGAATTAGAATGAATTTCTACGAATTTTAGAAGTTTGAAACCATTTTCTGGACAATTAAATAAATTAATTCGCAAAAGAAAAATCTTTTCCAGCCTAAATGGGCCGGCCGCACAGTGCTGGGCCACGAGAAAACGGCCCATTTGGAAAACCCGGCCCAAGGACGAAGCCACACAGAGGAACACAGGGATGTGCCGCACGAGATCCGGAACGTGGCCACAACCGATCCTTGGGAGCTGAGCTCCCAATCATGGCGGTCGGGGCAGCCGGCGCGGCGGCGGCGCTCGCCGGTGAGCGGCTGCCAGCGGCTGCACACAGAACCGGGAGTACCAAAACGACGAGCTCGGCAAGGAGAGCGCGATGGGGTGGCCGCTTCAGTGAGACCCTCACCGGAGGTATGCCATCGACGAGCGGCGGCGTCGGGAGAGCTTCGGCGGCGACGGAAGCTTTGCAGAGACGCTGAACTCCTATACGGACACTTCCTAGAGCTTCAGCGCACCTGTTAGGGTAGCGGCGCGGGTGATGTAGTCGTGGGAAGGGGTCGGAACAGGGGTGTCGACGGCGAGGTGGGGGGTCCAGCCACGGTGGCGAGAAACGCTCCCAAATTCCTGCTCGATGGATCACGCAACTGGTTGGAAAGCTTGCTTAGGTGGTGCGGAAGCTAGTGAGGAGGCTGCAAATGAGAAGAATCGACGGGATACCGCTGGAGCTCACCGGAATTTGGGGGAAGAACGGTCGGCGGCGTCGAGCTTCAAAACACGGGGAAAAATTCGAAATTCGTCGAGCTTACAGGGAGAGGAGGCGAGCTGAGGCGTGGGGAGCTTCGCGAGTGCTCAAGCGCTGCTGTCCAGGGAAGGAGGAGAGTTAGGGTGGCCCGAGGAGGCGGCTCCGCGGCGGCGTTCGAGGGGCGGAGGTGAGGGGCGCCAGCGCACTCGCGCGAGAGAGAGGAGAAATGAGAGGGGCGCCGGGGCCTGAGGACACGGGGGCGACGTCGGGTCCGCGCGATGATCACGTGGTAGGAGTCGTGGCGCGCATGCACGAGGAAAGGGCGCGAGCTGCGGCAGCTGGCTGTAGCGGTGGCGGCAAACGACAGGAGGAGGAAGAAAGCGGTGGAGTCGCTGACAGGTGGGGCCCGCGATCCTTTTTCCAATTTCCTGATTTTCGCGATTTTCTGCGCAGCATTCTGTTTTGATCCGAAAACAGTACTCCCCGAGCTCTGATAAAAATGAAACTTTGCAGGGTGGCAGAAAACTTCAAAAGGAACAAGTTTTATTTTGGGCCCAAGTTCAAATTCGAAATAAATCTTATTCTATAAAATTTTGAAAACAGGTAATCATTTAAAGGAGAAAAATTCATTTGAGCCTTTTTCCTTTTGAATAAAATTTTACAAAAATTTCTAAAATTCAATTCTTTGCAATATTTTTAATACAAGAATTTTATTTCACAATATTTCTGTAAAAAGTTTTGAACTTGCATTTGAAATTTGAATTCAAATTTGAAATTTGAAAATTCACATGAATCGTTTTAATTGTTTTTGAGCTCAGCTCCCAACATTTTGAATTCGGACAACTCGCTTCTTTATTCAAAACACGAAGTGTTACAGCGCTCCTCCCTTAAAGAATTCTCGTCCCGAGATTTAAACAAGAGAGGGGGAAATTACATCAGAGAGACGGAAAGAATTCTGGAAAAATTTTCTGTAAATATTCTTCGGTCTCCCACGTTGCTTCAGCCTCGGTGTGATTACTCCACTGAACCTTGTAAAATTTCTGACTCTTGTTTCTTGTCACACGGTCCTTTTGATCAAGCACTCGTATCGGCTTCTCGGCTTACGTTAAGTCAGGTTGGAGTTGTTCTATGTCAATGATCTCGATGTCTTGTGGTGCTTTCAAACACTTCTTCAGTTGCGAGACATGAAAGATGTTGTGTACTCCGGACAATCTTGTAGGTAGTTCCAAACGATATGCCACGGGTCCACATCTTTCGGTGATGGAGAATGGACCGATGTACCGGGGGGGCTAATTTTCCTCGGACTCCAAAGCGTTGCACTCCTTTCATGGGTGAGACTCGGAGATACACAAGATCACTCACTTCAAAGGTCAGAGGTCGACGTCGCTTGTCTGCTTAACTCTTTTGCCTAGACTGCGCTGCTCGAAGATTCGCTTGAATGACACGAACTCGCTCTTCGGCGTCGCTGACAAGCTCGGGTCCAAAAATCACCCTTTCTCCGGATTCAGACCAATTCAAGGGTGTTCGGCATAAACGCCCGTATAAAGCTTCGAATGGTGACATCTTGATGCTTTCTTGATAACTATTGTTGTACGAAAATTCTGCTAGTGACAAACCTTCGTCCCAATTCTTGCTATGATGAAGCACATACGCACGTAACATATCTTTGATGATTTGAATGATCCGTTCTGTTTGACTGTCAGTCTGAGGATGATATGCAGAGCTTCTAATTAGAGCGGTGCCTAACATAGCATGAAACTGCTCCCAAAAACGAGCCACAAACTGAGGACCTCTATCGGAGATGATAGTCTTCGGTACCCCATGCAAACAAACAATACGAGAGATGTATAGCTCGGCATACTTTGCAGCGCTATACCTTTTATATACCAGAATAAATTGGGAGCTCTCCGTCAAGCGATCAGTGATCACCCAGATAGTCATGCTTCCTTGATATTAGTGGGAGTCCCACGATAAAATCCATAGAGATGTCCTCCCACTTCCAAGCAGGGATGCTCAACGGTTGAAGGGGCCCGGCTGACTTCAAATGATCTGTTTTAACCTTTCGGCAAGTATCACACTCCACAACATATCGAGCAATTTCTCTCTTCATTCTTGTCCACCAAAATTTCTTGCATAGATCTTGGTACATTTTGTTGCTACCAGGATGAATGGAATACTTGGACAAGTGAGCTCCATCAAGAATCTTCTTTCGTAGCTTGAGATTTTTCGGCACTACTAGCCTTCCCTTGAACCACAAAACACCTTCTTCATCTTGATGAAAACATTTGGCCATATTAGCCTCCACTTTTTCTCGAATATGGGCCATGCCTTTATCTTCCTTCTGGGCTGCAACTATTTCTTCACGGATAGTAGGAATAAGGGCAAGATTGAATAATGCTAGATGTGGTAACACTCGTAGAGTAGGTTCTTTGTCCACTGCATTTGCGAGTCCAATAAAATTGCAATGAGCCTTTCAACTCAGTGCATCCGCAACCACATTAGCTTTACCAGGATGATAGTGAATTTCTAACTCAATCCTTGATCAGCTCTAACCATCTTCTTTTCCTCATATTTAGTTCAGTCTGAGTGAACAGATACTTCAAACTCTTATGGTCAGTGTAGAGGTGCACTAAATTACCCATAAGGTAATGTCTCCATATCTTTAGTGCAAGAACTACCGCGGCCAACTCCAAGTCATGGGTGGAATAATTATGTTCATGCCTTCGGAGTTGGCGTGATGCATAAGCGATAACTCTACCTTCTTGCATTAGGACACAGCCAAGACCTATGCTTGAAGCATCACAATATACATCAAAAGGCTTCCCAATATCTGGCTGAGCTAATACTGGAGCGGTAGTAAGATGCTTCTTCAAAGTCTGGAACGCTTCTTCGCATGCGTGGCTCCATACAAACTTGGTATCTTTCTTTAGTAATTCTGTCATCGGCTTGGCAATCTTGGAAAAATTTGGAATGAACCTTCTATAATATCCTACCAAACCCAGAAAACTTCGGATTTCTGAAACAGAGGTAGGAGACTCCCACTTCACCACATCTTCGATCTTGCTTGGGTCCACGGAGATTCCTTCTAAAGATATCACGTGGCCCAAAAATGGTACTATTTTTAACCAGAACTCGCACTTGCTAAACTTGGCATAGAGTTGGTGCTCTCTTAATCTTTGAAGCACACTTCGAAGATGATTGGCGTGCTCTCCTTCTGACTTTTAGTAGACTAGAATGTCATCGATAAACACAACGACAAACTTGTCTAGCTCTGGCATGAAAACTGAGTTCATGAGATACATGAAATGTGCCGATGCATTGGTCAAACCAAAGGACATGATCAGGAACTCATAAAGACCATATCTGGTGGAAAAGGCGGTCTTCGGAATGTCTTCTTCTTGGATCTTGATTTGATGATAACCGGAACGAAGATCGATCTTGGAGAACACTCTTGCGCCAACCAACTGATCAAACAGAATATTAATGCGAGGAAGAGGATACTTGTTCTTGATAGTGACGGCGTTGAGAGGTCGATAATCCATACAAAGTCTCATCAACCCATCTTTCTTTTTCACAAAAAGCACATGACAACCCCATGGCGAAGAACTAGGCCGAATAAATCCTTTCTCCAAAAGTTCATTGAGTTGCACTTTTAATTTGGCTAATTCTGTAGGTGCCATCTTATACGGTTGCTTGGATTTTGGGGCCGTACCTGGTTGAAGCTCGATCTTGAACTCTACCTCTCGGTCTGGAGGTAACCCAAGTAGGTCTTCTGGAAATACATCCGGGAACTCACGTACCACCGGGATGTCTTCAATTTTCTTCTCCGCAATATGATAAACCACTGCTTCAGGTGTTTTTGAATTCCCCAACACTAGGCAATGCTCTCCATTGATAGGGGATCAAAGCTGAACCATACTAGCAGCTATATCCAAAATAGCTCCATGATATTTCATCCAACTTGTGCCTAAAATGATATCTATCCCTTGTCCCGTCAACACTATAAACTTAGTTGGATATATCTTCCCTCCCAGGTTTATTGGCGCATCTCTCACTTCTAACTTAGCTATTATATCTCCTCCAGGGGAGTGGATAAGATAAGGTGACTTCATCTCGCCACTCTTTATACTATTCTTCTCCACATAAGTATGACTGATGAAATTATGAAATTATGCGATGCACCGGAATCAAACAAGACAAAAGCAGGGTTGCCGTCGAGTGAAAACATACCAGCAAGAACAGATGCATCTTTAGGAATCTCCTCGATCGTAGTATAGTTCACTCGACTGGTCTTGACTGTAGGCTTCTGCTGACCTTGCTTCTGATAAGCACCCTGAGCTTGAGGACGAGGTGCATTCCCTTGCTGCTTCGGCACACGACAATCTTTGGCAAAATGACCTGTACGACCACAATTATAACATGGGTAGTATCCTGATCACACCTGTTGTTGTGGTGGTCGTACGCCCACTGAAGCTTGAGGAGCTGGAGTAGGGGCGCGATACGTGATCTGCTGCTGTTGAGGAGGGCAATACGGAGGACGCTGAACCGGGGTGGAACGATACTGCTGACCAGACGGTGCAGTGTAGATCATCCGATACTTCTGAGGAGCACCACTAGAGGGTCCTGGAGCAAAGCGCTTCTTCTTCTTTTCCTCATGATGAATCTCCCATAGGTCTTCTGTAGTGATGGCATCACTCACTAACTCACTGAAACTTCCACCAGTGTTTGTCCCCATTTTGGCGCGAAGTTTGGAATTCAAACCTTCCAGGAAACAGTTCTTCTTTTCTTCAATGTCCACATACTAAGGAGCATACAAAGAAAGTTGGTTGAAAACCTGAGAGTATTCGTGAACACTGCGGTCACCTTGCTTCAGCGACATGAACTCACGCATCTTCTTCTTCATAAGTCCACAGGAATATGTTGAACCCGAAATGCAGCCTTGAACTCATTCCAAGTCACTTAATGATCAGTAGGCATAGAAGCAATATAGTTGGCCCACCATACATTGGCAGAACCAAGAAGCTGCTGAGATGCAAACTGGGCCTTCTGTTCTTCTGTGCAGCGGATAAGCTTGAACTTGGATTCCATGATGCGCAACCAGTTATCCGCATCGAGAGGGCTCAGTGGCGATGCTGAATGTCGGAGGATGAGTACCTAGAAAATCCGCATAAGAGCTGTGCTGACGATGCGCCTGGTGTCCCTGACGATCAGCATCTCTGATATTCTGTTGAACCAGAGTCCTCAGCAGGCGAGTCTGTTCAACAATGGCTTCAGCAAGTGTTGCTGCTTGAGGAGGTACAGTATCCTGCTGGCCACTAGCACCACCTTCTTTATATTCCTCATTACGTTCAAGGGTACGATCCATCCTGCAATCACAATGCATATCATATTAGCTGACGCGGAAAGAATGTTAAAACAAGGGGTTGAAACTTCTCTCCACCCACAATATGATATCCCTTTCAAAAACATATACCATGACACTAAATTTCAAGCGATAAGCGCACTCGAAATGGTATATATATACTTCTGTATCAGAAAACGCGAGAAAAACAGTACAGCACCCGTTCTGTCTTAGACTGGCAGCAAGCAGAAAAATCAAATTCTAGCTCTCATACAGGCCGAATCAGAACTGGAAGTGAACAACAAAGTCGTAGAGGTTTTCAGTTTCTTTCCAACGCATATTTACTTGTCCTCATACGAAAAGCAGAACAGATGTTATGAATTTTAGAAATCAGGGGTAAGGTGCTGATTTCAGAAATAACGACAGCGATAAGGCTCATTTTCAAAACTCGAGATTGATGGATCGAGAGGCCAAGATGAAAGAAGTCTTTGCTACCCAAGAAGGCTGGATAAAACTTTTGAAACTTTCAAAACCTTTTGCACAAGACAGGAGATTTCTTTTTAGATGATTTGATTATTTACGATTTTAAATTCAAATGCTCAATATGCAATCATCCTATAAAACCTCACCAAAATAGAAACTTGGCCAATATAGATGACCATATGTGACCTCAGTGGCAAACACGATCTCTCAAATTCTACACGTACTAACGGCAACCAATTAGCACACACAAAAGCCACCTGATAAGACAAACGCTAATATAGTCCTTAGTTGGGCTTGAACTAGGGGTTCTTCACGTAGTTAGCTTTTCAAAAATATCTTTAAAGTCGTACTATTCTTGATATTGCTCTGATACCAGCTGTGACAGACCGTCCCTCGAAAGAGATTATCTATCGACCACAGGATCTTATCGAGTGTTACTCGACGAAGCGAGGTCTAACAGTACAACTCAAGCACGATAAAATATAATACAAATGGCTGTTTAAGTTACAAACCAGAGTTCTATCGACCACAAGATCTTATCAGGTGTCACTCGACGAAGCGAGGTCTAACAGTACAACTCAAGCACGATAAAATATAATACAAACGGCTGTTTAAGTTACAAACCAGAGTTTTTATAAGCGCGGAAACGTTCACCTTATTTAAAGACTACTAGGATCTTCTATGTACTAGGCACAAGATGACATCGAGCTCATACGATGCATCTTCTAGCGGCACACAAGAAGCTCAGCGCGGCGAGCAAGGTTCCCAACGGACATAGCCACCCTCGGGGGTTGCTCTTATCGGTTGATCTAGAGGAGAAAAAGAGAGGCCACCTGCAAAACAAAACCAAAAAGAGCCACGCCCTGAGCATTCGAATGCTCAGCAAGTCTTACCCGTCGACATGGCTAACTACAGTCGACTCCAAAGATAAGACAAGGCCGACTCGCATGGGATAGCTGTTTGCAAAAATCAGCGCTAACAGTGGATCCTTACTTTCAAGTTTTAGCAGTAAATTAGTTGCAAGGAAAATAAATTTAATTTGCACTATCAACTAGTACAATCATGGTTGCAAAACAATTATTAGTAACAATACCAACAAACCAGAATACTTACTCATTTCACTGATATTTCACTTCTTAACTACGATGTGGCGCACTGAAACAAGTGGTACTCGTAACTGTGAGGGGCAGCGATTTGAATCGATTTACATCCAGCTGGAGAAACCTGATTACACGACACGTACGCACTTCCAAGAAGTCGTACGTGGCAACCTTTCACACCGATGATACATAGTACCGGTCCGATGATCACCTCTCCCGGGAAGTGGTCCTCCATGCGATAACCTCACCGAGTCTAAACATGGTTAGCCCCAAAGCTCTCCCTTCTAATCATCTCTAGAAGAGAGGTTCGGTTACGTCCAGTCACTACGCACATTGGGCTACATCAGTTTTCTGGGGCCCATATAGCCAGTATGTAATCAGTACTGTTGAAACTTGCTCAATAGGGATGACGACGGTACGGTTCTTAACTGACACAGACAGGGCTACAATACATTGGCCCTGCATCCACAATGGACATATGCCGTGTTTCAACCTACTTCCCTGCCCGGTCTTAGCTTATCATTTCTTATGATAGACCAAGCCATGCTCTCCATTTTCTGTCATACCCTCAAACTCATGGTAACCACCTATAGCTCGTGAGTGAATGGTCAATCACTCGACTTCTACCGTAGCTGCAATAATAAGCCTAGCTCTATATCGATGTATCCGACCCAATACTATTAACCGAGGAAAGGAGCTATCATGCAAGCTATGTTTTAAATCAACTCCTAAGAACCTAATGCACAGTGCAAAATTCATATACTATATAGTGATAAAATATAAGACAATTAAAACAGGGTTAATGCACCGGGGCTTGCCTGGGCTTTGCTCAAAGTTAGACTCCTCGACGAACGGAACGTCGTCGAACTCTCCCTCGGCAACTTCGGGTCTTATCCATGAAATGATATGCAAGGAATGGAATTATGCTAATTTGTAAAAGTCAAAGGCTTGAATTTAAATCACATGCGATGATAGCCTTTTGAAAAATAAAAGTGACCAGACATTTTAGTTCTAAAACCCATTTAAAATAGTTTTCATAAAAGTAAAGTATAATTTGAGTTTTTCAATAATAACAGGGGGATTATAACTAATTTTTGACAAATTTTCAAAATTTATTGAAATCAAATGCATTTATAATGAATTAAACACCATTTAAACACAATAAATCATTTATAAAATTATTTTTGTTGAAAATAAGTATGAAACTTTGCAGAACAAGCAAGTTGGACAAAATAATCAGAAAAGTAAATTTTCCAAAAAATAATAATGCCAAGGAATAATTATAATGCATTAATGAATTATTTTGTGATCTGATTTAAAAAATTATTTTCATGCATAAAATGAAAATTTGTTAACTTTAGAATATAGTTCTAGATAAGAGGATCCTAACAAAATTTATTTCATAATTTTCTGAATTAGAATGAATTTTCTACGAATTTTAGAAGTTTGAAACCATTTTTTGGACAATTCAATAAATTAATTCGCAAAAGAAAAATCTTTTCCAGCCTAAATGGGCTGGCCGCACAGTGCTGAGCCACGGGAAAACAGCCCATTTGGAAAACCCGGCCCAAGGACGAAGCCACATGGACGAACACAGGGATGCGCTGCACGGATCCGAAACGCGGCCACAACTGATCCCTGGGAGCTGAGCTCCCAGTCATGGCGGTTGGGGCGGCCGGCGCGGCGGCGGCGCTCGCCGGTGAGCGGCTGCCAGCGGCTGCACACAGAACCGGGAGTACCAAAACGACGAGCTCGGCAAGGAGAGCGCAATGGGGGTGGTCGCTTCAGTGAGACCCTCACCGGAGGTATGCCATGGACGAGCGGCGGCGTTGGGAGAGCTTCGGCGGCGACTGAAGCTTTGCAGAGACACCGAACTCCGATACGGACACTTCCTAGAGCTTCAGCGCACCCGTTAGGGTAGCGGCGTGTGTGATGTAGTCGTGGGAAGGGGTCGGAACAGGGGTGTCGGCGGCGAGGTGGCGGGGTCCAGCCACGGTGGCGAGAAACGCTCCCAAATTCCTGCTCGATGGATCACGCAACTGGTTGGAAAGCCTGCTTAGGTGGTGCGGAAGCTAGTGAGGAGGCTTCAAATGAGAAGAATCGACGGGATACCGCTGGAGCTCACCGGAATTTGGGGAAAGAACGGTCGGCGGCGTCGAGCTTCCAAACACGGGGAAAAATTCGAAATTCGTCGAGCTTACAGGGAGAGGAGGCGAGCTGAGGTGTGGCGAGCTTTGCGAGTGCTCTAGCGCTGGTGTCCAGGGAAGGAGGAGAGCTAGGGTGGCTCGAGGAGGCGGCTCTGCGGCGGCGTTCGAGGGGCGGAGGTGAGGGGCGCCAGCGAACTCACGCGAGAGAGAGGGGAAATGAGAGGGGCGCCGGGGCCTGAGGACAAGGGGGCGACGTCGGGTCCGCGCGATGATCACGTGGTAGGAGTCGTGGCGCGCATGCACTAGGAGAGGGCGCGAGCTGCGGCAGCTGGCTGTAGCGGTGGCGACGAACGACAGGAGGAGGAAGAAAGCGGTGGAGTCACTGACAGGTGGGGCCTGCGATCCTTTTTCCAATTTCCTGATATTCGCGATTTTCTGTGCAGCATTCTGTTTTGATCCGAAAACAATACTTTCCGAGCTCTGATAAAAATGAAACTTTGCAGGGTAGTAGAAAACTTCAAAAGGAACAACTTTTATTTTGGGCCCAAGTTCAAATTAGAAATAAATTTTATTCTATAAAATTTTGAAAACAGGTAATCATTTAAAGGAGAAAATTTCATTTGGGCCTTTTTCCTTTTGAATAAAATTTTACAAAAATTTCTAAAATTCTATTCTTTGCAATATTTTTAATACAAAAATTTTATTTCTCAATATTGCTTTAAAAAAGTTTTGAACTTGCATTTGAAATTTGAATTCAAATTTGAAATTTGAAAATTCACATGAATTGTTTTAATTGTTTTTGAGCTCGGCTCCCAACATTTTGAATTCGGACAACTTACTTCTTTATTCAAAACACGAAGTGTTACAGGTAAGGCTTGGGTATTTGACTCCCTTGATCGTGAGAGAAGTAACTACAATGATTTCTTGGAAGTCCATGATTCGTAATGATCTCTAATATCATTTTAATTCTTTAGTAATCTGATATTCATAATCATGACACAACATTTCTTATCGGTGACAGCGTTTATCGGTTCTACATCAGGCTTGGAGGACAAAACCATCCAAAACGGATAGAAAAAATGTCGTTCAAAACATATTTTCCGGTACTACTACACCGTAATTCAATAATCTATATCACTGTATTTTTGTCTATATTTTTGAGACATTTAACCTTTCTATTTTGTTCTCAAAGTGTGCAAAATAGGCTCCTGGTAGTGTGCATTGTGGCTACTATGTGTGCAAATACATAGAAAATGGCTCTGAAAAATATATGACATTGCCCAAGGAAGATTATGTATGGAAAAACTAGATGATTCCCCGGCGCGTTGCCGCGGGAATTTGTGAATGATTAAATGATGATATCAAAATATAATTCAATGCGGGATTATTTGTTGCTTCTAAAATGTTATCATGGTTGTTTTCAATATCACTACTCACTAATTGGTTAAAAAGGCATATATACAATGGTACCTACTATTTTTCTTAGATATGAATATGCATATATGATGATTATGAGCATGAGAAACTGGAAAATATTTAATGATTTTGCCAATAAAGTTCATAGCACCTGGCACTATTTTGCAGGTATGATCTGATAAGAAAATGATTAATTGATGTCTCAAAATAATAGATTATACTAAAGAATGAAAAAGAATAATGGGCATGGAAATATTAGAAGCATACATTAAATGGGAACTAAGTAATTGCATAGAAGATAAGTTGTAAAATTTAAAATTTTTGGATATTACCTCTTGAGCCTATCATCAAAATAAATCTGATCAAGCTCAGAGCTGACAGTACCTGCATATACATATGGTAAAAAGGTAACAAACCACAGCCACAAAGTGCAATGAGTAGTCACGTAAGTACAAATTTATATAACAGAGAACTTCTGATAACCGTGTAATCAGAGAGTGGTGAACATGTAGCACTGGAAGAACACATTGTTTGAAGTTTGAACACGTGGGCACTGACACTGGTCACCGACATCAAATTTCAGATAGCAAACTTATGCTAATTTACCTTAACACATTACCACAGCGCAATTTAATCACCAAAGTAAGACTGAATATTCTGAAAATTGAAGCATAATTCAAGGAACTTTGTATCTGTCTTCTTAACCTTGTTCGCTGTTCGTTCAGTCCGCCGCAAGCAGTAAGCTAATCCATCAATCATCAATAATAAATCTAACCATTCACACATATTCCTGAAGGGGATGCGAGGAGGAGAGACCAGGAGGGATCTAATCTCTTGAAACTCATGCGCAGAATCCAGGGCAAGAAACCTGTTTATGGAAACCTACAAATATGCAGAGAAATCATACGAACTTAATTGGAGACTGCACCTACCCCAAACATTCGTAGTAGCATCAATATTTCCAGGTTTCCATCAATCTGCATTCTAGAATAGGCCTTGATATGCGTAACTGGTTCAGATCCATCAACCTGAATATAATATGCATAATGGATCGATTAGCATTGAAACCGTGGAATGAGTAAGAAAGATATTCAGGCCGAAATTGATAAACACATAGAAAGTTTTTTTTTGAGAAATTTGGAGGGAGAGCATCACACCATTTCATTCACTTTTTAGCACATACATGGGGTGATCACATGAAGATTACATAGATAAAGCAGGGGAGAGGAAGAGAACAACACCCACCCTCGATGAAGCAGGGGAGAAATTATGTTATCAAAATAAATTTCATGATCAATTAAATTTGCTACTGCTATGATGACATTCATGGCATGTAGACGGTATAACAAATTTTTTGGTTACGGACCAATTGAGGCTGTCAAAATTAAAATGGTTTAAGAACACCCAAGTTATTGTACACAAATCTATATTCAATCCGTGAAAAAGGCAGAACTTATCATGACTATGATAAAAATACGGAGCATCAGTGTGTTTTGGAGTAAAAATATGTGGAAGAGACTATATTAAAAAATGTGCGCACATTTGTGAAATTCCCTCTGTCCCAAAATAAGTGTCATTTTTTAACTTTCAAAAATCACGTTTAACCAATTGTCTTATTCAAAATTTATTTTGAAAATATTAGTTATTTTGTTGTGAAAATATTAGCTATATTAAAAAAATGAATGATCAAATGTGATATTCAAAAGTAAAAAAAAATATTTATTTTGGAACGAAATGAGTATTGTATATCAACATCTTATGGGTCCACCAAAAACTAAAGTCAGTTAAGTTTCCATACTTAACGATTTGAAAAGCCAAAAAGAAAGCAAGAGCGTTCTAGACCAAGGCAAAAAAGAAAAAAAAGAAAACAGTTGTCATACCACGAATGGAAAGGAACGCACACATATCATGAGGCCATATCTCTAGCTAGACAAGCTAACCCCTATGTAATCATGCGCCTCATCCTGTTAGCTTTTCGCAAGCACAGGAGCCATGGCAACCGGACGAAAACGACGACGCGTCCATACCTTTCATGAGAGAGGCGATCGCAAACCACACACCAGAAGCGCCATGTGCCCTGGGGAAACAGTGTCCGAATCGGGAAATCTTTGGCTCCAATCCAACGACATGATCTCCTCTCCAACGCACACGCAACACGCGGCGGCATTAAGGTCATGTCGGAGGACTGATCATGCAGCTACGAGATCAGGTCAGCTCCGGCCTAATCACCACCGCCGGACACGGCTCGGTTTAGTGCGCTGGTCTCGCCGACCCGGACCACCACGAGAAGAGATATTTGGCGGCCGTGGCAGAAATATCTGTTTTTATGATCACCAGCTGATTCGCAGAAAAGAGAAACAGGGGCTTCCATCCACTTGGTGTGAAATTTTTAACCTTCAGTCACCTTCCAGTAGCCTTTTTTTTCTACTAGTCCCAATGTTCGTGCTAATACTATAGTCTACAAAAAATATTAACTTAAAAATAATATATTAATATTAAAATAATTTTTTTTGTTTTTCAATCACTTTTCTTGGATTTCATATATTTATTTTGGGTATTTATGTTTTGTTAACTAATAGTTGTATGTGTGGGTCTAAGATGGGAGATCGGTGAGATCTCATCTATTATATTTAAAAAGAGCGTCTGTGGAGAGATTATATTTGTCAGATTTGTAAGAAAGGATAACTCTAGATGCATTTTACATGTGCACGTAGTTTAACTCATCTCTGTTGAGAACATTTTACTGTGTATATGTAGAAAAGAAAAACTGTGTTTTTTAAGAAGTAGAGATAGAGATTTTAAATATACTAATTTTATCTTCGTTTCTTGTGATTATGTCCATTTGCCGGGCAGCTTTCTTTGTGAGAGTGAGAAGCAATCGACCAAGGAACAATAATAATGAATGAGAAACTTTTGTGCGCCAAGGGGAAAACTTAGTAGTATTTGTGTTGCGTAAGGGAGACTACAGCCATATCAATTGGCAGAGGGATAAGTTTATTTTACCCTATCAATTATTGATGTTAGTCCATTTCACTCTCTCAACTATAAAATCAAATACTTTACACCCTGAACTATTCAAAACTATTTTAAGTAACCCCCTAAAGTGGTTTTAAAAGTGGTTTTGCCAACGTGACGGTACACATAGTCAATGACGGGTCACTATATTATTTGTTATCACTTTTTTATTTGTTGACGCTCAAACTTGATCTTAAAATTACTCTTTGTCATCTTCTTCATAATAGAAACGTGAAGTATCCACAGCTTAAACAAGTAATATTTCTCAATGAAAAAAATACAATATATCAAAAATAATTTCTGAATTGTTCTCACTATATGATCGACATTTATTTATTTTAGTTTAATACAATATTGATGCAATTTGAGATGTTTTAAAACTATCTTTGCCATGTCACCGTCTATGTGTACTTTCACGTAGCCAAAACCATTTGTCAAACCACTTTAGGGGGCTATTTAGACGGTTTTAGATAATTTAGAGTGTAAAATATTCAGTTTTATAGTTGAGGGGGTGAACTGGACTAATATAATAGTTGAGGAGGTGCAATAGATTTATCCCATTGGCATAAAACGAAAAATATCTCTAATAGCTGCATCAAGTGGGTTACGTGCATCAGTACAAAGAGTTTACGCATTGCGTCAAGTGGTAGAAAAATGAAAAATAAAAAAATCTCTAATAGCTCCATCAAGTAGGTTACGTGCCCCTGTCGAAAAAAAAAGAAAGTATGTTACGCGCATCAATATTAAGAGCTTGGATTTGGCTGATTAATTGTTTGCCAACTAAAATTAGTTTTTTTTCAAACAAATGAACTATTAAGGGGACTCCACCCCCAGACTAATTATTTTCTAATTAATCAATCCGCGAGGTTAACAGGGACTAACAATTCGTAAATACTACAAAATGTATAAAATGATCTTGATATTTTTTCAAAAACCAAGTTGGAAACATACTTATTTTTCGAGATTCGTAATCGAAGACAATTAGCTAGGGACGAAACATATTATTGAAGGATATAGTAACAATTAGTCTTACCTCCAAACAGATTATGGACTAATAATTAGTTGATATGACTAATAATTAATCGGCCGGATCCAAACAGCTCTAAAAGTTCACACATAAGTGCACAATATTTTACTATCCAAAGATTTTTATTCGCGTAATATGCTTCTGTTTAAGAACCTTTAAAAGCAAGCCTAATTATTCATCGCAAAAAAGGAAAAACCGAGGCTGTTTGTAAAAAAAATGTTCACACAATATTTTTCTGCTTAAAGACCTTTTAAAATTAAGCCTAGGGCGGATCCAGAGAGTTTGCCCCCGTTACAGCACCCCCTTTATGCTGAGACATCCTCTTATATTAAAAATTAGTCACTGTAAATTATATAAAAAAAAACTCATTTAGATATTCTCTTCATTATTTAATTGTTGTCATTGTTGATTTCTAATTTCAACTTCGACTATTCGTCTTATTCAAAAAAAAGTTTGATGAATATCATATATTTTGTTGTAATTTACCCTATCATTAAAAGTATTTTAATCACACCTTATAATTTTATGTATTTAAATTTATTTTTTTAATAAGACGAATGATCAAAATTGATATTAAAATTCAATAGCGACAACACCAAAAGAACAGAGGGAATACTTACTGCCTCTATCCCAAATAAGTGTTCGTTTGAATTTCGTGCCATCTAGCTTTGACCAATGATTTTTATAGATTTAATTAACTTTAAAAGCTTAGTATTTGTACTTTTAAATTCTTCATAAAAATACTTTTATAATATATATTTTTTATATATTAAAAATAATTTATATTTATAAAAATCATTAATCAAAGACAAGTTTAACGAGACTGAGATGAACACGTATTCTGGGAGTGAGGGACAAAGGATCCTCAAAGTTGCATCTAAGAACCGCCCCCTAAAGCGAGCGTATTTATCCCTCGTAAAAAGGAAAAAAATTGAACCGATTTATTATCGCGTAAGCAAAAGTCTTCCGGCCCCCAAACACGACCTAAAAAACACAAGTCCTACATAACATCAAAAGCACATTCCAGCGTATTGCTTGATCCAACAACAGAGAGCGCCCCCGCGCATGCTCTGGCTCCGAAGGGAATGTTGCTGCGCAAGCGACGGCCCTCTCCCTCTCTCTCTCCACATGGTGTCCGTGCTCTGCTGACTCGTCCGGGGTCGGCGTGGCCTATAGCTTCCCCTGCACCCACGGCTCTGCCTCACACCTCTCCTTCCTCCTCCTCTCCTCTCCTCGTTAAAAGCTCCGCTTCCGAGCTTTCACCTCACTTGACACGGCGATCCACTCAACTC
>BCLF01000111.1:0-43398 GCA_001602275.1 Zoysia japonica | reverse complement strand
TTGATGTCACCCTGGAATCTTGAATGGTCAATTGTTGCCTAATGATTGTGTAGTATCGAATTAACAATCCCTTTAAAGCTTAACCACATAAATAATGCCAAACCGGAAGATTATTATCATAATGTTGAAGCTGGACATGGTTACATTTATAAATGTTTGGGATACATAGCAAAAAAATTAATGAATTTCAGATAGTACAAAATTGTGTAAAACTTTCTACGAAATTTCTCTCGTTTCAAACAACTCTTATTGTGTCTCATCCTCACTCATCTATTGATCAGGGGTTCGGCTGCCAAGGGGACACCATCTTCTGCGGCATCTTCGACGGGCACGGTCCCTGGGGCCACTACGTCGCCAAGGCGGTGCGTGAGTCGCTGCCTCAGTCGCTTGTGTGCCACTGGCAGGAGGCCGTCAATTTGGCGTCGCTGATCGACGGCGAGAAGAAGCTCAATGACTGCCGGTTCGATCTGTGGAGGCAGTCCTATGTGGCCGCCTGCGCCTCAGTCGATGACGAACTCCGCCGCAGCCGTTGCCTCGATGCCGTGCAGAGCGGCAGCACCGCGCTGTCCGTCGTCAAGCAAGGCGATCTCATGGTCGTCGCCAACGTCGGCGACTCCCGGGCTGTCCTTGCCACCACGGCGGACGACGGCGCCGTCGCCGCCGTCCAGCTCACCGTCGACTTCAAGCCGAACCTGCCTCGTAAGTCGTCATTCTACTTCAGGTGAAATCGTGAACTGCGACGGCGGCTATCATGACAATGTTTGTGTGGAAACCGGTTGGATGCAGAGGAGAAGGAGCGCATTCAGCAGTGCAACGGCCGCGTGCACTGCCTCGCCGACGAGCCGGGCATGCACCGCGTGTGCCCGCCCAACCGGGAGTCACCGGGGCTCGCCATGTCGCGCGCTTTCGGAGACTACTGCATGAAGGACTACGGCGTCATCTCTGCGCCGGAGGTGACGCAGAGGAGGATCGGCAGCAGGGACCAGTTCGTCATCCTCGCCACCGACGGGGTAACTTTATTAGTCAATGAACCGTGTCGATTTCAAAAACTAACTGATTTCCTTTTCCTTTCCCCTCAATACGAACGACGGGCTGCTAACGGTAGGAACTTTTCCGGCAGGTCTGGGACGTGATCTCCAACGACGAGGCCGTGCAGATCGTGGCGGCGACGCTAAACAGGGAAAAGGCGGCCAAGCGGCTGGTTGAGTGCGCCGTCCGCGCGTGGAGGCGCAAGCGGCGCGGCATTGCCGTCGACGACTGCTCGGCGATCTGCCTCTTCTTCCACTCGCCGCCATCCTAGACGCACACAGCCACACCTTTACGTGCTCGGATGGACGTCAAAGGAGAGAACAAGACGCACATCTCAAGACTACGATTAACATGGCCATCGCATTAGAGAGTGCAATTTCGCCTTCCATAGACTCGGAACGTGCAATCCCATGATTGGGAGACTGCACGATCGACGGATCTGGATGGTGACCTAGAGCTGGTGGATGACCATACTCTTCGATTTATTTAGAGTAGCTAAACGTTACTCCCTCCATCTAAGAATGTTAGTGAATCTGAGTTTGATTAAAGTCAAAGAGTTTCAACTTTGACTAATAATATCTCAATAGATTAATTATTTGAAATGTCAAGAATTACTTATTATGATACTATTTTATGATGAATCTAACAACACTATTGATACTTTATCAAACAACATAAATTTCTATATTTTGATGGTCGAAGTTTAAATTGTTTGACATTGATCAAAATTTAGAAATGTTACTTACATTTATGGATGGAGAGGGAGTACATCCGTTGTGTAATTATATTTTTTGCAAGGTACAGAAATGTAACACCTCATGAAGAGCAAAATTATCATAGTCCATGTGGCCCGCTTGCTACTTGAGTAGCCTTCTTTGATCGATGTAGAGTAATCTAGTTCATTTTCTAAATCTAGTCGATTCCAAGCCGCTATCGGACTCAAATTTCATTACTTGGCGAATCAGAATCATATGTTATCTGTAGCTGTCTGTTTACATGCTAGATTACCTAAAATATCAATTATGAAAAGAAAGCAACACAATTGTTAGATACAACACCACGATGTGTTAACCCAGTTCTGGAGTAAATACACTGCTAGCCACAAATAAGATTTCTAGCGTCCATTTGGTTCATGCAGTAATACCCTATATAGAGGTACAGTTTGACACAATAAATATTGCCGTCCATGCACTGCTAGCCACAAATAAGATTTGCAGCCTCGATTTGGCTGTTAAGTGCACAAGATTCTTCTTTTGTAAGTTATGTACATGCTGTATTTTATTTATTAGCATGGACTTGTAGCTAAGAAATACGACGAGGCAGTCTGACCTATTCCCTCCGTCCCTCGAAAAAATGACGCTTTTGACTTTTAGATATTATATTTGACACTTCGTTTCATTATCCAAAAAATTGAGAAAATATCAATTTTTTATTGTGAATTGTTTTATCATTAAAATACTTTAATCATAACTTATTTATTTTGAGATTTGCACAAATATTTTGAATAAAACCAACGGTCAAACGTGATCTCTAAAAGTCAAAAACATCATATTTTTTTAGGATATAGGTAGTAGTAAGTACACAAGTTACGTCGGCATTGATGATTAGCTGGTTGGTCATTTTTGATGGATTAAGGTCGATGCGTGGCTAATGACGCAATCACTTTTTCTCAATTCTGGACGTGACTTGCCATGATTCCAGTATAAGCATGTGGATGAGATTGCAAGATGTTGCTTTCTGTAACCG
Organism: Zoysia japonica; assembly: GCA_001602275.1. NCBI lineage: Eukaryota > Viridiplantae > Streptophyta > Magnoliopsida > Poales > Poaceae > Zoysia > Zoysia japonica. The sequence goes on along the minus strand of BCLF01000111.1, from coordinate 40,623 downwards.
GCTGTAATTAGTTATCTCCAGTAATGTCTATTGAGGGAGTTATGAGAAACTGTTATTGTTGTTTCGATCAGTAGTCTATCCCGTGTGCTGCAGTCGCACCGCCAGTGACCTGAACAAGATAAGATAATTGCCGTATTAGTATGTTGTCAATCGAACAGCAGCCGTGCCGAGAAACAGTTAGCCAGATGTCCTCACCTCTGAAGAATTTTGCAGTACTCCCATTACTAGACGAATGTCACCATCAGAGAAAATGACGGTCGAGACGAGCAGTCTCTAATCAAGAAGCAATCAGTTTCAGCAGTATTTAGGTCTATCCAGTTCAAAATCCAGTAAACGAAATTGATTACCGTCTAGTCCCCCACAGGATGAACGAGCTAGCTGCCCGATATATGGCCATTCATTAGCCGCTGAATCGTTTGCCTCCAGCAGCGGGAATAAGGAGTCTAAGTTGCAAGTGAGACGGGTGTTGTCTGTCCGCGATCTAGATTGTTTGTCACAAAAGAAAAAAGAAATATGCAGGTTTTGCGAAAATTTAATAATTTATCAACTCAACCCACAATTTACCACTTATTATTACGTATAGACCTAATCCAAATATTAGTGACATTAAAATCGTTTTTTTGTTCTACCCCATATGTGAATTTAAAGTTAGAGCCTACAATTAAAACCTTGTGTTCGCACCATAAAATTTCAACGAAATTGACCAAAATTTGTTGGAGAATATTCTAAATAATAGTAAGCTACTTTGTGCAAATTAGTATAAATAAAGCAAACATAATAAGATTGCGGGCTTTTGTGGTTTTTGCGGACGTAACCGCTTATCTAGTGGACTTGGTGGATGGACTACTGTTATGTTATATCGAGAATAACGTTTGTCCAAAAGAGCCACTAACATGAATTTTACAGGGCGGGTATACAGGCTCGTGGAAATACTCGCTCCATTTGCAACTGAATAAAGAGACAGTTTTAAGCCGATTGTAATTCATATTGATCAGCTACAAGAGATATACCAAGTGTTTCATTTTAAATTTCTGAAGTTTGTTCATCATATGCTAATTACTTCGCTTTCAGTCCTGAAATATTCAAATTAGACTAGAATGCTACAAGAAACTTTGCATGTATCCACCTGATCTGCTCGCCGCCAGCCAGGGGCGTCCCGTAGAATTGAGAGGCCCTGTGCAAAACAACAAAAGGGGGCCTAAAAATATAGTACTAAATTCTAAATAAAAATAGTAACATATATAGTTATGTACATTAAAGAATGTATATATTATCTTACCATTATTTGAAACGCTCTATTCTTTTAGCATTTTTTGAAATGAAATCTTCAATGATATTTTCATAATCAATCTTCTCCAGCATGTCACTCTCAAGTGTTATTACTGCCAAGGCATTAAGTCTTTCTTGTGTCATTGTAGTTCGCAAGTAAGACTTCAATAACTTCAATTTAGAAAAGCTCCGCTCTGCTGATGCAACTGTCACAGGTATGGTTAGTAGAACTCTATATGCAATGGTTGCATTCGGAAAACACTCATGTCGCTTCAAAAAGTTAAGTATTTCAACTGGGCCTTTATTTTCTTGAGGAATAAAATCTTGGAGAAAAATCAGCTCCACATAAAGGTCATCAGCATCAATATCAGATTGTCCATCTCGTTTAAGTGCAGCCTCAAGATGATGACAACAAGATTTCAAGGTCGTATTATCCAATGAGCGCAATGCATCAGAAGTAAATAAGAAACCAAATATTTTCTGGTAACCTTGATACTGCTCAAATCTCCTTGTAAGAGAGGAAATAGCTTGATCAACAATTGGTATGAAATAGTTGATTCTAAATGATTCCTCCCCAGATTGTGTGCTAGCAGCATTTGTGTCATCTGGAATCTCATCAAAATGCCTGTTTCTTTTAATTTGCCTTTTTTTATGAAATGTTGTACTAATATCCATGTCAAGTGCAGTTTCTTTAGCTGCCTCCAACGCATTTAAGAAACCTGTTTCTCTGTACTGATTGAAGAAAGAAATCAACCCCTGCACTTTCTCAATAGCAACATCAATAAGCATATCCTCTGATTGCAATTCTTTGCTTACAAGATTAACATCATATAAAATGTCATACCAAATGATTATTGCCACTAAAAATTCATACTCTCCAAGTTCATTATTTGCTAAGGATTTAGCCTCATTGCTTGTTGATGGATTGTTATCAATATCAGATACTTGAAGTAGAGCCTCTCGAATATACACTGAAACCTAATAGCTTTAACACTATCAATACGACTTTCCCAACGAGTAGCTGACACTGACTTCAGAGTGACTCTAGTTATGTTATCTTTCAAAATCTGCCATTTCTTAGTAGAATTAGCAAAACATTTGTAGATGCGTTGGATGATTCCAAAAAAATCTTTGGCTTTACCACAAGTCTTAGCCATATCACAAAGAGTTAAATTAAGGCTATGACTACCACAAGCAGAATAGAAAGCTCTCGGATTTATATCCAAAAGTTACTTTTGTACACCTTGATGTTTTCCTTTCATATTTGACCCATTATCATAGCCTTGTCCTCTAACATTATCTATATCAAGACCAAGATTCTTTAGTTCTTCTTCTAGCACATCAAAAATTCCTTGACCAATTGTATCATTTACCTCCAAAAATCCTATAAATGATTCTTCGACACGAACTGGACATGAAGAGGAATCCACATACCTTATAATTAAAGTCATTTGTTCTTGGTGGCTTGCATCAGGAGTACAATCAAGTATGACAGAGAAATATTTTGCTTGCCTTATTTTTTTAATAATTTCAGACTTAATCGCAGAACCAAGATTATGTATCAACTCATTTTGAATCCTTGGTCCAAGATAATGTACATGTGTTTCATCACATGTAATACGACGGACATGCTCTTGAATAACTGGATCAAATTCAGCCAACATTTCTATCAAGCCTAAGAAATTCCCATTGCTCTCTTCATATAATTTGCCATTATGACCACAGAATGCTAAGTTATGCTTGGCAAGAAATTTTACAATTGCCACTACTCTGAACAGAACTTTTTTCCAATGTTCCTTTTCTTTCTCAAGTTGTCGCTGAGCCACTTTATCAATGGTCTGATCCTTTTGAAATCTATTGCGCAAATCATACCATGTGGTCATGGTCAAGACATGATCTGCACTTGTTTCATGCTCTCTTAGTCTTTCACTAAGATGTGCCCAATCATTAAACCCATTATTAGCCAAATTACCTTTCCGATGCCCTTTTGTGAATAATTTACAACTGAAGCAAAATACTCTGTCAAGTTCTTTGGAATACACTAACCAATCTCTATCACAGACTTCTTCATTTGGTAGAATTCTAGTATAGAATACTGCAGAAAACCTTCTAGAATATTTATCTTTTGGACCTTTCTGAATTGATAAGTCTCTTTTAGGACCCTTTTCTGCTAAGATGTCAACTTGTTCACGATCTAGGGAATCCTAATACCTTGGATCAAATATGTCAGGCTTGAAAGAAACATTTGCAGCATGAGTACTATCCAAGTTAACACTGACATTATCAGGAGTTTGCACATCAATATTTTCTACCTCTGGCGCACCATCATTAGGAATAGGATCATTATCAATTTCTGTATATTGTGCAAGCATCTCATCATTGGGAGAAGAATCTTGTGGTTCTCTAGTAATAAACCTCTGCATCGCTCCTTTCTAAGATTGAGTTAATTCTTCAATTCTTTGTTTTTTCTTACGCTTCTGATTTCTCGATTCATATTTTCTAACTCGGTTTGACGAAGACATGCCTTATAAGTTGAAAAAAAAACTAGATCAATTTGGGCCTCTGGTTACTATACACAAGATTAATTAAACACAGAGCGAGTCCTGGTCATTTTACCGGTGTCAAAGCGGGTCCTGGTCGCACGACGGCGACGCGAGTCTTCAGTCCAAGGAATGATGACGACGAGTCACGACGCAGTGCCTTCGACTCCAGGGCAGCTGCAGGGGTAAGGAGGTGATGAACGGAGCAAATCACTAATCAGTCGCTTGGTTTTCTTTTCTTCGGAGGCAACAGACCTGACGGGAGTCCAGGGGCAGGGCAGGCGGCGGCAGGCAACGATGAACGAAGCTGCTCGTGCCTTTGTAACGGAGCCGGAGAGAATTGGGATCGACACCCACGATTGTGGCTGATTTGTTGCCTAGAAAAAAGTCTAAAAATACAATATATATCTACAATACTTAATAAATTTAGAGGCCCTATAATTTTGGGGGCCCTGTGCCGTCGCACAGCTCGCACGGGCCGAAGGACGCCCCTGCGCCAGCATATGCAGATGGTTCGTTCCGCCCACTGTTTAGCACAGAATTGCCGCTGGTTTCTCGAAGCAGCCAAGAAGCGGCAACTTTAGCAGCTCGCATCAGGCGACATGATCGACCTCAGCTGCCCTCCAACAGAAGCTCCAAAATGCCCTTCTTGTTGTCTCCTGACGCATATGCACCGACTCCCAACATCAACTAATCAACCGTGCACGCTTCAATGCTTCCAATCGACGTGAGAGATATGATGATGATCCGACGAAAAAGTAGACTCCTCCGTTTTTAAATTAATGTCATCGTTGATTTTTAATATTAACTTTGATCATTTGTATTATTCAAAAAATTAGTTAAAAATATAAAATTTTAACTCAGCCGTCATTCTCAGTGGCAAGCGTACAATAATGGTAATGCGAGCACGCCAGCTGACACGGATCCACGTCAAGTTCCGTCCGTTCCTTCTGCAGATACATGCTCCCAGTTGCACTTTAGATGCAGCTGCTTGAAATGCGGGATTTCACTAGCCACGAATCTATACATTGCTACGTACTCCTTTTGGTATTAAATTATTGACACCGGTGATTTTTAACATCAACTTTGACTATTCATCTTATTCAAAAAATTTGTTAAATTTTATTATTATTTAATTTATTATTAGTGAAATTTAAATCACGACTAATAATTTTACACATTAGAATAAAATTTTTGAATAAAACAAATGGTTAAATTTGATGTTAAAAAACAATTGTATCAATAATTTAAAACCGGATGGAGTATATCAATATGTAAAATAAAAGTAAAGATACAACTCTAAGTAAAACCTATGCGGTGAGCCGGCTACAGAGAAAAGTCAGAAAAAACACGTATTTTGAGACTGAGGGGTACCTACTACTATTTCCATTATTAATCTATCTGTGGACTTGTACGGTGCAAAAGCAAGTACGTCGGTCGGTTGTTTTACTCGTTGGTTCTGATCAACAGCTGAGCATGGATCCACATTCTCCAAAGGTTGGATCCAGCTCACTCATGCATGAGATATCACGGGCACCATATTTGTGTTATCTTTGTAAAAGTATACTCCCTTCGTTTTTTTAATTGTTATCACGGTTGACTTTTAATTTCAACTTTGACATATTCGTTTTATTCAATTTTTTTAATAAATATCATGTATTTTGTTATAATTTAATTTATTATTAGAGCTATTTAAATTATAACTTACAATTTATCATATTTGACTAATCTTTTAAATAAGATGAATGATCAAAGTTTAAACTTGTAATTAGGGCAAGCTCGCTCATTTGCGATACATTCGCCACTACTCAAAGTTAATAAGGTGCTCGATTGACCGTACCTCATCGATACTTAATTTAAGATCGTGTGGATTGCAACTTATGACAAGCAATACATATAAGAAAATATTGATTCATTAAATTTTGAACTTTTGATCTGAAACGTACGTACAAACCTCCATTCACAAAACAACACTAAAGAAAGAACCCTATCCTTGCATATGAAAATGGCCAACTGGGGTGTAGCTGGCAAAGCGCAATGGCAAGGGGCAGATCTTGCAACGTCAGAAAAGCGACGAATGTTGGCGGCGCATGAGGAGAAAGTGCCGCAGGGAGTATATGCTGAATGCTAGTGGGTGTGTTGATCAGTTGGTAGAACCACACTTGCTGCTTGACTCGTGTCACCGGTAGATGGCCCGCCACTCTGAATTGTTCTGCAAATTGCATGATAATTTATGGTATGGAATTTAGGATGGAATATTCAGCAGGCAACACGGAGATCATGGCTGCGCTTGATCAAACACTATCGCCGAAAGTGTTGTATAAGTACTCCCTCCGGTTTTAAAATATTGACACCGTTAACTTGCAACATCAACTTTGACCATTTGTCCTATTTAAAAACTTTTGTACAAATGTGTAAAATTTTGTTATTATTTGATTTATCACTAGTGAAATTTAAATTACAACTAATAATTTTACACAATGGAACATTTTTTCTTAAGACGAATTGTCAAAAGTTGATATTAAAAATCAACTGTGTCAATAATTTAAAACATGAGAGAGTATTAAATTCTTGCTTATTTTGTCAGGATAATGGATCTGCTCCAGTCCTTTACCGACAATGGATCTCAACAAAACAAACGAACTATTAGGCCGTACTATCAAAGAATTTGCTATCTGGTACCTGTATGTAGCTCGACCAATCACTCTCTAGTGCACACATCAACTTTCTGACTAACTGAGATGAGGTGACAATAATTCAAGCTCTTGTGTAACATCCCGGAATTTCGAATTATTAAAGTGACGAATTTTTCCCAATTCCGTTCCGATTGAATTATCTATCCCAATTTTCATTCTCTTCAAAAATCAGTTGTTCCGAATTTCATTCTGTCCAATTCGAAATCTGTTTATCTAAATTGTTCCGGTGCTGAAACAATTTAGTCCGCGTATTTTACGTTGGGGCTAAAATTATTTTCCGGAATCTTCTAATTAATTTTTCAGATCTCTAAATATCTTCTCTAATTAATTTCTTCAGCTTTCTTAATAATTTCACGGTTTTCAATTAATTTTCCAGATTAATTCCTAATCCTACCCCCATTCTAATCCCCTTCTATAAATATCCCTCTAATCATATCCCTAATCTCTATCTCATGTTCTTTTCCCCTTTTTCCTTTCTTCCACCGCAAGCCCGAGAGTTCTGCAGCCGCGTCGCTCTGCTCGCCTCGTCTCGCACGCCGTCGACCCTTCTCCGCGTACTGCCGACGCCGCTCTCGCCTCGTCGCTCGCGCCACTCGAGTTCCCGCGCTCGACCGCTGGTCCCCGCGCTGCAGACGCCGACCCCGCACGTCGTCCTCCGGTCCGAAGACTCCAGCGCCGACCCCCCCGCGCTGCTGTCGTCTCCGGGTTTCGCGATCTAGTCGCCCGACCGGTCCGAAGCCTGCACACCCGCGCCAGCCACTTGGAGGACGCGAAGCCCGACGCCATCGCCGGCCTCCGTCCGGATTTCCGTAGCCGTTGCCGCGTCCGCGTGAATCCCTGCACCATCACCTCCTGCTCACGCCGCCTAACGTCTTCTGCGCCGACGATTTCCGTGCTGCGTCGCCAGCACCGATTTTCGACTCGCCTCCCCAAGCTATTCCAGTGCGAGTTCCGATCTCCGATTTCGGTTTCGATTTCCAATTTCGCGGTGAAAAATTCCTCTCTCTTCAATTTCTTTTTCCTTCCCGATTAATTGTTAGATTAATGGTTAATCTAGTTGTGATTAATTATTCTGCGATTAATCTAAATCCTTGTTATCTCGATCGTCAACAATTTTCGGGGAACTCCGTTTGATCTCCGATTATTCCCAAAATTGTTCCGTTAATTTGTCTCGTCGCGATTGTCGTGTAGGGTTGTTCTGAGAAACGTTTTGCGCACGTTTAGCCTAGTAGTTCAATTTAGATTTAATTTCCAGTTTTAATTGTTGCGTAATTAGTGTCTAATTCCCTGTTCGTTTTGTGTTTAGCCGGTGTTCCTGAGGAGGAGTTCCGCGAGCCAACTCAGTTCGGCGATCCGGATCCCGACTTCGATCTCGAGTTGCCAGGCAAGCCGCGTTCCTTGATCACTTTGTACCCAGTATTTTAAACTGCATGTTTTGTTTGCAACCCTAATTTGCATGCCAACTATTTTAAAATATGCTAGCAACATTCCTAAGCCGTGCCTATTTACTGTTCCACAAATATGAACCCTAGGATTGCTTTAGAATATTTATTTTATTTTTATGCTTAGCCATGCTTAGTTGCATTAATTTTTATCTCACACCTATCACTATAAAAATGGAATTTGTGTTAAATGATTTTGAACTGTGATTCAAATGTGTGAGTTTTACAAATAACTATACATAACTATTTAGCGGGGGCAGATGGAGTATGAGGAGCTGGGGGACTTTTGGGAAGTCCCTGTGGGCGTACCTGTTGCGGGTACAACGGGAAGATCCGGGCTGGAATCGTTCCGTGAGACTTGTTGTTGGCATTGAGGTTGGAGATGGTGCCTGCCCCAGCAATTAAGGTCCGAGTCCTTCGAGCCTTGTACGCTCAGTTGACAACCATGCACACCATGTTACCCTGTATGGGCAGTTGGCTTGATCTTGAAACTTGCCGAGACTGGTTGTTTACTCGTGGGTTGGCGGTGTTGTGTTAGTGTGGTGTAGAGCTCTGACTCCCCACATGAGATCAAGATACCCCACCTGATCAATGGTAGGCTCTTCACAGCTCCAGGACCCGATTGCATAGGCTTTTGGGATCCCTATCCTGGAGGACGGACGACGCCAGTTAAAGCTTGTGGATGGGTCTTGTGTGTTTGTCGGGGCTACGACGGTAGTTTCCGATGACGCTTCTCGTGGGTCCAGGTGCATAACCTCTGCAGAGTTTTAGTCGATGCGCATTGCCACGTCCTTTTGGAAGGACACCCCCTGAGTTGTGCTCCTCGTTGAGTAGTTTTGTTTTTCTTCCTCCTCTCCTTTCTCAAAATGTTTTTGACTCCGGCCTTTGAGCTGTGGCCGAGTGTGGAGTTACATCGGCATTAAAATGAACCCCCGTCCGAGATAACGGAGATCTCTGCGGGGCAAGATAATAAAATTTGACAAGTTTTAAAATAAAGCTTTCTTGCATCCTTTAAGTAAAATAAAATGTTTTAAACTTGCATTTAGCACTTGAGCCTCGCCTTTACCCTTGAAACCATTTGCATGCATACATTGTTGTTAGGTAGTACGCGGTTTGCTGAGTATTCGTACTCACGGCTTTCTAATTTGTTATTTTCAGAGGATACTCTCAGCTTCGACTTCGACTACGTCTCTGACGGTCCGTGACGTCCACTCCTGCGCTCAAGCTAGTCTGTGTGGAGGAGGGTCGCTACTGCTGCCATGTTGAAGCTTCCGTTGCTGCTCTTGTTGGATTCTCGATAGTGATATATCTGCTCTGAGATGTTTCCGGCCTGTGTGCCGATGGACCCCCTTTGGAGGATTTTATTCTAATAATTCACTTTGACTTGCTATTTTCTATTTTCATTTCTTGTTTAATATTTCTGTTATGGTTTATTGATTGATCGCTTGTGATGTCGTGCTTGTCAAACTCCTGGGATTGGTAAGGTCGCAGAAGATCGGAACTTATCGAAAGGTAATGAAAATCCCGGTCGTTACATCTTGCATGATAGAGATAGATGGATCATGAACGAAGACTACGAAGTAGATAACCACACAAAGAGATGGATGCTCTGTATTCAGATTTGATTTGCACATGAAGCATCCGTTTCAGCAGGTGATGATGGTTGTTGGAGACGGCGATTTGGCACTGCCAGTGGCAGAGCCTGCCTGCCGGCTACTGCCGAGCCGACGGTGGTGCCGGCCATCTTTCTGACTCACACCAGCGTCATTCACCACCACCTGCCTCGCCAGTCACATGGTCCTGGAATTTCCGTGACCCTCTGCCATGTCATCGCGTGTCCCATAGTGGGGAGGCAGTTTGTCGCTACAATGGCGCAAACAACAGTCCCTGCGCTTGAGCCAGGACGAGTCAAGATCTGAATTCGTTTTACAGGCTGGTTCTACCCATCTCTTTTATTGAATTCCATGTTCTTGTATGATAAGATGGAACATTTTTTTTAGAAGCTGCTAGATCGATGGAGCTGTGCGTGGTGTGTGGTTTCGACTTCTCCTAGCCATGTGACAACAAAAATGGAAACATACATAAGGGATGGATAGCGGTATAAAAGAGACCATCCACTAGCTAAACCTAATTACTCTCTCCGATATTAAATTATTGACACTGTTGGCTTTTTACATCAACTTTAACCATTCGTTTTATTCAAAAAATTTGTTCACATGTTTAAAATTAATAATCATGCTTTAAAAACCACTAATAATAAAGTAAATAATAGCAAAAATTTTCATACTTGAATAAATTTTTTGAATAAGACAAATGGTCAAAGTTGATGTTAAAAGTCAACGGTGTCAATATTTTAAAATCGGTCTCCCCTCCCCACTTTTAAAAAATTACTCTGATTTTAAAATATTAGCATATTACGTCTAACATGAACTTTGGCCATTCATTATATATTCAAAAAAATTATTCAAATGTGTAGAATTATTAGTCGTGTTTCAAATATCACTAATTTATTGTACTTTTAAAAAAATGAATGCTCAAATCTGATGTTAGAAGTTAGGTGTCAATATTTTAAAACCAAATTGTGTAGTTCACTTTTTGTGAACTACGAGATTCGCGGGTAAACTTAGGTGCACCTTTGTACACAAAGTGGGATGTACATGAGTCACTGGTGAAGCTAGAAGTAAGGATCAAGTAACCCAGAAGAGGGTTGAATCGGACACTCACTATTCTAACTTTTCTACCACACACTATCAACTGGAGAGCTAGCACTCAATTCTTAGTAAACTAGTGAAAAGATAACACTCAAGGAACAGCCAAATATGCTAGAGGCTATCAACAAATAACACTAGAGCTAGGCTAAAGATAAACAAGAACAACAACTTAGTATAGAGAGATAAACCAAGGACGGGGCTAGGAGCTTGCTAGACAAAGGATAGCAAAACTAGCTAGAAGCAAAACAAGGCATCAAGAAACCCCTAAACATGCTAGTTATGATATTAAAGCAATCAAACAAGACACACTAGCATGAGAGTCACCATCAGTGAACTAAGAGAAACTTATCAATACTACTTGCATGAATAAAAGAGGGGAAGGTAAACAACAAGTCGTAAAGAGAGAAGGGAGGCTTAAGATTTTTTTTCTGAGGTCTCGAAAGGATGGAACCTTCTCCGACTCCTCGTTGGACCACTCCCGTCGGAGTACCGGTCCCTCCCTCCATTTCTGGAACGGTGCTATCTAGGGCACACTTCACTCCCTGAGTGAAGTCACCGGCGATCCCGGCTGTAGTGAACAATGCCCACTAGCAAGAGCAAGCCTTCAAGGCTCGGGTACTCACTCTTGGTGTCCATTTCAAGTAGAGGACCCGAAACCACTCACAAACTGGTGACATCTTCCACAAATGCCACGAAAGCTCAATCACCAACTCATAATCGGTCTAGGCTGCCATAGACCAAGAGTAACAAGTCTTATCACTCCTCTCTTGCCTCACAAGTTCTAAAAATGCATGGATACTCTAATTACTCTCCTTTTAGCACTAAACATCTTTCAATCTGCCACATGTGCTCTCCTTGGTTGCCCTTGGCTCTCACAAGATGATCTCTTAATTCTTCTAGTCCTTGGACCACTTCTCTTGGGCTGGCACACGGCTATATATAGGCTACCAACTCCATAATAGTCGTTCTCAAAAAGTTGTCTGCTTTTTGAATCATCGGACTGTCCGACGATACTGACCACCGGACTGTCCGGTGGTCACCTTCATCTTGGGCTCCAAGAACATTCTCTCTAGGCTCCATCTTCTTCTAGTCACCGGACTGTCATGTGACCAACTCCTTCGATGATCCAGTCATTTGCAACCTTCTCTGGAACCCTTCAGCCTTCATAGTCACCGGACTGTCCGATGTCCTCACTGGATTATCCGGTGTCCATATCTCAACCACAAACTCCTCTCTGGAATGCCGCATCCTCCATAGTCATCGGACTCTTCGGTGACCTCACCGAACTATCGGTGGCCATTTTATCAACCGAAACAACTAATTTCGCTTTCTCTGAAAATGCTGAAACTTATTGTCACAGGATTGTTTGATGATATCAAACGACTGTTCGGTGACCTATTCTGAAGCTGAACTGGTGACCTATTCCGAAGCTGAAACTTGGATTCTTCACTTCCATCTTGTTTCAAACTTTCTTCACTTGCTTCCTCAACTTGTGCTTTGTCACCTTAGTGCCGTTGGGGACTCCTAGAGCATCCAAACACTCTAACACTCATGTGACCAACGAGAAATGACTCAACCCCTCTTAATAGTACCGGTTTATCCTATGGACTCAAAGCTTATACTAAGCCACACTTGGCTCTAGCTCATCCATAGCCTTGATCCACCTTCAACTGCGATGCTCCATCAAGAGTCCAATCACCATATGAGTCATCGATCATCCTTAAGGAATCCAACTCGTAATTCTTGAGATAAGCATATGTTGATCCTATATCCTACAAGTTAGTTCATGGTTCTCACTCAACCACCAAAACATTCATAATTTTTGGGTTTCCAATACTTCAAAAGTCATGAACCTTACACTAGGTAGGACATGGTGGGTGCAAATGCACCCACAAAAATTTGAAAATTACTCATAATTGCTATATTTTACCATATACACACCCTCTAAATCAAAATTTCTGCACCCCTGGACAACTAAATCAGACATTTTCTATGCATATTGTGAAATTGTGGACACCTATTGTATTTGCTCTAGCTTCGCCACTGGCATGAGCTATTGTGAAATTGTGCAGAAATCAACAGATACAATGCCTATAAGAGAAATCAAGCCTAATTAAGTTGATGTTGACGAAGTGTTACCAACTTGCTTTTGATGAGCATGTTGTGGAGAATAAATGGACGTAATTATACAAGCTTCATCGTAACCCTTCTCTATGTGCTAATAGCTTTCAACTTGAACTTAAAATTGTAAGTTATAAGATAACTACTACTATTAAAATGCCAACCTTATTAAAATTGTTAACATTCTGATGGTAACATGAAAATTTTGAGAAGATGGTCGGTCAAAACATAGCAGATTGGAGGTGTTTGGAAGCTCAAGATAGATGTAATTAGAAACTTAATATCAGAGTTTTGTGGTTTTGACCTCATTATTTGTAAAATTTACAACCCCTTGAAAGGTTGTACGATAATCAATTCTAGAACGGGCATGGAGTCTCAACAGTTCTAGAAATGAAGTTATCACCATTAGTCATAACATTTCAAAATAAGATCCATTCGTGGAACGACAAAAAATCTTCGATCCCATGCAACAGGATGCACCGTGGCCGTTTTGCCCCCTTCTCCCTCATCAAAATATAACAAATGATGAAGGTAACAAGGAGCTAGTCGTTGAGAAATACTTTATTAGTGGTAGCAATATCATTTGGCTTCGCTACAATTTTTGCCTCGGGCTCCTAGGTGATGAGGACATCACTCCTTTAGATACACACAAGACATCTCATATTAATATTGATGAAACTCACGCACGACAGTTGAGATTAAAGGTGAGCTCATTTCTAAACACATGTCTTCCTTCCTTTGAGAATAGATTGCTATCTAATGACTTTATCATGATTAGGAACATTAGAGAGGGTCAAAGGAAGCATAAAGAAGGATTTGAAGATGCTCAAGATCAGCAAGACATGTTCAACCCCTGAGGATATCCAATCCAACTCGGGTTCGAGTCTGAGTCGGACTCCAGAAGCAGCCTGCACTAAAATGTATGCCCCGGTCCCATACAAGCTCCATTTTAGACGTTCTAAATATGGATGGAAAGCTAATGAGATAAGATTTCCAACGGATCTAATATAGTGCGAAAATACTTTCTAGATCTTTAGGAATTTCTGAAATAATATGACATACAGAATCTATTAGAGTGTTGTGACACTATCTTTTGGCTCTTGGGCCGTGTATCTTTTTTAGGTCCATTAGTATTAGGGTTTGCCCCCCTAAGGACGTCCTAAGCTTTATATAAACATTAGCTGCATCATTAGAGATAGGTTTTTTATTAGTTTTTATCTGTTATAAAACGGTTTGTTAGATTCTAACTTCGTGAGTTTAATTCATATTTCGCAATTGAGTTGCGTTCTTCCTTATTCTTACTTGTGTTCTTCGATTCGCAGGCTGGGGCCTTCTTGGCGAGGTCAATCGTGTGTACACGGTTGATAATCAGAGGAGAAGTGGTGCTGCGATTGCAGGGTTCGAATCGTGTTGATTTGAGGCCGGATTGATTGTGTGTCGTGTCTTCGCCAAATCGAGAGTTAGCACGACTTGACAAAAGATCGAGAAACACGTACACATCAGTACGGATACTCATATTGGTCGAGAAAAAAGAATTTAGAATGGGACGAAATTTTTCTCATCTCTAACATGAAATGAAGGATATATTCAGAACTCTTCCAACGAAGATAACATGCGTTGTGGTTCCAAAGTTATCAAATACTATTGAAGAGGTGCCATTCCATTAGAAAGGAAATGGTGGCCCTCTGTGGTTGGACAAAACACGTAAGTGTTGTTTCTATTGAGGCAACAAGGGCAGCAAGAATTGGGAAGAAATGAGAGAGACTCAGGAGGATGGTCAAAGAGTCTAGAGGACTGCTTTTACAATAAAAGGATGATGGTTATTGTGCACCAATGCAAGACATATAATCTTATTTGGGTAGGTCACGACAAGGTAAGCTTATCAGAGCCACATACGTGGAAAGGATACTAAGCTACTTATAACCACACTAATTTATATGATCTGAGCCTGGAAAAGAGAATTTCTAACTCAAAATTTTCATTTTGTACTGATACACTGTCATAGAAGTTGTCGGTTCTGAAGACAGGCATCCAAATGGGACGTGCTGAGTTAGCTATTCTATTTCACACCGATAAGAGTGTTGTTTATTTACTACAGAACTGGAGGTGTCAAGTTAGCACTCACTCAACTAGGCAATCGTTTGAGGCGTACATTATTGGCTGAAGAATCTGATGTTAATAGGAAACTTTTGAGAACATGGTAAGACAAAACTAAGAAGACTGGAGGTATTTGAAAGCTTAATATACATATGTAATTGGAAAATTAATCTCCGAGTTTGGTAGTTTTTTGAAAATACTACTCCTCTAAAGGTGGTACGACAATCAATACTATAATGGGCATGGATGCTTAACACTTCTAGAGATAAAGATTGCACTACTATTCCAACCATTTAGAAACAAGATCCTTTATCCCTCGGCTAAATCTACCCGCACGCCGAATACTATTTTTGCATTGGGCTTCTAAGCATACACATATTGGTGGATGGTAGAAGTATTAAGAATGGGACAAAAATTATTTTTATCTCTAATATAAAATAAATGATATATTTATAAGTTTCCAAAGGAGATAACACACGTTATGGTTCCAAAGTGATCAGTGACTATTGAGGCAATTACATTTATAAGGTAACGATGGTATTCATATATTACAAGATACATTAGTGTTGTTTTTATGGAGGGAATAGGGGTAAACAAGGACTATGCATATATATGAGGGACTCGAAAGGATGGCTAAAGAGTATAAGACACTGCTTTCACAATAAAGTTCAATTGTCATTGTACACCTAATCTCAATTGGTATGACAAGACAAGGTAAGTTTATTGGAGCCACTCTAGTGGAAAGAATACTAGAATACCCAAATAACCATAATAATTTATTTGGTCTAAGTAGGAAAAGAGAGTTGCTACCTCAAAATTTTCATTTGACACAGATACTATGTCGTACCATTTGTCGGTTTTGAAAGACAGGTATCCAGATGGGATGAAGGTATTGTCTATACTATGGACCTAGAGGTGCCGAGCAAGCACTCAATCAACTACGTAATCTTTTTAGATATATAGTATCAGTTTAAGAATATAATATTAACAGTAAATTTTTTAGAAGATGGTAATGCAACACTTAGAAGAGCGGGAGGTATTTGGAAGTTCAAATTGATTAGAAAATTAATTAAAGTTTGGTCATTTTTGTAAATGAGATACTTTATCTATCTGATAGATCAGCGCATCGCGAGTGTGCGCTACCGCTCAAATACACTCATAACTATTTTTACCTTGGGGTTTTGGGGTTACATATGTTGATGGATGGTAGAAGTATTCAGAATGAGATAAAAAATATTTTCATATTTAACATGAAACGAAGGATATATCCATAACCTTCTAATAAAGAGAACGCATGTTATAGTTTAAAAGTGACCAACGGCCATTGAATATGCAATTACATTTACATGATAATGGTGGTCTTCATAGGATACAAGAAAACACAATAGTGTTGTTTCTATGGAGACGGCACAAACAACAAGAATTGAGCAAACATATGAGAGACTCAGAAGGATGGCTAGATAGTCTAAGTGACTGCTTTCACAATAAAATCTAATTGTCTTTGTACACCAATACAAGGTATATAATCTTATTTGGGTAAGTCAGAACAATATTACTTGAAAAATCTAATGTCAACAGGAAAATTTTGAGAAGATTGTTAGGCACGCTTTGCAGATGGGAGGTATTTAGAAGCTCAACACATATGCAATTGGAAACTTAATCTCGTAATTTGGTGATTTTGACCTCATTATTGATTGAAATTAAAGCTACCATAAAAGTGGTACGACAATAAATACGACAATAGGTATGGATGTTTAATATTTCTAGAGTTTAAGATATCATTATAAATCTTACTATTTCAAAATGAAATCATGCATCTGTCTACCACATCTACCCACCGGATGAGTGTGTGCTGTCGCATAGATCCACTCGCTAAACTGTGGAAAGGCTTTGACTCCATGTAGGAGGGATAGATTCGATCCCGTGCAACGGGATGCACCGTGGTCGATTTACTCCTTCTCTGTCATCTTACGACAACAAAAAATGAAATCGACATGGAGCTCGTATGCTGACAAAGAGTCCATTAATTAGGAGTTGTGGCGCCCTTTGGCTTTGCTACTATTTTTGCCTCAAGCTTCTTGGGATACTCAGATTGCTGGATGATATTGTGTCTTCTATGGATACTTATATTGGTGAACACTACTATTTTTGCTTCAGGCTTCTAGGATACTCATATTTTTTGCCTCAGGTTTCTAGGGATACTCAAATTGCTAACTCAAAATTTTCATTTCACACCGATACTCTACCATAGCATTTGTCGGTTCCGAGAGATAAGTATCTAGATAGGATAAGGCCCTGTTTGGAATGCAGGAATTTCACGTGAATCAGTTCAATTTTACAGAAAAAACACAGAAATAGGAATTTTTCCACCATTCCAAACGAGGCCTAAGGGTGTTGTCTATTTAGTGTAGAACTAGATGTGATGATTTATAACTCCATCAACAAAAAGTTCATCAGAGGTACATAGTATCAGTTGACGAATATGATGTTCATAGGAACAATTTTAGAAGACGGTGAGGCAAAATTTTATATACTGGAAGTATTTGGAAGCTCAAGACATATGTAATTGGAAAGATAATTAATTCCACAATGGGTATGGATGCTCAACACTTTTAGAGATGATATCACCATTAGTCTTACAATTTCAAATTGAGATCCTAAATCCACCTATTAGATCTAGCCACCGGTAAAATGCATGCAGCCACGCAGTTCCAACCTTGGGAATGACAAAAAGGCTTTGACCCATTGCGGAAGGGATGGCTTAAACCCCAAGTTGCAGGATGCATCGATAAGTTTTCTCATCTTTAAAATGAAATGATATATTTGTAACCTTTCAACAGATAACACACATTGCGGTTCTAAAGTCACCAATGATTTTAAAGAGAAAATTGTATTTACAAGGCAATGGTGGCCTTCATAGGATACAAGAAAATACATTACTATTGTCTCTATCGAGGTAATAGGTGCACTTGGGGCGGACATGTGAGAGGCTCAGGAGAATGGCTAGAGAGTCTAGAGGACTACTTTCACAGCAAAGGTAGATGGTTACAGTAATGGTATTTTATACCACTGCCAGCTAGATGCTTAAGTATTCGGTCAACGGGGCTGAGTGTGAGCAACAGGCTGGGACTGGGATGACCTCGGAGTTCAGACGGCCAGCAGCGGAGCAGCTTCCAGGGGCTAGAGATGAACCTCCATGGCCTATAGCGGCGCCACCTCCACCTCCTCGATGGACAATGCCTCCCATGCTGCTGCCACGACTCGAAGCCGGCATCACTGCCTCGAAGCCACCGCCGTGGTTCCCCGCTCGCCGCTTCAGCGCCTCGATGCAGCCGCTTTCACACCCACCGCCACAGCCGTTGTTTGACCACTGCCGCTTTGCTTGCGATGCGAAAAGTCGAGGGGAGGAACGCCACAACTCACTAACACGCCACTGCCCTGGCGCCCCATTGCTCTCTGCCAAAGCCACCGCCATCGATTTCGACGCACGGAGTTGAGTCGAGTCGAGGAGGGGAGAAATTTGTAATGGGATTAGTTAACGTGGTGTTCAAGCTATATCGTGCATACGAAGCACAGAAACAGATTACATTGTGATCCAATTACATAGTAGTTTAAACAAACATAAAGCAATAATTGTTAGCTACTTACGTTGTAATATGACACAACCAAACAACTTCTGAGAGGGGTCGGGTCTCTCGTCTCATTTTACAAGTGTTAGGGGGTATGAATGCTCTAGACTTTCTTAGCCACTTGAGTGATTGAAGTAGGCTTGAAGATGTCGAGTTCTAGCAAGAGGAGGAGTCACCAGACAGTTTGACAAGGTCACCGGATAGTTCGGTGATGATTGAAGGTAGAAGTTCCAAAGAGAGTTTTCTGAAGGTAGATAAGAGAAAGTCACCTGACAGTTCGAAAATGTCACCAGACAGTCCGACGAGCCCAGGAGTTCACAGTCCAGAAGAGATATTTTTTGGAGCCACATGCAAAGTGTCACCAAACAATCCGGTGTTGTCAGAGATCGGACAGTCCGGTATCCAGGAAGATGAAGTCCATAAGAGGTGTTTCTGTTTGTCTAAAAGAGAAGGTTACCGGACAGTCTGACAAATATATGCACCGAATAGTCCGGCGTCACATGAAGTAGACTCCAGAGAGGGTGTTTTCTGTCTGATGAAGACCAGGAGTCACCGAATAATCTGTTGATCCCAGTTCGATGACTGCAAAAAGCAGTCACCTTTTTGGCAACGGCTCCCAACGGCCTTTCCAGGGCTTGGAGCCTATACAAATCATTAGGGAGCTATTGTGAAAGTGACATGCGGCCAAAAGAGTTAGAGGAACACTTGTGAAAGCCAAAGGTCACTAAGAAGAGCACAAGGAAGCATCTTAAGAGATTTTGAGTGCTTGTGAAGAGTAGCAGAGATCATCCATACATTCCTAGAGGTTGTGAAGTAGAGAGGAGTGTCTTAGACTCGTTACTCTTGGTCTATGGTAGCCTAGACCCGTTAGGCTTTGGTGTCTGAGCTTCTGAGGAGATTGTAGAAGACGACATCAAGTTTGTATGTGATTTCGGATTCCTCGCTTGAAAGGAACCAAGAGTGAGCATCCGAGCTTTGAAGGATTACTCTTGCGAGTGGGTATTGTTTGCTACAGTCGAGATCGCCAATAACTTCACTCTGAAAGTGAAGCGTACCTTAGAGAGCACCATACCGAGAATAGTGGGAGAGACCAGTACTCTAACGGGAGTGGTCCAATGAGGATTAGCGGAAGACACCATCCTTCCAAGACTTCAGAAAAAATGGTTGAGCATTCTTTTCCCTCTACTCCTTAGTTTCTACATATACAGTATTACGAGTAATGTTATAGGTTGCTTTGTGATTCATCTTGTTGGCTATCATGCTCGCATGTCTCGCTTGCTAGCTTGATAGATTGTTCTTTCATAGATCATCTTTGCTATCTAATTGTATCTTGAGGTCTACCTAGCTTGTTTTTTATCTTGCTTAGTTGCCATCTTGCTATGAGCTGCTTGTTAGCTAGCTTGAATCTAAGAAGAGTTTGAAGTGCATTAGCAGTGTTAGTGCCCGATTCAACCCTCCTTACACCCGGTGTCATCTTCTATCCTCGCCCTCTCTTTGTTCTCTCCAACCCTCACTTGTTCTACATTGCTTTTTGTATTCGCTTATGTTTCTCCATGTTTGGTCGTAAGTAGTTCTTAACTAAATAATTGCCCAAGAAGTGCTCGTAAATTATTTTAGGCGTATCAAATATTACGCCATTCTTACATTTCTTATATGGACACTATATTCTATTTGTATTCATACATAAAGCATGGGTGTTGGTGGTTTCAATAAAACGCAGGAACTTGTTTGAAATGGAGAAATGGATTTTCGCCTGTGCCGTCGTACATGCAAGATCTATCCTCCATTGTCACTAATAGAAAAAGTAAATAAAGAGAAAAAAATTAAACTAGATATGGATTTTATTATGTAAACAAATTAATATAAAACATGGAGGTAAACGACATAAGTTGGAGCTACAAAATCCATATAATTACAATAATTAAATCCTCCCATATAAAGCTAGGTTTAGCTCAAACATGAAGATCTATCTCCCCGACTTAATCTACTATGCACTACTCGAATCGACATATTTCCCTAGGGAAAAATTTTGTTCCCTAGGGTTTTTAGTGAACTCAAGGGAAATCCAAACATTTCCCTAGTGCCGTTAAATTTCTTAGAGAATTGTTTCTTTCCCTAGCACTTTAGTTGAGTTCCTAGGGAACTAAAATCTTTCCCCAGGACATCTTTTGTTTTCTAGGGAATCAATCCGGCCAGACAATTCAAACACCTCCTATCTTCTCTCTCATCACTCTCTTTCCTCTTTTTTTAACCAGTCACGCACCTTTCTCTGTTACTCCGTTCCCATTCCTTTCTCTCGATGTTTCTCTCTCTCCCCCTTGTTCGATGGCAGCATTCGCCATGGCGGGGCTACGGCAGAGCCGGAGCAGGGCAGCGACGACAGCACGGCAGCGACGGCAGGCATGGCGGAGCGGTGTAGCGATGACGGTCGGGAGGGCAGCAGGGGGCGGACCGGCGCAGGCGGCTTGGAGGGCGGCGCAAGGCAGCCGGCAGAGCGGTGCCCGGCGACGGAAGGGCAGCGCGAGGTGAGGCGAGGCGGGCAGCGACCAGGACGTCGGCAGGGGCGACGGCGGCGTTGGCAACAGAGGCGTCGGCGGCGCGGCGACGAGGAGCTGCAGGAGCCAGCCGCGACGGAGTGCAGTGAGCGGGGCGGCGCGGCAGTCCACGGAGGAGCGGGGCGGCGCGGCGGTCCACGGAGGCTCGCGGCGTGCGGCGTCGCAGTACGAGCGGCGACGGCAATAGAGGCTTTGACGGCGCTGCAACGAGAAGCGGCAGCAGCGTGCCGCTGCGGCGCGGCAGTCCACGGAGGCGTGCGGCGACGGCAGGCAGTGCGGCTGCAGTGGCAGACGGTGGCCAGCAGCGCGGCGGGGCAGGCGGCAGCGGGTACAGCGGCCTGAGCGAGAGGACGACAGCCTCAGGAGCGGCGCGGGCTGGCTGTCCGTCTTTTAGTTTTTTTTTAATTGGGCCCACCAAATTTTCCTAGGAATCGAATTGGTAGGGAAAGAAGTTTCCCCTACGAGTTTTACTGTGCATTCATAGGGCATGGTTTATTTTCCATCGATATTTTCCCTAGGAAGCGTACCCTATGGGAGGTCCGTAGGGAAAATGTTTTCCTAGGTTTTTTTATGCTTTCCCTAGAGTTTTCATTCCTAGGGAAAAAAATAATTTTAGTAGTGATGAAATGCATTAACAGCATATCATAAAACCATAGAACTTGAAATGATAATATGTCTTTACCTCCTATAGCAATATTATTGGAAAAAGGAAAACAAAACCTTCCCACCACGCTTTCCAATTTTCTCTGCCTCCGTACGGACACATATCCAAAACACAATTGAGAAGAGTGCCCCAATGAGAGGAAATGGTTGATAAGGACATCACTCCTTTAAATACACATAACACTGCTCCGGTTACTATTGATAGTCCAATCACAAAAGCTCATGCACAACTGTTGAACTTAGAGGTGAGCTCATTGTTTACTTTTCTTTGAAAATAGATTGCTATCTAATGACTTTATCATGATTAGAAACATTAAAGTGGATCAAAGGAAGCATGGAGAATGAGTTGGAGATGCACATGACCACGAAGGACGTTCAATTCGAGTTCGAGTCCTAGTTGGATTCTAGGAGCAGTCTTTGTTAAAATAGATGCCCAGCTCACATATGGAGTCCGTTTGGGATGTTTTAGATATGGATGAAAAGCTAAGGAGATAAAGCTTTCCAACAGATCTAATCATGTCACGAACTTCTTTCTTGATCTCTAGGAATCACTGAAACAATATGATGTCCATAATGTGTTAGGGTGTTGTGCCATCATCTTAAGTCATTCGGTCTTGTATCTTATTAGGTCTATAAAGGATTCTTGTACGTCCCTCCACCTTTTATAATCTGTAGCCATCGCACAATTAGAATTTGGGTTTTGCTTAGATTATTCTGTTTTCATACAGTTTCACCATCTAGATGGTTTGTGAGATTCCAATTTGTGACATTAATTTAGATTTGTATTTTTGTTGCATTCTTTCTTTCTTTTTTTCTTGTATTCTTTGATTGGCAGGCAAAGATTAGGCTTCTCGGTGAGATCAACTGAGCAATGCATGCTTGATAACCATAGAAAAAGTGGGGCTGCAATTTTAGAGTTTAAATCGCGTTGATTTGATACCAGATCAATTGTGAGTCGCATCTCTACTAAATTGAGAGTTATCACGATCTGATGGAAGATAAGAAACCACAGACACATCAAGGACGTGTATTTATGCACGAAATTTTAGAATCGTTTGAAATTGCATCACCACCAACCGACAGACACTTCAATTGCAACAATTGTATCATCCTTCACACATCATCACTTAACAAAATTGTTACTTACTCCCTTCGTTCTTTAATTGATGTCGCTGTTGACTTTTAAATTCAACTTTGATCATTCATCTTATTCAAAAAAATGATACATTTCATATATTTTGATATAATTTGATTTATCATTTGAGTTATTTGAATCACAACTTAAAAATTTACAAATTTGAGCAAATTTTTTGAAAAAGATGAATGGGTCAAAATTGATTGTAAAAGTCAACGATGACATTAATTAAAGAACGGAGGGAGTAAATGTTAGTGTTGGTCAGAAGTTACATCAACCATAAACGACAGTAGTGTCTGCTATTGATGACATCATTGGTGACCAACACTAGTGTTTGATGGTAGTAATCAGTGTCAATGTGTTGGCTGAGGTCATCTTCGCCCGACACAATTATCGGCACAACAGTGGTGGGCCCAGGTTTTCAAAACCATGAAAATTGGACCTGTTTTCACGGTTTTTGGTGAAACACTGGACGATTGATTTTTGGTTTAAAATTTTAGAAAAAATTCAAAAATTGAAAGAGTTTGAAAATCCAAAAATCGATCAAATCGGTCGATAAACTGGAAAATCCAAGTGGTAAACCAGAAAAATTGGTGAAAAACCGGTCAAACTAATTTGATTTCAAATTCAAAAATTCAAAATGGTAGGTAAACTAAAAGAACCAAGCGGTTATCGCTCTAAAATTTGATTTGCACATTTGTTTGGTTTGTATAATTTACTGTAGTGGTTTTTTCTTTTTCTTTTTTTTCGTTTTTGAAAAGCGATCGAACCAGTGCCGGCCAATTTTGAGAGTGCAAACGGTAACAGAAACCTTGGTTGGGCTGTAACACTGGGAGGTCATCCAAGCTCGGTAGTGTCAGCTTTCTGTTTGGCTGACACTGTATAAAAAATTGAAGTGACACTGTAGCCTCATTTTGTAGCAGTGAAGTATTTTAGGGTTAATAGAAATTATGTCCTTACAATTTTGCCGTTTCAGAAATATGCCTTTGAACTTCTATTAATCGGCTTGATGTCATTATTATTCTGACCAAATTGAAAATACACCATATACTCATTTTGTACTGGTGAATTATCCTGATAAACATGGAAACCTATATTATCTATTATGCAAAGCTTTATGCACAGATGCATACTAATTTCCTTTTGTAACCTTTTTTAGAGGTTGCTACATCTAATTGTGTTCATAAGTTTTTATAGTGGCGTCTCATGTGCGAAGCAGATGAAGTTTCTGTCGGTCTCATGTGCGAAGCAGATGAAGTTTCTATCGGTCCACAGTCCACTCACTGCTTGCTTAATTGGGTTGGCCCTCTCCGAGCGTGATGCAGCCTAATACAGTGCTGAATTTATTCATCTGGAATGAAATGGCTGTACGTCAAACTCAGCTTTCACTTCTCCATGAACGAATCAAAATAAATACACTCGATGTCGCGGTTAACTTTCAACGTCAACTTTGACCATTTGTTTTATTCAAAAAATTAGTTCAAATGTGTAAAATTTTAAGTTATGATTCAAATAATTATCATGATAAATAAAATTATAACAAAATATTTGATATTTATTAAAAAAAATTTGAATAAGACAAATGGTCAAAGTTGAAATTAAAAATCAACGACGACAATAATTAAAAAAAATGGAGGGAGTATATGTGATCTACATGGCCACGTGTGATCCTAGATTACCTAAACAACCTATGCGATGATTACCAAAGCGACACATTGTCTAATTAAAAGACCAGGTTAATTGCCGCATTGCCGTCCATGCACTGCTAGCCACAAACTTGATTTACAGCTGGGATATTTTTTTTGTTAAATAAACGAAGAAGAGGGCCGGGTGCAGACTTGTATTGCTCGGACCCATACTTGTATCAAAGTCCAGTTTGCTTGGAGTAGCACATTTGATTAACTACCTCTTGCGAAAGGGACGGGTATTTTTAATTTCATGCAAGAATACAAGTGTTTTACTTTGCAAAATGGACGTAACCTCTGACGACCTAATTAAGTAAACCGGTAAGCTAGCTATAGAGATCGGCACTGGTGATAGCTGATTAGCAATTACTGATAGGTTAATTAAGGTTGCTGTTACGAGCTCAACAAGGACGTCTAACTGTTGATGTAACGCTGTGTAGCTTGCTGATCGTTGGTTTCTTAAGCGGCCACATCTAGATGTCGCATGCTGCAGCCGGCACCGACCTGAATGTCAGGCGATGTCGACTGGTGAGCTTGGCATACACTCCCTCCGTTCTTTAATTGATCCTACCGTTGATTTTTAAATTTAACTTTGACTATTTATCTTATTAAAATTTTTTAATAAATTTCATATATTTTGATATAATTTGATTTATTATTAGAGTTATTTGAATCACAAATTAAAATTTTACATGTTTGAGCAAATTTTTTGAATAAGATGAATGATCAAAGTTGAATTTAAAATTCAACAGCGACATCAATTAAAGAACGGAGTGAGTACATTACTTTACGGATATTTTCCATCCTCTCACGTGGATAGATGGGACATGTGGACGTGTTTAAGCATGTATGCACTCAAGCATGGGTGCCAACGCTCGAGATGGGATCGCTGTCTTCTTCGCACACATGAACGGTTCAGTGCCGCTGACATCCAACGGGGTACCACGTGTTTGTTATACGAACCGAGAGGGTCATGGTGGCCTCTTCCTCCCGTGAGCTTAGTATCATGTCGTACGAAAACAGCATTTTTTCATCATCGAGAGCAGGCACAATCGTCGCAGATTGATAAGGAAATCAGAAAGGACCACAAGACAGCGGATCATATATATTCTTCTTGTATCCATTTTCTCCTTCCAGTACTATTAAGAACGTTTGATGCTAATTCAGTAGCTTGGTACTACCTCTATCCATCCTATTTTATCAGTTATTTTAGCTTCTTCTAGTTGTCTCAATTTAACTGTCATTTCTATATTCCTAATGCATCTTTATCTCTCTCCTATAACCATCTTTCACAGCAGTCTACACCTATTTTAAGATAATATAAGTACCCCCTCCAATTTTAAAATATTAAATATTTTTTTAATAAGAAGAATAATCAAAGATGTATGATGTTAGAAGTCACGGTTGTCAATATTTGAAAACCGGAGAGTTTAAAAGTAAGCATTTGGTGTTGCTACTTGTGTTGTTGTGCATGATTATGTGATGATACTCTTCGACGCAATAATGTTATGTGTTATTCATGACAGCTAGGAGTACGTGTGTATGGTAGAGCTGATTGCGCTGAAAATCAGTTGTACACACCTAGCTATGATAAGGGCTCGCTGTGAGAGTAGGTTCCCGATTACTTTTTTTTTTTAATCCGTCATCCTATCATGGCATATATTGAATACTTCATCCGTTTGAAAATAAGTGTCATTCTAAATTTTTAGACATCTACGTTTGATCATCTTATTTAAAAAAGTTATGAAAATATTACTTATTATTTGTGAAATGATTTATTATTATAAATACTTTAAGCATGATTTGTTTGTTTTTATATTTTTATAAATTTTTTAATAAAATGAAGAATCAAATGTTGATTTCTAAAGTAAAAAAAAATATCATTTATTTTGAAATGGAGGCAGTACTCAATAATTATTAGCGCCTATGATACGGTTGACTTGGTATGTATCCACACTTACATAAGGGCGTGATTGGTAGCCCTGACCACCTCGGGCCAGGTTGCCAAGCGGAGCCAGGCTGTGCGTGGCCAGCCTGTGTGTGTACAGGCAGTCATGTTTGGTTTTCATTTTTAACTGGGCCAGGCTGATTTGTGCTTGTGATTGATTGAATGAACGACGTACTAGTTTGCACACTTTTATTCTTTGGACTGCATTCACGTGAGCCTCAGTTGCATCAAGCGAGCCAGGCTCGGTTGGGAAGACCAACACCCGCGTTTCTTTCGGGCCAGGCCGCGGGAGCGAAGTTGCATCAATCCAGCCAAACCTTGAGGCGACTTCAACCAACCAAACTACACGAGGCTGCACCCACTGGACCTGGCTCACCGGTGGGCCGGGCAACCAATCACAACCATAATGTCGCAGAATATAATGCATGATTATGTAGCGATACTGTTGCTTGTTGAGACTTTTGTTTCCATATTTTTCTAAGGTGCGTATAATATAATCACGAAGAGTAATGAGTGTGGTGACTGGAATAGCATTCCTTTGGTGAAAGAGTTGAAGCGAGCATAGTATGATAGATTCTCCTGGAGGTTTGTATATATCTTACTCCCTCCGTTCTTTAATTGATGTGGTTATTCACTTTTAAATTTCTGACTATTTTTCTTATTAAAAATTGATAAATTTTTTATATTTTGATATAATTTAATTTATCATTAAAGTTATTTGAATCACAACTTAAAATTTTACACATTGGAGCAAATTTTTTAAATAAAACAAATAGTCAAAGTATTATAAAAATCAACGATGACATTATTTTAAAAACGAAGGGAGTAACTAAATAGATATCGAATGAGAACCCCAATCAGAATCCAAATCTCTCTAATTTAGCCGGCACGAAGTCGTCGGTGTATAAAATGTCTGAATTTTATAATTATCATTGTAGAAAATAAATTATCTGAAATGAAAAGGAAATCAAGTACCAAAGAAACAAGATAACAGTTTACTCAGCCATACCTTTTCTCAGGGCATGTTAAGAAATGGGTTAGTTAAGGATATATAGTTTTTCAACTCAATACCAAATTTCCAAAGCCATAATGCACAATTCCAAACCATAATATACAAAAACTATATTCAATCGGTGAAAAATGCAGCACTTATCATGACTATGCAGAGACTATATTAAAAAAAACGCGCATACATTTATGGCCAGAGGGAGTACTTGTATCTTTTTTTGGTTTTAGAATTCACGTTTGACCATTCATTTTATTAAAAAAAATTTAGAAACTATTGTTTATTTTATTATAAATTTTTTTATTATTAGAAATATTTTAATCATGACATTTATTTTTATATTTGCACAAATTGTTCTGAATTGGTCCACCGAAACTACCTAACTGTTTGAAAAGCCAAAAAGAAAGCAAGAACGTTCTAGGCCAAGGCAAAAAAAAAAAGAAAAAAAGAAAACAGTTGTCATACCACGAATGGAAAGGAACTCGCACATTTGCTGTGTAGATTGAATAGTTAAACAAATGCTCGTGAGCAAATCTCTATGTACTATCACCTAGGTCAATTCTCTTCTATTTCTTTCTCTTTTGCTTCATTGAGGCACTGAATAGGGCACTTAGGATAATGTTTTGAATTAGCTAGTACGTACCTGAAACCATAACCAATTGTTCTTTAGCCGAAAACACAGTTCACACTAAGTTTTAAAGTAGCATCATGTCTGTCGAAGTCATACCCCTCGGGTACCTACGGCCCAACTTCATCTTGTGACCCATCTACGACACCCAGCTCACGGTCCCCGTGGGCCAGCAGAAAGATTCTCGCATGTTTTCGCTAAAGCCCCACCCAGAGGGTCGGGCACGTCCAAAGACGGAAGACATCCTGACCCCGTGGATCGGAGACTAAGTAACGACAAGACTTAGCCGTCCGATGGCCAAGTAACCGACTTACTTTTCGACCCAAAGGTCGAGCAACTAACCCGCGATAAAACCCCTGCAGGTACAAAGATTCCTGATGACCGTACAAAGGAGGCAGAGAGGTAAAGCAAACGGTAAAGCAACATGTCCCCTTTGGCGCTGAACAGGGGACAGACGAAGAACGCTCGCGACGACAACTGGCGCTAGAGGACTGTCAGACGCCAGGGAATCCCTAGAAGACTATTCTAGAAGATGCCGAAGGCCCCACTCATCAGAGGAAGTCCAGTTTCGTGAGAGCCAAGTTTAGTTGCGACCCCCACCCGTCAGAGAGCCGACCGTCTCACTCCACTTTGTAACCCCGGTCCGACATCTATATAAAAGCCTGTCAAGAACCCCCATACAACGAGATTAGAAGATTCAGCAGTTTTATACATGTTCACAAAGGCGCGCTAAAGACTGCTCGTGCGAGAGCCCTTCCGCCATTGTAAACCACTCAATTATACGTGAGTTCATCGTTTTCGACCTCTGGATATAGGGTATTATACCTCGCGGTGGCCCAAATCAAGTTACTTTTTTGAGTCCATCATGGACTAGGCCACATCGATTAGTAAAAAGCACACCGTACCCCCTCCGATCGTATAAATCCGTACTGTGCCGGTGTAACACGGTCCAAGCACCTTTTTCTGAAATAATATTTGAGAAGATTCCAGTGACAGGCAGCAACCAAGATATTGCATCTGAGATACTAACAAACTATCAACTTGGAAAAAAGAACCAAATAAAAGGTATGTGTTTCTCAACGTAAGCAAGCAAATTAGATTGTTCAAAATATTTGGAACCTTTTAGGAGACTCATCTGAAATCAGACTACATAATCAGACACATACTCATTACTGCTTACACACCACTTGATAAACTATCCTCGACTCAAAATCATCAGGGGATTCGAAGTATCTGTACCACGAGTGAAGTAAAATGCCAGTTAAAAAAGGTTGTGACTACTCTAGATTTGGGGAATGATCCAGTGAAATTGCGATTTCTGGTTGCATCAGTGACGAATTTAATCAACACAGAGAGCGAGAGAGAGGCTACCAGAAGTCAAAGAGCACTGGGTCGAAGCAGCGGTAGGCGAACTGCAGAGAAGTGAGGAGGAGTTCCGGAAGTCGACGCCGTTGCCGAAAGCGCCTGGCCGGCTCGGGCCTGGACGCGCCGTGCCACGTGAAGAGCCGGAACGCGCTTCACTATGGCGCCCGACGAGCCGGGATGCGCCTCGCGTGCTGCGCAAGGAGCTGGGACGTGCCGCGTGAAGAGCCAGGACGAGTTGCGGCACACACTGGATGGGACAACTGGGCGCCAGGGAGGCTCGCGCAGGGAAGATCTGGAGCGCGCGCCGGTGGAGCGAGGCAGCGTGAGCTGGGGAAGGGAGGCGGCGTGCTGGTGGGGAGGCGGCGCGAGTTGGGGAAAGCCGGCGGCGGCGGCAGGGTGGAGGCGGCGCTGAGATGGGGGGATGAAATGAGAAAGGCGTGGTGTGTGGTAGGAGACAGGTGAGGCTTTAGGGTTCAGTGGCGAGAGAAGGTGGGAGTTGTAAAAATTTTAGATTTCCCGTCTGGGCGGTTCTCCCGACGACGGACCGTAGGAGGGGAGCAGTGATTTTTACCAACCCACGGCGCATCGCTAAATACTATTACTTTTATTCGATTGGTCGTTTTCCGTTAATCAGTGGCTCGTAAGGTCGGTAAAATGCACCATGGTATAATGGTTTTTCTGATTTTTTTTGTAAAAAATGGTTGAACTGATGCCGGTCGGTTTTTTATGAAAAAACCTTGCTCGAGCTGTAACACTGAAAGTTCATCCAGACTCGGTAGTGTCAGCTTTTCATTGGGTTGACACTGTTGACAAAATTATATGTGCCACGATAACATTATTTTGTAGCAGTGAATTATTTTAATAAACAAGGAAACCTATATTATCTATATGAGAAACATTATGCACACATGCACACTAATTTCATTTTGTAACCATTTTTTAAGGTCGGTACATCTAATTTTTGTGCATAAGTTTCTATAGTGCGCACGAAAGGACGTGACGCCTCATGTGCGAAGCAGATGAAGTTGCTATCGGTCCACAGTCCACTCACTGTCTGCCTGCTTGGATTCGCCTTCTTTCGAGCACGATGCAGCCTAATACAGTGCTAAAACTATTGAACTGGAAATGGCTATAAGTCAAGCTCAGCTTTCACTTCTCCATGATGGAATCAAAATAAATATATATTCTTTCTGTTCTTTAATTATTGTCGTTGTTGACTTTTTATTTTAACTTTGACTATTTGTATTATTAAAAAAGTTTGATACATATTAAATATTTTATTATAATTTAGTTCATTATTAAATGTATATTAATAGTAACTTATAATTTTATGTTTTTGAATTTATTTTTTAAATAAAATAAATAGTCAAAATTAAGATTAAAAATCAACAGCGACAATAATTAAAGAACAGAGAGAGCATATGATGTACATGGCGACAGGAGATACCAGATTACCTAAACAACCAATGCGATGATTGCGAAAGCGACGCATTTCATCTTTTATCACTATCTCTACTTTTTAAAAGCGCAATTTTTTTTTACGTACACACGATAAAATGTTCTTAACAGAGATAGATTAGACTACATGCACACGGAAAATACACTCAGAATTATCTCTTTTTACAAATCTAACAGATGAAATCTCTTCACACCAACTATTGTTAATTAACAAAATATAACTACGTGAAACAAATATATGAGATTCAAAACCCTAGCTAGATCTGTTTACGGATCTGAGTAACGATGGACTCAAACTTCGACGACAAGCCACCACTAGATCTGCCTCGCTACCACGAGTCTGGCGGCGGCTCGTACTCCCGACGGCAGCGGGGCACAAGCACATGGGAGGCATGGGACATCGAGATCCTCGCCGTCCTCGCGGCATTCGTTTGTGGCGTGGCCTTCATCTGGCTCGTGTTCGAAGCCACCGTGCCGCCACGCTACACCATCGTCATCACCAGCGTCATTGGCCTCAATGAACCGGTGGCGGACACAAAACTAGGGTGGGGTGCTGCTGAACCCGACGTTCAACCTGACCGTCGGAATCGCCCCCGGCAGCATGCTACACCTGCACTGCACGTGCATCGACCCCAAGATGAATTGTCAAGGTCTCGTACTCGTACCAAAGCCTCTCGTTGGCCACCGGTGACAAGTGTCGGGATCATTACCCCGGGTACTTGACGGTCCGCACTCGTACGTGTAAGACCCCGAGTAAGGGGTCGGACGGCAGTGTTCGGGCACGGACCCCGAGTTAGGGGTCGGACGGCAGCGTTCGGGTGCGCGGTCCGACCCCCAAGGCGATCTACGAAAGCCGCATCAAGACACACGGGGACGCCGACCTCTGAGAGCCGACCCCTAGGGACCGACCCCTAGGAGGTAGGTACGGCATTATGACATATTTACTCCAGCGGCCAACCGCCCTGACGGGACGGGACGAGTTTCACCACGACAACACTCCAGCAGAAGCCGCGGCAGTCAACGGATAAGACCCGACGGCACTGTGGCTGACACAACAGTGCCGGACAGGCTCTACAGTGCCTGCCGCTGCGCGCGACGCGACGGGCCACGCCCGCGCATGGGCAAAACGAATGATGGCGACGACAGTGGAGGACCCACCTGTCAGCGAGACGGCAGGATCACGTAGGGCCCACCATCTTGTAACCTCGGACCGTCCTATATAAAGGGGGCCAGGGACAACGAGGAAACGAGTGGTAGTAAAAAAAGAGCAAACACGACCAGTTTCCAGAGCTCTCGCATCCCTTCTCTCAAGCCACCCCACTCATACGTGCTTCGAGCACTCTCGATCCACACCGGATCCTCTCGCGAAGAGAGAATCTGAACCCCTTGTACTCTTATGATCGAGATAATCCACTCCCTGGACGTAGGGTATTACACCGCTCGAGGTGGCCCGAACCAGGTAAAAAACTCTGAGTCTCCCATTAACTAGGCCATATCGAATACGAAGGCACACCACCCCTGCAATCGTATTTTCGTACTGTGCCGGTGGTCAGAACACCGACAACATGCCCCACATGTGGGTGGGGCCGTTGGGGTCGAGCGTCGACCGCCCCGTCGTGGCGAGCGGGAGCAGCGTGCCGATGCATGGGTTCCTGATTGACACCCTCACCGAGGAGGTGATCAGGAGCGATGAGGCCATGTTTGATGTCGAGCTCCTCGCGTACAGCCAGAAATACGACTGGGGCAGTTGGACTTCTTCGCGTACAGCCAGGAAGGAGGCATTCTCTTGGTGTGCTCTCGCTTCGGCTTTTCGATGGCTTCCTACTTTGCTGTCGTAGGAGACACTTCGGTCTCCCACCTTCGCTTCGGGGGCTTTAGGGTCGCTGTCACCGGAGATGGCTGGTCGTGGCGAGTTCCCACTTTCGCCTCTAGGCAGGCCTTTCGCTTCGGAAGCCTGAACTTCGTCGCCAACGAAAGCGGCGAGCTGCGCCTTCAGGCTCTGCGCAAGAGGCGTCCTACTCGGGGCCGGCGGAGCCATCTCGTTTTGGGGCACGACCCGTCGAGGGAGTGCTTCACTCTCCCCGCCCCTAAGGGCGCGGAACCCGCGACCCCCAGCAATACGCCAGGCGCCAACCCGTCCCCGCGCCCCGCGGTGGACATCGTTGACCAAGTCTGGCCGCCCCCGGGACGGACTGGCAGCCCCGAGCCTCGAGGCAAGGCTGCCGCCAGTCCCAGTGACGCGGCTTGAGCCCGGGGACGGTCCACCTACCAGTAGCTCGTAGCTGGAGGACCGCCGACTTTCGACACCTCGCTCGAGAACCTCGCGGCAGCAGCGTGCGTCCTTGACGAGACCGCTCCTCCCGAGGACCCAGCGCTGAGGGAAGGGTACGACCGCGTACGCTTCTACCTCGGCAGCGCGCTTCAACAACCGAAAGCGTCCCTCCAGCCCCAGCAGTCGGAGACGAGAAGCAACTGCCGATCCCAGGATCGGCAAAGCTCGACGTACGACAGCCGAGTCGATAAACGAAACCCTCGACACCACGTGGGGTCAGTCCTCCTGCGACTCGGCCCCAACCGCGATGCCCGCAGCACCATCGACGCCCGACGGCAGGCGAGGAGCGAGCTCCGCGCTGAGTCCCGACGTAGGCGCTCCCTCGACCGCTACTACCGACACGGCTCCTTCAATTCCAGGAGCCCAAGCCCTGACGGGGTCGGACCCAGAGCGTTCGGATCACTCATACGGCATGCGAAATTCCCACAAAGGTTTCGCGCCCCGACCACCATCAGCCGCTACAACGGGGAGACAAACCCCGTCCACTGGCTCGAGGACTACCGCCTCGCCTGCAGGACCGGAGGAGCGAACGACCTGTTCTCCATCCAGTACCTGCCGCTCTTCCTCACCGACTCGGCCCAAAGATGGCTCGAGCCCCTCCCCGAAGGCTGCATCCAGGACTGGAGCGACCTACGCCGCATCTTCGTCGGCAACTTTCAGGGGACTTATACGCGCCCAAGCAATTCCTGGGACCTTAAAAACTGCAAGCAGGAGCCCGGCGAGTCGCTCCGAGATTACATCCAGCGCTTCTCGCGAAAGCGCAACGAGCTGCCTGACGTCAGCGACGCCGACGTCATCAACGCCTTCACCTGTGGCACGACGTCCAAGGCGCTCGTCCACAAGCTGGGCCGCAGGAATCCTCGGACGGCCCGAGATCTCCTCGACATCGCCACAACCTTCGCCACCAGGGAAGAGGCCGTGCAGGCCAACTTCGATCGAGCCCGGGCGAAAGACGAGAGGACCGGGACCGACCGTCGGGGCGATCAACTCCCCGATCGACGCGCCGACCACCGCAACGAGCGACGCGGCGGCAGTTCGAGCCGCAAGAAGGGGAAGGGCCGACGCCACGACGACGACTTCGTGGCAGCCGCCGAATGGTCGGCCCCACCCCCGACTTCGAGAAGATGCTTGACCAGCCCTGCCCCAACCACTCCGTGCCGGTCAAGCACACCCTCCGGAATTGCCACTTGGCAAGGAGGTTCGTTGGGAGCGGATTCCAACCGGACTCCTCGGCGGCCAAGGTCGACCCCCAAGCCAAAGGGCCCGAGGACGACGTTGGCGCAGCCTTCCCCAAGCCGGAAGACTACCTTATGATCTTTGGCGGCCCCGCAGCCTACTACGAGTCCCGTGGCCTGCAAAAGAGGACCTGGCGGGAGGTCAACGCGACCGACCGCCCGGTCCCTCGCTACCTCAAGTGGTCCGAGGCCCCGATCACTTTCGACCGGGCCGACCACCCGTACCATGTTCCGCAACCCTAGCGCCTCCCGTTAGTGCTCGACCCCATCGTCGGCTCCGTACGCCTATCGAAGGTGTTCATGGATGGAGGGAGCGCCCTCAACATCCTCTACGCCGACGCCTTCAGGGCGATAAAGCTGACGGAGGCCGACCTCCACCCGAGCCACGCTCCGTTCCACGGGGTCGTCCCCGAGGGCTACGCGACACCCCTCCGGCAGATCACGCTCCCCGTCACATTCGGTGACTGGAGCAATTTCTGGACCGAGTCGCTCACCTTCGAGGTGGTCGACTTTACCGGCGCCTACCACGCCATCCTGGGCCGGCCCTGCTATGCGAAGTTCATGACCATCCCCAGCTACGTTTACCTGAAGCTGAAGATGCCCGGGCCGAAGGGCGTCATCACAGTCTCGTCGCGCTTCCAGCACGCCCTCGCGTGCGAGCAGGAAAGCTTCGAGCTGGCCGCCGCCCGATCTGGCTCGGCCCAGCTGGACGAGATCCGCAGGACCAAGGGGCGGCCCCGACGCTCGACTCCAAGGCCTCGTCTTCGACCTCCTTCCAGCCTGCCAACGACTCCCAAGAGGTGGCTCTTGACCCCGCCGACTCTTCCAAGAAGGCTAGGGTCTGAACAGTGCTCTCCTGCGAATAGGAAAGCGCGCTCGTCGACTTCCTGATCTGGAATCAGGACGTTTTTGCCTGGGCACCCTCGGACATGCCCGGCATCCCGAGAGAAGTCACCGAGCAGTCACTCGACATCATTGCGGGCTCTCGGCCCGTCAAGCAACGACTCTGGCGTTTCGACGACGAGAAGCACCGAGCCATCGGGAAAGAATTGATGAAGCTCCTAGACGCCAAGTTTATTCAAGATGTCTACCACCCCAAGTGGCTGGACAACGCTGTAATGGTGAAAAAGAAGACTGGGCAATGGAGGATGTGCGTTGACTACACGAGTCTCAACAAGGCCTACCCGAAGGACTCCTTCCCTCTCCCGCGCATCGATCAAGTGGTGGACTCCACCGTCGGGTGCGAAACCCTCAGCTTCCTCGATGCGTATTCTAGATATCACCAGATTTACATGCGCGAGTCCGATCGGTCGGCCACGACCTTCATCACGCCCTTCGGATCCTTCTGCTATGTCACGATGCCGTTCGAGCTCAAGAACGCCGGCGCCACGTACCCGCGCTGCATGCAGAAGTGTTTCCACGACCAGCTGGGTCAGAATCTGGAGGTCTACGTCGACGGCATCGTCATCAAGACTCGACGGGCCTTCGACCTTGTCCAAGATCTGGAGGAAACGTTCGCGAACCTCCGGCACTATCGAATCAAGCTGAACCCCGAAAAATGCGTTTTCGGGGTGCCCTCGGGCAAACTGCTTCGCTTCGTCATCTCTGAACGGGGGATTGAAGCGAACCCCGAGAAGATCTCCGCCATCCTCAACCTCGGGCCCATCAGCAACGTCAAGGGTGTCCACAGGCTAACTAGATGCTTGGCAGCCCTCAGTCGCTTCATCTCGAGGCTCAGAGAAAAAGCGATGTCTTTCTACCGGCTGCTACGAAAAGCAGGGCGGTTCACCTGGACCACCGAGGCCCAGGAAGCTTTCGAACTGCTCAAGACCCTGCTCTCATCACCGCCGATCCTTACGTCCCCAACCCCGGGAGAGACCCTTCTCCTCTATATTGCGACGACTTCAAAAGTCGTCAGCACCGTCCTCGTCGTCGAACGGAGTGAAGAGGGTCGGGCTCTGTCTGTCTAGCGACCTGTCTACTTCACCAGCGAGGTGTTGGCCGACGCCAAGACTCGGTACACCCAGGTGGAGAAGCTGATCTACGCCGTTCTCATCACAAGCCGCAAGCTACGGCACTACTTCACGAGCCACTCCGTCCAAGTGGTCACCGGCTTCCCACTCGAGGAGATCGTCAGCGGCAAAGACAGGGTCGGGCGCATAGCCATGTGAGCCGTGGAGCTCATGGGGCTCGATGTCGTCTTCGTCTCTCGGCAAGCCATCAAGTCCCAGACCCTGGCCGACTTCATCGCCGAGTGGACTGAGGTTCAGGAACCGCCGGCCCCTGGCGGCGTCGAGTACTAGACGATGTACTTTGACGGATCCTGCATGCTAAAGGGCGCAGGGGCTGGGGTCGTCCTGATCTCCCCGAGGGGAGACAAGTTCCGCTACGTACTGCAACTGCAGTTTCGCACCTCCAACAACGCGGCCGAGTACGAAGACGCTCCTCCACGGCGTGCGAATGGCCATCACCCTCAGCGTTCATCGGCTCTATGTCAAGGGCGATTTCGAGCTAATCATCAGTCAAGTTATGAAGACCTCCAATTGCCGAGATCCGAAGATGGAGGCCTACTATCAAGAGGTTCGCAAACTCAAAGACAAGTTCGATGGGCTCGAACTCCATCACGTTCAACGTCGGGACAATGAGGCCGTCGATGCCCTCGCCAAGTTGGGCTCGGAGCATGAACCGGTCCCCGACGGCATTTTCCTCGAAGTCCTCGCCAAACCCTCCATCAGGAGCGTCGAGGGTCCGCCCACCGAGGGCACGAGCAGTGAGCCGACCCCAGGCCCGAGGGCAGAGGTCATGGCCCTCGCCCCCGACTGGTCCCGCGATATCTTCGCTCACCTTCAAGACGGCTCTCTTCCGGCTGACCCCAACGAAGCCAGGAAGGTCGCACGACAGGCCAAAGCCTACGTCATTTTGGACGGTGAGCTCTACAAACAAAGCATCAGTGGTATACTGCAGTATTGCATCCCTCAGGAGGAGGGCATGCACCTGCTCGACGATATCCACTCGGGCATCTGCGGTCACCACGCCATACCCAGAACCCTCGTCGGCAAGGCCTTCCGCCAAGGTTTCTACTGGCCGACGGCAGTGGCCGACGCCGAAAAGCTCGTCCGAGCCTGCCAAGGTCGCCAGTTCTATGCGCGGTAGACGCACCTGCCGGCGAAGGAGCTCCAGACGATTCCGATCGCCTGGCTCTTTGCTATCTGCGGACTCGACATCCTCGAACCGTTCAAAAGGGCACCCGACGGCTTCACCCATCTTTTCATCGTCGTCGACAAGTTCACCAAGTGGATCGGGGCTAAGCCGGTGCCCAAGATCACTTCAACCCGGGCGGTCGGGCTCATCCGCAACATCATCTGTCGGTTCGGGGTTCCGAACTCCATCATCACCGACAACGGCGTGCAATTCACCGGTCAGCAATTCCGAGAATTTTACGACGAGTATCACATTCGCCTGGACTTCGCCTCCGTGGCGCATCCAAGGACGAATGGGCAGGTCGAACGGGCTAACGGGATGATACTCCAAGGGCTGAAGTCACGGATTTACGACTCCGTTAAGCAGGCAGCCGGACGATGGGTGAGCGAACTCCCATCGGTCCTCTGGGGTCTACGAACAACCCCCAACAGAACCACCGGGTTCACGCTGTTCTTCATGACGTTCGGAGCAGAAGCGATGCTGCTAACCGACCTCGACTACGACTCTCCGCGAGGAAAGGTCGCGGGTCGCGCTGCAAGACAATCTCGACCAACTGCAAGAAGCGCGCAAAGTCGCCCTCCTACGCTCCGCCAAGTACCAGCAAAGGCTACGACGACTGCACGCCCGGCGCGTCAAGGATCGGGTGCTGAACGTGGGAGATCTGGTGCTGAGAAGGGTGCAAACGAAAGCCGACCAGCACAAGTTGTCGCCCTCCTGGGAGAGACCCTTTGTAATCAAGCGCGTCTTGAGGCCCGGTGCTTACAAGCCGGCAACCGAAGAAGGCCAAGAACTCGAGAACGCATGGAACATCAAAAACCTCCGAAGGTTCTACACCTAATAAAAACAGCTAAGTTCTTACAACTTACTCCAGTTCATCGTTTTTGGGCTGCGAGCCGTGGCCGTCCCGGCCACACCCCGCACCCAGGGGCTTCTCACCTCCGCCCTCTCGAGCGTCGAAACGTCCGACCTCGCTCATCGTTTTTTGATTTTTTATGCCGGGGCACCGCTCCCCGTTAACCCTTTACGTCGCCTCGGTTTTTCCGCTTACCTCATTTTCATTTCTTCGGGGTCAGATCCCCGACCCGCGCCAACTTCGCAGGCGACCCCAGAGCGATAACCTTCACGCGCTTTTCGTTCGAAGTCTCCTCGCGGCTACACTATCCATAATCGGGAGCCGATGATGCTCTACGGCTGTATCGGGCCCGACACCCGACCCTACGAGCTATACTCGACCCGTTTGAGTGATTGACGCCCAACGGGACGCGAAAAAGCAGCCGCAAGTAGCAAAAGGGGTCGGAAACTCGAATCGGCGTTTATTTTGTCTGGGGTCGCATCCCCTTTTTGTTTCCTCGGGGTCGGATCCCTGACCCGCGCCAAGCTCGCGGGTGATCTCCGAACACGAACTTCGCGCGCGTTTTTCGTTCGAAGCCTCCCCGCGGCTATACTATCTACGATCGTGAGCCGATGACGCTCTACGGCTGTATCGAGCCCGACACTCGACCCTACGAGCTATACTTGACCCGTTCGTTTGATTGAATGCCCAGCAGAGTGAAAAAACAGCCGCAACTAGCGAAGAGGGGTCGGAAACTCGAATTCAGTCGTGCAATAATGACTTCTCAATCGATATCTTTTATTACACGACGCTTTTTAAAAACTAAAATCTATACATAGGGGAACGCGCCGAATCGCTCGGGCAAGAAGTCCTCTGTCCTAAAGTCGGCGACGGCCTTCGCCCCAGGCTCCTGCATCTCCACCGAGATTGCATCCAGCTGCTCGTCTGAGGAGCCGGATGCGAAGCCCACGACGACTCTGCCGAAGTCCGCGTCCGAGTAATGGGAGCGGGCCAGGGCCAGGGCTGTCGTGGACCCGTCCTCCAACGCCCTCGTGACGACGTCGGAGATGACCC
The DNA here is from genome assembly GCA_001602275.1 of Zoysia japonica. Classification (NCBI taxonomy): domain Eukaryota; kingdom Viridiplantae; phylum Streptophyta; class Magnoliopsida; order Poales; family Poaceae; genus Zoysia; species Zoysia japonica. The sequence goes on along the minus strand of BCLF01000111.1, from coordinate 1,001 downwards.
CCGGAAGCGGATGCAGGGCGTGCGTAAGGGCCCCCGTCGGGACGGAATCCTCCGGCACGCTGGAGTACAACTTCTTCAGGAGGTTCAAGCCCGCCGACCTCAGGGTTTGAACCTCGCCCGCCAATCCTGCGCTCAAGACCATCAAAAAAACAATCTCGGAAGACGGAACCAAGTCGAAAGGGGTCCGCCCTTACCGTCTCATTCCTTTTCGGCGGCCTTGACGGCCTGCCCCGCCCTGTCGAGGCTCTTCCGGAACCGCTAGTTCCGGACTTGGGCCGCCGAGAGCTTTTCCTGGACTCCAACGGCCTCCTGGCGCGTCCGCCCGAGCTCCGCCGCCGCCTGCTCGACCACGGACTGCAGCACGACCCGCTTCGACTTCAGGAGGTCGACCTGCTCGAAGGCACGGTCACGCTCCTTGATGATGCGGAGCGTCTGCTCCAAGGTCAAGCGTGCTAATGAAGGAGCCCGAGGCACCGGATCTCGGTGTCGTGCTCGGCAGCTTGACGACGAAGCCCTGCAACGCCGCAAGTTAAAATGCGACCCTAAGGTCGGACGAATACGACACAACTTGCCGACGACCGTGCGGTTGGCCTGCTCTAGGGCCGCCGCGACTCGGGTAGCCCGGGCATCGGAGGCCGCTGCCTCCGTGCGCGCCTTGTTCGCCTCCTCTAGGGCGATGCGGGCCGACTCTCAGGCAGCGAGGAGCTGGGATTGCAGGTCAGCAGCCATCTCCCCCGACTCGGCCCGAGCCTTCGCCAGCTCCTCCCGCAAAGCGTCAACCTCGGACTGGGCGGCGAATCCGCGCGGGGGCCGACCCAGGGCCGCGTGAAGGTTGTCCTGTGAAGGGACTGTCAGCCCAAAGACAACGGAAGTCAGAAACGAAAAACTTTGAATCCAAAAACTCACCCGGCAAAAATGGCGCCGACCTCCTCGGCGGCCCCCAGCAGCTGACGGAGGCTGGCGGCCAGCCTCATGTTGAGCGCTTGGGCGCCGCCCACCCG
>BCLF01000110.1:877047-893214 GCA_001602275.1 Zoysia japonica | reverse complement strand
CCGTGAGGTGGTACATGCCACGCTCTCGGGCGGCCAGTTGGAGTGGCACCCCTACGGCGACGAGTTGGAGTTCACAGTGTTGGAATATTTGAGCTTGGCTCATTGATTTCATAATTAAATTTTAAGACCTACTTTAAATGTTAGGGGACTAAATTTGTAGTTTCACATGGAAAGTTGGTAGGAAGCTCAACCAACTTAAAATGGTGGACAATGATTCACTAGTTGAGAAGTTGGGAGAGAGGAGAAGGAAGCCACACACGCGCCGAGCCTTGCTGGCACGGCGAGTTACGCGTGTTTTTGCGCGAATATTTCGTGTGACTTGATTTGCACGTGCGTGTGACAGCAGAAATCTTTATTGCAAATCAGAGATCTTTATTGCAAATCAGAGATTTGAATCAACTCAATTAAAACGATAATAAATTTTGCCATTTCTGAGAATAGAATCGACTTAATTAAATTGGCAGATTAAATACAGACGTTACTAGTAACTGACGTATTAATTGGAGGGCCGTTACTTGTCATTTACCCTCCCGCAATAAGATTGATTCAGTAAACTATGGCTATAAAAGACGCTCCTCCTTCACCATAGAACCTCACCTCAGAGTTCCACTGCTATCGCTGACCTTTCGCATCCTCTTCGCAAGTTTCTACGCGCAAAGAACTTGCGAGAGCAGGCCTCCGAAACTTCGTCCAGCTGCGACACCTGCACGGGTAGGCGGGCGATCAAGTTTTGTGGGAGCGCATCGTCTGTGCGGCTGCTTGCTCTTGTTCGACTACTTTTTACTACTTCCAAATGGCAGTTCGTGGGGCTGCACAGCTTCTGTTCTTCTTGCATCAAATCTGTTTGACTATTTCAAGCAGCTCAACACGTCTACTATTGAGAACAGCACTGCCGGTGCTTCATGGTGTAACCTGAACTTTCTCTGTTTATTGTCGTGTTCAATCTATTCTTATACAGATTCAATATGAGCACGAGCACACCTTTTGTCACAATATTACTTATTTTCTTTAATAAATTTAGAAGTAAAATATACCATAAAATTCTTAAATTTCTAACACGGAGGAGTGGCTCCGATCGCTTCGTTTCTATCCAGCTTGAGCTGAGGCCATCGAACCATTCATGGGAGCCGAGATAGGGTGCATCATGTTGGATGCTGGCAGATGCCGGATGGCGGGGAGAGGATGACGCAGCTTCCATCAGGGACAAGTTCCAAATAGCCTAGCTGAGGATGGTCTTCAAGGAATTTGTTGGTGTTCTGACCACCGACACAGTAAAATTTACGTAATCAGAGGGAGTATCGGTGCGTTCTTCATATTCGAAATGGCCTAGTATATGGAAGACTCGAGAGTTAACCTGGTTTGGGCCGTCGGCGAGGCGTAATACCTTATGTCTAAGGGTGAGAGAGATCAAATCGTATAAACTCAAGAACAAAAGTACAATGGCGGAAGAACTTTGGCTCGAGCCAAGAACCCTAGCACGCGAGGGCGGATGTGATTACAGTGGAATGGCTTGAATCTAACTTGTCTTGTCTAATGCCCCCTGGTGCTCCTTTATATAGGGGTCGGATCAGGTTCTTCAACTTGGTGCCTACGGAACCTTCTGGCCCTCGGCCAGGTGGGGCCTTGGTCATCTCCTGAGTTGGTCGTTTGGCGCTCGCTGGTGCCGGAGCAGATTGTCGGTGTCCGTCGTATGTCCTTTGTCCAGTCGTAGGGGACAAAGGACACTTTTTTGTTTTGCTTTACCGTCCGTAGGGATGCTTTACCGATCGTTTGATTGCTTTACCACCTTCTGAAATGCTTTTCCTCCGGCAAGGTTGCTTTATCTCCTGCTGTACGTTTTCAGAAATCCCTGCGCTGGGCAGGTGTCGATGGCTAAGGCGGTGGCCGACCCTCAAGGGTCAAGTAGAGGCGTTGGCTTCTACCCGTTAGCTGGTTGAGTCTTGTCGTCGTGCGGCCCCGACCCTTCGGTGGTCGGGTTGTGGTGTTCGTACGGTTCCAACCCTCTGGGGTCGGGACGTTCTTGGCATGACGCGGTCCTCCATGGGCCGCAAGTTGAACCGTGGGCCGTAGCCCATAGCTGGGCCATTGTACTCACTCCGGGCCCAAAGGCACCCGGTGTACATGATCCCAACAGTAGCCCCCCGAGTCCTGCGCCGTTTGCAAGTCTTTGTTGAGGCTGCGCGGGGCTGATCTTTGATGGTTGTCGATCGTCGATGCTGGATCATACGGGGGCGCGTGAGCGCAGGGCGTAGCCTCGAGCCCTCGGGCGAGCCGGAGGGTCGGTCGGGGGTTGAATCCTCGTTTAGGCTTCTGTCTTCAGTCGTGGATCCTACAGGAGCGCGCGAGCGCACCCGTAGGGCGTAGCCTCCGAGCCTCCGGGCGATCCAAAGGTCAGCCGGGGGTTGAACATCTCGTCTTCGTCTTTGATCATCGATGATTGATCCTACGAAGGCGCGCGAGCGCGCCTGTAGGGCTAGCCCCCAAGCCCTCGGGCGATCCATAGGGTCGATCGGAGGGTTGAATTTGCAAGATGAATATATTCGACCATCGAGGTCAGTCGGAACTGACTTTCATCGTCAGTCGATTGTTGGGTTAGATGCCTAGATTGAGCCGGTCATATCGGTTTCATCTCATGATCAGCATCGCGCCTAGGTTGGGCCGAATGGGTTGGCCGTTGCCATGATCAGCGCCCCAAGTTCGTGAGGTTCGATCTCACGGCGTTAATGACGGATGTCGGTAACGGCTTCAACGATCGTACGGCTCCGCTGCCTCCACGTGGATGGCGGATAATGCGTTTGAGAATTGTAACCGTCGGTCAATCCGGGCAGTCGGTTGGTGATGATCGGACGGCTGTGGGATCGCGATGGTTCACGCGTGCGCGTCCCCAACTGGCGCCAGTCAGCTATTTACTAGCATGTCAGACAGGAGCACGTCACCTCCATCATGACGGAGGTGGTGAGGTAGCGCTTGGTCCTACTCGTCGGTGAGTAGGATACCTGTGATGGCGCAGTTACTACGCCGTCGCGTCGTGGGTGGTGGGGGTGAGAAACGTTCACCTCTCGGCTGTCTTTAAAAGGAGGCGCGGTGGATTTTGAAATCCACCGGCTCTTTCGCTGTCTTCACCTCCAAGCTTCCTTGCGCTCGCTTGCTTTCAAGCCTGAAGCTCGCCGCCTTTGTCTTCGTCGCCGCGGCGTTCTTTCCGGCGACCACTGCGATTGTCTTCAGCCACATCGCCCTCGCCGTCACCGTCATCGTCGTCATTGTGATGGAGGCCGCCCGCCGTTTCGGAGGAGGTGCTTAAGTCGTACCACGACGTCGGCCTGTTGCTGTCGAAGGAAGCAGGCGTGTGGGAGGCGGTGGAGAACCAGGAGGCGCCGGCGCCGCTGAAGGGGAAGATCGTGATCTTCGTCACCTTCCACGAGCGCGGGTTGACGCTCCTAGGCACTTTTTTATTTCGCACGCTGATGCTCCACTACGGCGTGTGCCTTCACCACCTCAACCCCAACGGCATCCTCAAGATCGCGATCTTCGTCACGCTCTGCGAAACGTACCTGGGGGTCATGCCGACTCTTCCTCTTTGGCGCTACTTCTTCTAAGCCAGTCAGCTGCTGGAGTCCTGCGGCGCGGCTCGGCAAGTTGGCGGCGCTGCGATCATGCTCCGGAGTACCGAGGCAAAGAAGTACATCAAGGTGTCGCTGAAGAAGTCGTTGACGGGTTGGCACGATGGGTGGTTCTACATGAAGAACGCCACCCCGGTCTCCCGGCCTTTCGCAACGCACCGGTCGCGACGACCGACGTTTGGAAGGCGAAGGTGACGGCCGAGGAGAGGGCGGCAATGGACACGGTGCTGCGCAAGATCTAGCGACTGCGGGATGAGGGCTTGATCGGTGCCGCCGTTATCGCCACATTCGTGTGGCGCCGGATCCAGCCATTACGTCTTCGGCTCCACCTCATGGGTATGTACGAAGGGAGGGACAATGTCACCCGTGAAATGGTCGGAACTGAGCTGAGTGACCGGGAGGTCGTTCAGCGGGTCGGCAGGTTGCTCGAGGGAGATGTCACCGACAAGGTGACCAAGGGGCCGCTGCCTTTGGACAAGGACCGTCGGACTCTGGTAAGTTGCTTTCCCGCTGCCGTTGTTGTTCGAATTCGTAGAGTAGCTCGAGTCGGGTCACAGGTAGAAGTTGAGGACTTAGTTGTTGTCTTCGTTGTAGGGCCTGTCGGGGACCGCGCTCGGCTCGGTGGACATGGTCGAGATAAGTGCGGTGGGCGTGTCCTTGGCTAAGAAGAAGGCCGTCAAGAGATGGCGCGTCGGGGGCTCGAAGTCATTTTTTGTCGGCAATCCGGCTGCTACCGCCCCAGCTGCGCGGCCTGCTCAGAGGCCAACCGAGGCTCCGCCGGTCGGTGCCCCTTCGGCTATGAGTGCAAGGTCGGGGGTTTTGACCCCGACTTTCGGGGCCACTGCATCGCATGCGGTGGCTCCGATCGACGTCGGGAGCTCGACGTCATCTGAGGACGTGATTTCGCCCCTGACCAAAAGGACGAGGACCGAGGGGTCGGAGAGCGCCGAGGTTGATTTCGGGATCGTGGCGGCAGCCGCCACGGTCCAAGTGGCAGAGACTGGAGCGGTCCAGCCCCTGGCGTGGGCCAACCGGCGCTTCTTCGGACTCGAAGGATCCCGATGCGCCAATCAAAGGTGTAAGTACTTGCATCTTTAACTTAGCTGTGAGTATTATTTGGATCAGCTCATTTCTTACCTGTTTGGAGGTATACAAGCCTCCGTCGTTGGTTGCAGCTATGCGCCCAGCTGCGACCTTCGCTATGTCGGCGTCCGAGGACGTCGGCAGGGGAGCTGACGCTGGCACCGATGTCGCAGCGCATGCGGTGACACCGCTTCCGACTGTCGAAGCTCAAGATCCGCCGACCCTGGGGGTCCGCGACGTGCTACCATTGCCGCCTCCCCCGACTGTCGCCGTTGAAGTTCAGGAGGAGGCAGCCGCGAAGGCCCAGGAGGAGGCGACCACCAGGGCTCAGGAGGAGGCGGCCACCAAAGCCCAGGAGGAGGCAGTCGCCAAGGTCCAGGAGGAGGCGGCCTCTGAAGAAGAGAGGGACGACTCCTCTCCGGCTTCCGATGCTGAGGGGAGGTTGAGTTGATGGAGGTCGAGGATGAACCCGCACCGTCCCCAACCGCTTTCGCCGAGGGCCCGTGGGGATCGTCCCCGCCCTTGGTTCAAGAAGAGCTAGCCGGCCAAGTCTCGCCCACCGCTTTCGAGGGCTTGCGAGAGTTGAGCGAGATAGCCGCCGAGAAGCGGTCGGAAGTTCCCCTGGCTGACCCGACCGAGGGTTTGCAGGGGCCTGCTGTGGAAGAGGTTGGCGGGCCGTCAACGAGCGAAACCGCGGGAGAGGCGCAGGAGGGAGGAGGGACTGAGCTGGCCATGACGTCGACGATGCCATCGTCTACCACGGCGGCACCCGACTCCTCGGCCTTCGACGCGCAAAGGTCGGAGAGGACAGGCGATCTCCCACTCGAGGCCGTGGCCGGGGCGTGGAACTTCTACGACGACCGGATGGTCGGGGTCCGTCGCTTTAATCTTACGATGGCTTCCAGGCGCCGCCAGCTGCTCGGCATCACAAACGAGTGCCGAGATCTTTTCGATGACCCGTACTTGATGGAGTGTCGGGTAAGTTTTTGAACACTTAAGGTTTTTAGTCAAACCTGTTTGTCGAGATGTTGAGTGTCGTTGTTCGCAGGCGAATCTTGCTACGGCAGTGGGTCAGCCACCCTGAGGCTCCGCACCGCAGGCCGAGGTCGATGCTCTTCAGGCAGAGCTGGAGCAGGCGAGGGCCGGCCGCGACGCATTGAGGCACTCACGATCCGGCTGCACCACCAGCTTAACACCGCCCGGGAGTCGAGCCGCATCTCCCTCGACGAGGCCAACCGGGCGCGGCTAGATGCTGTGTCTGCGCGATCTGAGAACCAGAGGCTTGCCTCCGATCTTGCCTCCGCGCGGGAGACAATCGCACGTAAGTTAATTCATAACTTTTGAGTTGTACCGTTTGAGGGCCAGGGTCCGATTCTAACTGGGAACTTGCTGTTTATACATAGTTCCGGAGGCAGGTCGTCCAGCATGACGCGGAGGTGCAGCACCTCAAGGATCTCCGGGCTCACACCATCGGGGCCCGCGAGAGTGCCAAGAGTGTCGCCAGGATGGCCGAGGAGGAGCGTCGCTGAGCCTTCGAGCAGCGAGACATGATCGACTCAGAGTGAGTCGCCGCTGAGGCCGAGATCGAACGACTGACGGAGGAGCTGCAGGCAATGCAGCAGGCCGCCTCCGAGGTCCAAGGGGCGCGTCTGACCAGGGAGGCGAAGATTGCTCGGCTCTAGGCGAAGTTGAGTGAGGCCAAGGGCCTCGTCGAGTCTATCGCAAAAGAGCGAGATGGTAAGTATTTTTACCTTTTTGTTTCATTAAATCGTTGTGGGGGTCGGTCATTTGACAGTGTCCTTGCTGCAGCTCTGGCCGGCGAGCTCTGACCCTTGAGGTCCGTAGGCCGATGCCTGCTTCAACAGATCTTTGTTGGCGTGCACGAGAACTCCCTCTCGATGGAGTTCGTGACGCACATGCTGCAGCAGCTCCTGGGGGATCATTGTCATTGAGGTGATGAGGGCGCTTGAGGACGGGACCTCGCTGACCCTGGCGCTTACCCGCTCCCACTACCTAAACGCGGACATCAACCGGATCGTCGAGGGGTTCGCTTCCGGGTTGTCAGCGGAAGAGATGAAGGCGCTCGAGGCCGACATGCAGCCGTCGGTGCGGGAGGTCGTCGTCGACTTCAACAGGCCGAAACTTCTTCGAGAGCGGTTCGGTCACCGGCCTCACGTGCTGCAGCGGCGTCCTTAGTTATCTGTAGGAAGTTAGTAGTAGTATTTTGTATCTGACTGCGTAATGAACACTTTGGACGATGTGTAAATACACAAATTTCTGTCCTCTTCTGTGTTTCAGACCTTCGCACTCAGTGTTGATTGAGATTCGTTGGGCGTTGATCAAGCGACTGGGTCGAGTATAGCTCGTAAGGTGGAATGTCAGGCTCGATATAGCCGTAGAGCGTCACCAACGTCAGGTCGGATCGTTAGCCGCAAGGAAAACTTGAACGAGAGTGCTTTCGCTACTTAGCACATCCGAGGGTCACCCGCGAAGCTCGACGCGGGTCGAGGGGTTGGGCCCCGAGGAAACCAAGAAAGGCGCAGAGCCTTAACGCAAAAGACTAAGGCGCGGAGCCTTAGCATGAGGAATCGAGGCGTGGGGCCTGAAAACGAAGCGCGAAGGGGTCGGACGTTCCGACCCACAGGTGGGGACACTTAGACTAGCCCTCGAGCGGTGGAGGGCGGCCGAGCTGGCTGCGCTTCACTGCCCAATTCTCGATATGCAAAAGACTTAGATGATTTATGCGTTGAAACGATGCAAATTCTCGATATTCCAGGCATGGGCTAACTCCCTGCCATCCTCGCTCGCCAACTTGTATAAGCCGGGCCTTAAGACTCGCTTGATGACATAGGGCCCCTCCCATGGGGGTGACAATTTGTGGTGGTCGGTCTTGTCCTGCACCGTCTTGAGTACGAGATCGCTGATGTTGAAGGCCCGACACTTGACGTGCCGAGCGTGTAGTCGTCGTAGACTTTTCTGCTACTTGACCGATCGTAGGATCGCCACGTCGCGTGCTTCGTCCAGCTGGTCCAGGGCATCCTGCCACGACGCTTCCGACCTCTCTTCGTTGTAGGCTCGGACCCTCGGGGAGTTGTAGTCGAGGTTGGTCGAGAGCACGGCCTTAGCTCCAAATGTCATGAAAAAGGGGGTAAACCCTGTAGTTTTGTTGGGGGTCGTTCGCAGTTCCCACGACACAGATGGAAGTTCTTTGACCCACCACCCGGCTGCTTGCCCGACGGAGTTGTAGATCCGAGGCTTCAAGCCTTGGGGCACCATCCCATTGGCGCGCTCGACCTGATAGTTGGTCCTCGGGTGGGCCACGGAGGCGAAGTCGAGCCGAATATGGTACTCCTCGCAGAATTCCTGAAAATTTTGTTCGATAAACTGTGTACCATTGTCGGTGATGATGGAGTGCGGGACCTCGAATCTGCAGATGATGTTGCGGATGAATTCGACGGCTCGGCCAGAACTGATGCAGGGGACTGGCTTGGCCTCGATCCACTTGGTGAACTTGTCAATGGTGACGAAGAGGTGGGTGAAGCCCCTGGGCGCTGTTTGAAAAGGCCTAAGGATATCGAGCCCCAGACCGCAAAAGGCCACGTGATCGGGATCGTCTAGAGGTTTCGAGCCGGCAGATGCGTTTGTCGGGCGTAGAACTGGCAGCCTCTGCAGGAGCGTACGAGCTTGTCGGCATCGGAGACCGCCGTGAGCCAGTAGAATCCCAGACGGAAAGCTTTCCTGACCAGGGTCCTCGGGGCGGCGTGGTGCCCGCAAATTCCCGAGTGGATGTCATCAAGGAGGTAGAGACCCTCTGCTTGAGAGATGCAACGCTGGATAACGCTGCTGGGCTTCACTTGTAGAGTTCGTTGTTGATAATGACATAGGCCTTGGCTCGGCGTGAGACCTGTCGAGCCTCATTGGTGTTAGCCGGGAGAGCGCTATCTTGGAGAAAAGCATAGATGTCTTGAGACCAGTCGAAGATGATGGCCATTACCTTGGCCCCAGGGGTCAGAGCTTGCTCGCCGACTGCCGCCTCGACCTGAGGGTCGGTGGTATCATCTTTGATCTTGATAGTTGGTTTGGAGAGGACTTCGAGTATGACGACGTCGGGGGCTGGATCTCGCCCCGAGGCCATTTGGGCTAGGGTGTCAGCTGCCTCATTGTCGCGACGTAGAACGTAATGGAGCTCGAGCCCGTTGAACTTGTCTTCGAGTTTGCGAACTTCTTGACAGTAAGTCTCCATCTTGGGGTCTCGGCAGTTTGATATCTTCATAACTTGGTTCACGACAAGCTCGGAGTCGCCCATAACATAGAGCCATCGGACGTCGAGGGTGATAGCCATTCGGAGGCCATGAAGCAAAGCTTCATACTCGGCAACGTTATTGAAGGCAGGAAAATGGATTTGCAGGACGTACCAGAACTTGTCTCCCCGGGGAGAGATAAGGTCGACGCTAGCTCCCGAGCCCTTCAGCTGGCAAGAGCCGTTGAGGAACATAGTCTAGTGCTCGAGGTCGGCGGGGTCTGGTGGTTCCTGAGCCTCGGTCCACTCGGCTATGAAGTTGATCAGGTTCCGGGATTTAATGGCCTGCCGAGACACGTAGTTGATGTCGTAGCCCATGAGCTTCATAGCCCATGTAGTGATGCGCCGACCACGTCCTTGCCATTGATGATCTCCCTGAGCAGGAAGCTTGTAACCACCCAGATGGAATGGCTGTCGAAGTAGTGGCGGAGCTTGCGGTTGTTGACGAGGATGGCATAGAGTAGCTTCTCCACCTGAGTGTAGTGAGTCTTGGCATCGGCCAGTGCCTCACTGATGAATTAGACGGGCCGCTGGACCTTCAAAGCGTGACCCTCCTCCGGTCGCTCGACGACGAGGACGGTGCTGACGACCTTCGTGGTTGCTGGGATGTAAAGAAGTAGCGGCTCACCAGGGGTCGGGGAAGTTAAAACCGGCGGGGTCGACAACATAGTCTTCAGGTGCTCGAATGCCTCCGGGGCCTCGGCGCTCCAGGTGAATCGGTCGGACTTTCGCAAGAGTCGGTAAAAGGCATGGCCTTCTCACCCAGTTGGGAGATAAAACAGCTGAGTGCCGCCAAACACCTAGTGAGCTTCTGGACTCCCTTGACGTTGTTGATGGGCCCGAAGTTGTGGATGGCGGCGATCTTCTCGGGGTTGGCTTCAATGCCACGCTCAGATATAACAAACCTGAGGAGCTTGCCGGAAGGAACGCTAAAAACGCACTTTTCGAGGTTGAGCTTGATGCGGAACTTTTGGAGGTTGGCGATGGTTTCCTTCAGGTCTTTAACGAGGCCGGCGGCTTGCTATGTTTTGATGACAATGTCGTCGACGTAGACTTCTTGTTCCGACCCAGTTGGTCATGGAAGCACTTTTGCATGCAGCGCTGGTACGTGGCGCCGGCATTCTTGAGTCTGAACGGCATGGTGACGTAGCAAAACAAGCCGAATGGCGTGATGAAAGAGTTGCCGGCTAGTCGGAGCCGCGCATAGAGATTTGATGGTACCCCGAGTACGCATCAAGAAAGCTAAGAGTTTCGCAGCCGGCGGTGGAGTCAACCACCTGATCTATATGTGGCAAAGAAAACGAATCCTTTGGTCATGCTTTGTTGAGACTCGTATAATCAATACACATTCTCCACTTTTCATTCTTCTTCTTAACCATTACAGGATTGGCCAGCCACTCAGGGTGGTAGACCTCTTGGATGAACTTAGTATCTAGCAGCTTGGCGATTTCTTCTCCAATGGCGTGATGCTTCTCGTCGTCGAAGCGTCGGAGTCATTGCTTCACCGTTCGGGTTCCAGGAAGAATGTTGAGAGAGTGCTCGGCGACCTCCTTCGGGATGCCCGACATATCAGACGGTACCCAGGTGAAGACATCTCGATTCCAGACGAGAAAGTCGACGAGAGCGTTTTCCTATTTGCTGGAGAGCGCTGTCTCGATCCTGGACTTCTTGGTCGGGTCGGTGTTGTCGAGGATGATCTCCTTAGAGTCGTCGGCGGGCTCGAAGGATGTAGAGGTTGAAGGCTTGGAGTCGAGGGTTGCAGCCAACACCTGGGATTTGCGGATCTCTTCGAGTTGAGACGACCCCGCGAGGGCGACGACCAGCTCATAGCTCTCCTGCTCGTAGGCGAGAGCGTGCATGAAGCGGAACGTCACAGTGATGACGCCTTTGGGACCCGACATCTTGAGCTTGAGGTAGACGTAGCTGGGGACGGCAATGAACTTAGCATAGGTGGGTCGGCCGAGGATGGCGTGGTAGGCGCCGGCAAAGTTGACCACCTCGAAGGTCAGACTGGCAGGGTGATCTGACCCAAGGGTACGGCGCTACCCCCAGGGATGACACCATGGAACGGGGCGTGGCTCGGACGGAGATCAGGCGCCCCGGCTGAGGCACGTAGTCGGGGTGGCTGGATCTGTCGAAGGTGATCGGGGCCTTCAACCACTTGAGGTAGGTGGGCACGGCGGGGTTGGCGAGGTCGACCTCCCGCCATGTTTGCTTCTGGTGGCGCCGTGACTCATATGCCACCGGCCCGCCATAGATCATCAGGCAGTTCTCCGACTTAGGAAAGGCGTTGTCGATGTTGCTCTCGGCTTCCTTCGCAGGGGGGTCGGGATTTTTAGGTTGACGAGAGTCGAGTCAGAAGTTACCTCTGTAGAATGCCCGCATCAGACGGCAATCCCGCAGGGTGTGGTTGACGGGGGTCGAATGGTTGGTGCAGGGCTTGTCGAGCATCTTCTCGAAGTGGTGGTTGTGGTCGACCGGCTTCTTTGCTTGGGGTCGGGGTTGTCGCTCGGTGACGCCCACGAATTCCTCGTCTTGCCGGCGGTTCCTCTGCTTCTTACTGCTTGAGCCACCCTCGATCGGTCGTCCCTGCAGTCGGAGCACCGGTCGGAGTGGTTGTCGTTCTTGCGGTCGACCTTGGACTTCTCCTTGTCCTTGGTTCGATCCCGGTCAAAGTTGGCTTTGACAGCCTGCTCCTGGTGGCGAATGTTGTGGCGATGTCGAGAAGAGCGCGGGTTGTCCAAGAGTTTTTACACCTCAGCTTGTGGATGAGCACCTTGGATGTCGTGCCGCAGGTGAAGGCATTGATGACGTCGGCGTCGCTCACGTCGGGCAGCTCGTTCCGCTTGCGCGAGAAACACTGGATGTAGTCACGGAGCGACTCGCCGGGGTTTTGCTTGCAGTTCTTCAGATCTCAAGAGTTGTTCGGGCGCGTGTAGGTTCCTTGAAAGTTGTCGAAAAAGTTGCGACGGAGGTCGGCCCAGTCATGGATGCTGTCCCTAAGAAGGTGCTCGAGCCACCCCTAGCTGAGTCAGACAGGAAGAGTGGCAGGTACTGGATGGCGAACAGATCGTCGGCGCCCCCGGTTCTGCATGCAAGACGATGGTCCTCGAGCCAGTGGGCAGGGTTGGTCTCACCGGTGTATCTAACAATATTGGTCGGAGCGCGGAATCTCTGTGGAAAAGGTGCTCTTCGGATCTGAGACCCGAATGCTCGGGGCCCGACCTCGTCTGGACTGAGTCTCCGGATGTGGTCGTACTTGCGCTGACGGCTGCGACGGTTGGGAGATTGTTCCCGCCTGGACTCGACGTAGCGCTTGCTTCTGGCTTGCTTCCGCGCGTCGATCGTGTGAGGAGCGTCACGATGCTCCCCGAGGCGCCCACAAACGTTGCCAGCCAGCGGATAGGGGTATCGCGCCTTGGCCCGACCACGACGGCTGTAGTGGGCCGAACTTCGTCGGTCGGCGCTTGGCCGATGAGAACTGTGTGCCTCGTAGTGTTGTCAAAGCAATGGTTCAGGGTGTTCAAGCGCACCGTCGAGGTAGACGCTTAGACGATCATAGGTCTCCTTGAGCATGGGGTTGTCAGGCGTGGTGGACTCGTGGAGGACGTAAGCAGCTGCCAGGTCCTCGTATGGCGTGTCGAAGACGAGCGTACCACTGTCTATAATCTGTTGGTAAGTAGAACGAGCCCGGGCTCGAGCGCCATCGCTCGTCGCAGCGGTACCCTTACTCGGAGCATGGCCCCGGCTGCAGATTTGCGTCGGAGGGCATTTTCGACGGTGGAAAGAGCGGCCTTGGGAGCGTTGAGTATGAAACACTCCCGAGCCAGGTCGTCGCCCAGCACGGCATAAGGCGAACGACGGCGAGGCAAGCGCCGCTTGTGCGGAGCCTGAAGGCGAAGCTCGCCGCCATTGTCGACAACAAAATCCAGGCTTCCAAAGCAGAAGGCTTAGCCAAAGCTGATGGCAACCGTGAAGCTCCCAAAACGCAGGTGAGAGATCGAAGTCTCTTCCACCAAGGCGAAAATCGAAGCCATTGAAAAGCGAAGTGAAAATGCACCACGAAAACCCCCTTTCTGGCGTGTCAACCGTCTATGTTCTGACCACCGGCACAGTAAAATCTACGTAATCGGAGGGAGTTTCGGTGTGCTCTTCATATTTAAAATGGCCTAGTCTACGGAAGACTCGAGAGTTAACCTGGTTCGGGCCGTCGGCGAGGCGTAATACCCTATGTCTAGGGGTGAGAGAGATCAAATCGTATGAACTCAAAAACAAAAGTACAATAGCGGAAGGGTTTTGACTCGAGCCAAGAACCCTAGCACGTGTGAGCGGATGTGGTTACAGTGAAATGGCTTGAATCTAACTTGTCTTGTCTAAGGCCCCTTAGTACCCCTTTATATAAGGGTCAGACCAGGGTATTTAACTTGGTGCCTACAGAAGCTTCTGGCCCTCCGCCAGGTGGGGCCTCGGTCGTCGCCAGAGTTGGTCGTCTGGCGCCCGCTGGCGCCGAAGCAGATTGTCGATGTCCTTCGTATGTCTTTTGTCCAGTCGTAGGGGACAAATGACACTTTTCTGTTTCGCTTTACCATCCGCAAGGATGCTTTACCGATTGTCTGATTGCTTTACTGCTTTTTGGAACGCTTTTTCTCCACTCCTGCTGTACGTTGTCAGAAATCTTTGTGCTTGACAGGTGTCGATGGCTAAGGCGGTGGCCGACCCTCAAGGGTCAAGTAGAGGCGTTGACTTATAGCTGTTAGCTGGTTGAGTCTTGTCGTCGTGCGGCCCCGACCCTCCGGTAGTCGGGTTGTGATGTTCGTACGGTTCCGACCCCCTGAGATCGAGACGTTTTTGGCGTGACGCAGACCTCCGTGGGCCGCAGGTTGAACCGTGGGCCGTAGCTTATAGCTGAGCCTTCGTACTCACTCCGAGCCCAAAGGCAACCGATGTACATGATCCCGACGGAATTTTTTTGCCGAAATTCTCTACAGCGGGTCTGTAAATCATCCATCCACAATCCCATTTGGATTGAAGACACGTGTCCCGCTCCACCGAATCTCAACCACTTCTGTGTTGCCTCCCGTGTACCCCCGCTGCTCTTCCTCCTGCGGCTCGTTCCCGTCTTCTCCGGCTCCTTTGCCGGCCACCGAGCTCTTGTTTGTCACCTTTTCCTTTCCTCCGGCGGCTCGTCCCTGCCTGCTCCTCTGCGTGCTCAGCCCCAGACCCCCAGTGCTGCTGGTGCTCCATCTCTTTCCGGTACAGCGTCAAGACCATCGAAGAGCTTCACTGGGCAGGTTGTTAGCCAAGTCAGGTGGATTTTTTCTTGTGGATCAGAAGATTGTGGATTATGGGAAGGAAGGAGTGAAGATCTAGAGGAACTGGTAACGGTATCGACCAAAAGAAAGGGAGGCAGGTCTACCAGGTTGCGATTCAGTTGAACTGGACGCGGGACTTCTATCTAATTTTTTTTTTCGCACGTATACGTTAGACCTCACTACCGGAATGCCCGTGTTTGCCGAGTGCCAAGAGCACTCGGCAAAAGACCGAAAACACTCGGCAAAGTGTTTGCCGAGTGCCACCCACGGCATAGACCACTCGGCCTACCTTTTGACGGCAAAGAGCTGTTTACCGAGTGTTTTCTGTCGGGCACTCGGCAAATAGTTTGCCGAATGCCGTTACGACCCTCGGCAAAAAAAAGTAGACCGAACGGACAGAAAACAGTGACGGAGCGTTTGTCGAGTGCCAGACTCGCGACACTCGGCAAACATTTAACTGTATTTTTATTTTACCCTTCTCCTCTTTTCTATAACGTATTTTACTAAATTTATTCGAATGCTCTTTGAAAATACCTTGTCAAATTCACTCAAAATTGCATATTCGATGCGTGCACAAATATTAGACCATTATTTCATGCAGTTGTAACTCAAAATCAATTTATACAAATTGAAGCTCTACAAATATAGTAAATTGATTAAAATTATCAAACGGATCCAAAAATTTGCCAAAATTTCACATGAGACAATCTATGTTGGTTATTTCATATACAAAAAGTTGTGAAGTGAAATCTCAACTCGAGCATCACGTTGACTCTAAATCTAAACGAATTCTCCGCAAGAGTAAGATTCTTGTTTGGAGATGCTTCGATTTCTAAGCAGCGTACATGACAACTTGTGCAAAACGCGCTCAATTTTTTATCACATGTTCCACATATGATATCATGAGATATTGACAAATCTTATGATTTTCAGACTTTGTTTATTTTTTATATAATTTTCAAACAATTCGGCCACACATTTATGGTCATGTTTCGTGGACACACATATTCGACATTTTATATTACTTCCCGGTTAACTTCCCGGTTAAGGCTTCACATTAAACTCAATAACATGAATCTAATTTTTTTATTCATTTTATTGCATTATTCGAATCACTTGCAGTGTAAATTTGACTTATCTCCAAAAGTTCTATTAAATCAAATAAATTAACTAAATATAGCTAAAAGATCAAAAAATGTACCAAATTTTAAATGGAGTAGCATACACAGTATGTGGGCAGGAAAAAAAGTTAGTAGGGCATTTGAGGGAAAAAAATCAATTTGTTTGCCGAGTGTCAGAAAAAAAACACTCAGCACAAATTAATTTTGCCGAGTGTTCAGTAAATACACTCGACAAAATATCGTTTTACCGAGTGCCAAAAAATCGCACACGGTAAAAGGCCACCTTTTGCCGAGTGTCAACCGTAGACACTCGGCAAACCGTGACGGTCGCAAACGGATGTCAGTTTTGCTGAGTGCGCGGTTTCTGGCATTCGGCAAACAAAATGTTTACCGAGTGCGAGGGCAGCGACACTCGGCGAAGAAATGGTTTGCCGAGTGTTTTTTGTACGCCGTGAGTTTTTGTTATAACACTCGGTATATATTAAATTTGCCGAGTGCCCGAAGAATTGCACTCGGCAAATGTTAGTGCACTCGGCAAAGAGCCGGTTTCGGTAGTGCCTGTTGCAGAGGATTTTTTTTCAAGGAGTATTCCCACATAGATTTTTATTAATTGAAACTGGCCATCAACAAACCAAGCATTTAGTTTCATATTGAGGGGCAGCACAAACCACTTTTACATAGAGAAGGCAAATAACTCACTCCACACACTAAACCCAAGACGGAGCAGAAGA
>BCLF01000110.1:844177-875104 GCA_001602275.1 Zoysia japonica | reverse complement strand
CATCCCTAAACCCGATCTGTGAGGGAGCGCTGTGCCGACGGGAAGCGCCACCGCCACGACGACCGCCGCCACCGAGAGATCGACGACGTCGCCGTGACTCCAACGGCACTGCCCTCTCCACCGACCGACGCTGCCCAAGTGCAGAGGACCGCACCGACAAAGGGCAGATGGCCGGATCGTCTTCCTCGACTCCGGCGACCGGATCCGAAGGTATTGACCACCTCCGAACCACAGATCTATTCCCGACACAGATACTCTCGGATCTACGCTCCTAGACCCAGAGAAAAGGTAACAACACTCAAACCTTTCGTAGAAATTAGTAGTCGCAGCTCCATTGACGATGATGTCTATTTCTTTGGATAATTCTGTCAGTTGGGCATTACCCAGACCCAAGTTTTCGTACACGATGTTCCCCGGCAAAGGCTGTATTTTCCCTTGGATGAAATCTTCGAAGCCATTACCGTACTTTTCTTTTAGAATTCCAAAGATCTCCCTGTCAGTCACCTGAGTGTAACAGAACAGAGTTTGGAGAGAAACATTATCATAAGAATGATATCGTTCGTGAGATGTGGAAGGTTCCGCTTTAGTAATAAACCTTAACATCGTTGCTCTATTTATTTGTTTTGTAAGAAAAATACTATCCTGATTGAACGCTGCTAATCCATTAAGAGTATTCTGAAATTTGAATTAAACTAATCAGCAGTGTTTGTACAGTGCAAAGATTCTGTTCGTTTTTTTCAGCGTCGGATTCTCCTTAGCTGTTACTGGAAGTACAGCTATTATCATCTTAGTTCCGTATATGTGCTGTGCTACCAATGAATTTTCAAAAAAGCTTTTAAGGAACTGCCACCTTCTCCAATTTGTCGTCGTTTTCTTCTGCTTTTCTGCAGATTTGCGAGAAAAAAAGACTCATGTTTCTCTTAGTGAACTTAATGTCAGTGTCTGATTTATGGTTACTGCTGTACATAGGCACATAATACTTCGTCTAATTGACATCAAGCCAAATTCATGTAAAATTTGGCTAAACAATTTCTTAAGAATTCCCATCGATCTCACTTGCGTGAGCCTGACTTTGGTAACGCATGCGTGCCTCGTGTGGTGATGCATGCATGTCGCGTGCATTTGCTTCGCAATGTAAAATATGTGCAGATATGTATGAAAATTATCGCCTGTCCTTGTAAGAACTAAAGGATTTTTCACAGAGGACTTGCATCTCAGATGGAAGAAAGTTTAAGGCTAGAAGAACCAAGAAGCGGCGATGGAAGGGCGAATCTTCACCTCAGTGCGGACCCTCTGCTTTGCAGACTCGTCATCAACGGCTCGAACGAGGAGGAAGAGCTTCCTGACATCAGGCTGAACCCTCAGTATCTTCTCCACGAGCACTACAGGAGGAGTTTCTTGACATCAGGTTGAAGCCATTATGAATGCACTGCATGCCCATAAAGGGTTGGTTTATGACGGACGACGTACCTTTCCCAAGGAAGCCGGTAGAACCGGTTATCAGGATGTTCTTGCCCCTGAAGAACTCTACGACCGTATCAGCATCCAGTTCACCGATCATCTTCGAATGCCTGACCATGTTGTACGCGTGTACCTCGAAGATTTTGAGATTTCTATGCTTTGTGATTAAAGATTAATGGTTGGGAAAAAAGGTGCTGAAGTGTTGTGATCCTCCACGGAGACTAGCCACGTATATATTTATAGCGAGGGAAGACGCTTGTGTTTCAGACGCGCAAGGAAAAAGGCTTACTTTCCTTCGACGACGAGCTCTAGCTTGCAAAGAAGTACCATTAGTTCCTTATGGTCTCGTGTGTTAACTCATTGTACCACGGTTCACTATTAGCATCTTACCATCGGCTTAAAAGTCACTTTAGATTTACCATAAGTCACTATAAACCTTTACCAATCTATACTATCAGTCAGTGTCGGTGTAAGTGGCTTGGGTAAAAGTTTTCCCGACAGACATTTTTTTACAGTCTGTTATTCAGTTGGTACTAATATATCGTCTAAAAGTCCCTCAACTATGCAGAAAGCTCTGTTTTATTATTTAACATTTAAAAGTCCAATTTAGTCCTTAAATTTAAGTTAGAGGCTAAATTGGAATTTTTGACATTTGAAGTAAGAAAGTGAGCTTTCAGCGACAAACAGTGAGGGACGAGATTGACTATTTCATCAAAAACTAGATGACGGATAATAATGAGATGGTGGAGAGAGATATAGATAGACTTGTATTGAAAAGCAAGAATTATATGTTTTGTCGAACAATATTGATTCCTAAATTGACATTCATTTTGGACATCTGTCCATCTGCCTCTTTAAATGAATTTTTTTGTTGATAGTTGCATCTGTTTTATGTTGGCCAATTTAGCTAAGTAGGAACAATATTGTTTTAGACAAAGCTACAGTACAAACAAATTTGCATGTTTTATTCAGGGGCACCCACTAGCTAAGCTTTTTGGCGCAATTGAAGAGGAGTGATCAAGACCAAGGATATAATTCAAGGTGCACGCTGAAAGACTGAAGCTTGTGCCATTAACCTTTTCGTCCACTTTGGATAGAGGTTTAGCTATAGACTTATGACTTAATTCTCTTTTTGCCTTGGTTGGCAATTTGTAGATTATCAAGTCTAGTTATGTAATAATTATACCATAATCTCTCCGGGGACCAGGTTGGATTATATTTTCTATTATGTGAAAAAAATTTAACATTTCAACTGGCAGAATAAAATAATCATGTGAATATATGTTTTCAGTGTACTTTCTTTTCCATGTTTAAAATTGGTAAACGCATCTGATCATTTCAGAGATCGGGGCCAAATAAAACTTTTTTTTTGCAAAAAAAAAAGAAGTATATGTAGACATCGGATCTGAATTATTGTAGGATGCTCTTTTACTTCTTACCCCCGCTATCTTAAAATAAGTGTCTTTTTAGATTTTTAAACATCTTTTTTTGACCATTTATCATATTCAAAAAATTTGTGAAAATATTATTTATTTTATTGTGAAATGATTCATTATTAGGAACACTTTAAACTTGATTTAATTTTTTATTTTTTTAAATATTTTGAATAAAATGAATGATCAAACGTTGATTTCAAAAAGTTAGAAAAACGTCATTTATTTTGAGACGGAGAGAGTAGTAAGCATTTTTGATATATTTACAACATTAATCATTGAAGTGTTGGTATCTGGAGAAATAAAGCTTGCATATGTAGAACCATTCATAACTCTTAGTTTACACAAAACATTAATTAAATATTTGTTGTTTACAGTTTACATGGAGAACGAGCATACCATTCACATTTCACAGAGCGCACCAGTGTCACTAACATGTGCATCTGGCATGCAGTGCGTCAGTGAATGCAATAGCGATTGGTCTCCGCACAAGGCAAAGGTGTCATGGAGATTCCAGTCACAATTCAAACGAGAGGAAGTTTCTTAACCATGATCTTACATCATTAAAATATTGTGTTTAATGAGAAATATCATTATATGAGAAACAAATCTTAGACTCATCCGAATGTCTTTTTTTTGAATATTTTTGTTCTACGCAAAAGTTACTGACAATAATTTTCTATTTTGAGTACCTTACTGTTTATTGATACATATAAGAAGGGAAATATACCTTTTGGCCCCTGACTATTAAAAGCACATGAAAAATCAGTTTACATAGTAGAATTTTTATCACTACTTATATGTACTGTTTTGCACAACGTCACCCCAAAAAATTTCATCGTGGAGGCGTAGTGGTGATGTCATTTTTTTTAAAAAAAAGGTTACCTATTTTGGTTTTTTGGTGTGCTTTTAAATTGGGAGTTGATAATCAGGACCAATTTTAAAAAACAAATAGGCTCCGTTTGGAACCGTTTGTCAGCGGCTTCCATCGGATACATGCTGACAAGCGCCCCAAACACATCGATTTTGACACGATTCTCACGGACACGATTCTCATGGACACCATTCTAATGCTACAACGCAGAATCGGACGCATAGTAGCTTCGTCAAACGCCCCCGCCTCTGAGACCAGCAGCGAGCTCGCCCGTGCCTCCATTCCGCCGGTGCTCCCACCTCCATCCTTGTCAGCGAGCTCGCCCCCTCCTCCGTACTGCCGGTGCGAGCTTATGAAATTCATTGGAAAAGTTTCAACTCACATGGCCTATGGTATAGGTAAATCATGAGATTTAATCACACTTTGCTGGTTTAAAAAAGATTGAATCAACTTAAATAGTTAGTGACTCAATGTATAGCAACTCTAGATTAACTTTTTTATATGAAGCAAGAACGAAAGTGTAAGCAAGTTGCTGTGTAGGTGTGGTTCACGCAGTGTGCATGAGTATGAGTCGTATTTGAGCCTGCGCTATTACAGAAAGGTATCAGAACTGAGCTTCGTTGTGTCACAGACACGTACGGTCAACACAGATATGGTGTGCATAGCACGTGGGCCCTATAGTGTCACGAAATAACATGTATGCTGATACTAACGTATGACGTGGCAGAGAGAATCTATCTTGTGTGTTTGGCTCTTGTGTGGGTAAAAGTCCTTTGAGGGTGGGAGTTAGTGAGACCCATAGAAAAGGCCCAACAAGCTTGTGGTATGGGTAAACCATGAGATTTAGTCCTACTTTGCTAATTCAAAGAGGGATTGGACCAACTTAAATAGCCAGTGACTCAAACTATAGTAACCTCGAGTTAACTCTTTTACGTCAAACGAAAACAAAAGCATAAGCGAGCTGTTGTGTAGGTGTGGCCCACGCAGCCCGCCCCCGCTTCCATCCCTGCTGACGAGCTCGCATCCGCCTCCATCCCTGCTGATGAGCCTGTTTGTGCCTCCATCTCGGCCAACAAGCCCACCCCTGCCTCCATCCCCGCCGGCATGCCCGACCCCGGCTCCATCTTTGCTGGCTAGCCTGCCTCCGCCTCCATCCCTGCCGGTGAGCCCGCCCCAAGCCTCCATCCTAGCCGGCGAACTCGCCTCCGCCTCCATCCCTGCTAGCTAGCCCGCCCCTGCCTCCATCTCTGCCACCGCATCCTTCGCGCCTGCCCCTGTGTAAGGATCAAGGATACCGAGAAGGAGAGGTTGAATCGGTGGATTTATAGAGCTAATTTTGCTACGAACTTAAACTATAAGACTCAATCGTATCGAAAGCAAACCTAAGCAATTCAAGTAGGCCAAGACCCCTAACAATGCCAGTGAAAAAATAGGAACAACAAACAAGCACTAGCACGATAGCCACCAAGAGAAATCAAAGAACAACCTATCACACTACTCAAACAGTAAGTAAATGGGATAAGTAAAGAGAGTGAGATAGAGAATGCTCAGTGATTTTTTTCCGAGGTCTCGAAAGGTAGGCGCCTTCTCTTAATCCTCGTTGAACCACTCTCGTCGAAGTCTTGGTTCCTCCCATCGTTCTCGGAACGATGCTCACAATACTCAAGTGTTAGAGCAAGCTTCCAAGGCTCGAGCGCTTACTCTTGGTGTTCCGTTCGAGCGGAGGACCCGGAACCACGTACAAATTTGATGACGACTTTCACAATCTCCTCGGAAGCTCTATCACCAACTCCTAGTCGGTCTAGGCTGCCCACACCAAGAGTAATAAGCAAAGATTACTCCTCGCAAGCCCTACAAACTTTAGAAGTGTATGAATGCTCCCTATCACTCTTTTACTAGCACCAAAGATCTCTAATCTTGCAATGTGCTCTCTTGGTGGTGTCCTTTGGCTTCTCACAAGTTTTCTCTAGCTCTCAAACCTCAGACACACGTCAAAACGTCCCTCTCTACGGTTTAAATAGACTCCAAGCCCAAAAACAACCGTTGAAACGTGATGTCATAAAGCTGACTGCTTTATGCAATCACCGAACTGTTCGGTGACCCTTCCTTCTCCTGAGCCAGGGAAACACTCTCTTTTAAATCTATTCCATATGACACCAGACTGTCCGGTGCATATCTTTACCAGACAGTCCGGTGACTTTCACTTTTAGACTCCCAGAGACATGTTCTTTGGACTTCGGTTTCGACCTCATCAAACTGTCCGGTGACTGCTTCTTCGATTGAGTTTGATCTTCGGTCTTCGACTTCGCTTCCTCTGTAATCTTCAGGGCTTTAAGGAGCATTCACACCCTCTAACACTTGTATGACAGGAGACAAATAACCTTATCTCCCTTTAATAGTACTGGCGTTCCTATAGACTCTCTAGCTGTCCTTAGCCTTAGTCCTCCGACGCACGAAAACTCCTCTTCTTGATATATAATTAGCGGAGTGATACCTACAATCACAACTGTTACCTATGGTGTTTATTCAATCACTAAAATCAATTCATTCTTTTTAGGGGACTTCAAAGGTCATGAAGCTAACACCCTGCCTTCATGCTAACACCTTGCCTTCATCCTACGTGGTGAGGTAAAGCAGGATTCCAAAGGGGGCGCTTTCTCCCATGACGTGTCGGAGAAAAGTTGGATTCGGTAGAAAGTTGAAGTCGTACCCCATTTATGGAATACTTGCACTTACCATATCAATCCCTGAATCAGTAGTTGGCATTTACATACACAAAGAGTACATCGCATATACCATCCAATAGTCTTGAAATTTATTCCAAATTAAGGTCTTACACAAAGAGTCTTACAATTACAAGCCTCAAGAGCAGGGTGAATCATGCTCTCGAAACATCAGACGTACAAGAACTTTATTTAGAAAACAGCACATACTACTCAAGCGAAGGACGAAACGCCTAAATGTCGTCACTAACATCACCAACTTCTTCTTCCTGTACGGTTGAATCAGCAAGAGTGTACAAAAGGTACTCAACAAATCCTAACTCTATTCAAGGGTATATACATGCATAATGGTTGACCAAGGAGACAGCTTTTTTAGTTTCTTTGCAATGATCTAGTTTTATGCAGGTTTACTATAGAAGCATTGCAATCAGAGGAAAACAATACTTTTATTGTCATAATTTTAGTTGGTTGGACCTGGGGGAGAGAATGACTTCGATCTCGCCAGTTCCCACAATTTTAAGGAGGCCTTCCGGCATATAGTCATAACAGCCCTGGCATACTTGTCTTCACATTCCAAAACCACTCACATGTTAAAACAAGTAACACTAATCATTGTGAGCCCAAACAAACAGTGTGCCATGACTAGTGGCAGCGGACTTTTCGGAAAGGTTTTATGCTCTGCAGAGGGTGTACACTTTTCCCACAGACCGTGCGCTCTTGGCTAGGGGGAGCAACATGACGCTTATCGCACCTTCTCCGAGTACCACCACAGAGACGCCCTCGAAATGTCCCAAGGGCTATATCATCAGTGAAAACGGAACCACTGAGACGCGATATGTATATTTTTGGAGCCGAAATCGTGGATATGACTTTCATGTCCTTCTTACCTGGAGCCGCAAGGGGTATTCTCAGGGGCTATATCGTTAGTGAAAGCAGAACCACTGACACGCGAAAGATGCATCGAACTGGATCATGGATTACGACATTCACGTCCTTCTCCTGGTATTTCGTGTCCATCGATCACCTAGGGGCTCGATATGGCAGCACCAAGAAGTAGAACAAGTCTCGCCCATGACGGGTTTTGTGGCTATATGGGAATCACTAAGTTTGAGGTCTAATAAACTGGTCCTTATGCGGCAGGGCGAGCGCTATGTTCACACGGGAGAACATCACAAAAGCACATAGCTTATCATCACTTGTCACAAGCCTCGTCCACAGCTAATAAAATCCACCACACATCACCTAACACAGGTTGTACTAACACCCATCGCCTGTTTACTTTACACACACCAAAACACATTTAACACATTTGTAAGGCTCAAAGACACCGAGAAGAGGGGTTGAATCGAAGGATTTATAGCACTAATTTCGCTACGAACTTAAACTATAAGACTCGATCACAACGGAAGCAAACCTAAACAATTCTAGTAGGCCAAGACCCCTAACAATGCTAGTGGAATGAGAATAACAACAAGCAAGCACTAGCATGATAGCCACCAAGAGGAATCAAAGAACAACCTATCACACTACTCAAACGGTAAGTAAATGTGATAAGTAAAGAGAGTGAGACAGAGAGTGCTCAGTGATTTTTCCCGAGGTCTCAAAATGTAGGCACTTTCTCCTAATCCTCGTTGAACCACTCTTGTCTGAGTCTTGGCTCCTCCCGTCGTTTCCGGAACCATGCTCACAAAGGTACACTTCACTCCCGTTGTGAAGTCACCGGCAGCCCGGCTGTCGCACACAATACCCAAGCGCTAGAGCAAGCCTCTAAGGCTCAGGCGCTCCTTCTTGGTGTTCCTTTCAAGCGGGAGACTCGGAACCGCGCAAAAACTTGGCGTTGTCTTCCACAAACTCCTCGGAAGCTCGATCACCGACTTCTAGCCGGTCTAGGCTGCCCACACCAAGAGTAAGAGGCAAAGATCACTCCTCTCAAGCCCTACAAGCTCTAGAAGTGTATAAATGCTCCCTATCAGTCTCCTACTAGCACTAAGGATCTCCAATCTTACAATGTGCTCTCTTGGTGGTGTCCCTTGGCCTCTCACAAGTTGGCTCCAGCAATTTTGATCAAGGGCACACAGGAAAACGTTGGGACGTGACTGCTTTATGCAATCATCGGACTGTCCGGTGACTGAACCACCAGACTGTTCGGTGACCCTTCTTTCACCTCAGGCAGGGAAAGACCCTCTCTAAAATCCATCCCATAAGACACCGGACTGTCCGGTGCATACCTTCACCGAATTGTCCAGTGACTTTCGCTTTTAGATCCCTAGAGACATCTTCTTTAGACTTCAGCTTTGACCTCACTAGACTGTCTGATGTCGCCTTCGCAGCAACTCTAGAGAGCATCTCTTTCTAGACTCTGAAGTCCTGGCTCACCGGACTGTCCGGTGACCTCACCACACTGTCCGGTGACTCTGTCTTCGACTGAATCTGATCTTTGATCTTCGTCCTCGCTTCCTCTGCCATCTTTAGTACTTTGTGAGGATCTAAGGAGCATTCACACCCTCTAACACTTGGAGACAAATGACCTTACCCCTTTAATAGTACCGGCATTCTTATGTACTCTCTAGCTAGTCCTTAGCCTTGGTCCTCCGAAGCCCGAAAACTCCTCTTTCAGGGTTTGTCCTTATCTTCTACCGAGGAAGCCCACCATGTTAATGTAGATTTAGCGGGGTGGCACCTACAACACAACCGTTACCTATAGTTGTTCATGTAACATTTTATGCTTTCAAACCATCTAAAAAGGAGAAAGTTCAAAACTTTTAGAAATAAAAGTTATGAAGTAAGAGAACCCAAAATTTTAGAATGAAATTACTCTAAAGTTGGCCAAACTATTCAAACTTAAGACTCCAATCCAAAACTCCGCATCCTTAACAAGTAGCTATCTTCCAAATCCTGTAGTTTCAAATCCAGTGCAAAATTCAACAAGATTCTAAAACAAAATTTGTTCATCTATCTCTGTTCTACCGATCTACAAAGTTTCAAATTGTTAGGAGTTTGGGTGGTAATTCTTCCAGAGCCTCGAAGTTGGTTACCTGATCTGCCTTCAGCAGATTTTTCCAAGTCATCTTATCGGGTAACCAGTTTCAAAATTCAATATCTTTCAATTCCTCGTGGAATTGCCTGTGCATGTCTCTTCGAACACTTTGTCAAGAACATCTCCACCAAGTTTCATTCACATCAGAGCTTGGAAGATATTTCCTTAAGACCTCAAAATTCGGTTAATTGATATTCTTTCAGCAGATTATCCAAGTTTCCTTATCAAGTAACCGTTTTCGAATTTCGATATCTTCTATCCTACTTGGCAAGAACTTATGTATGTTGCTTATCTCGTAGACCACATGTTGAAAAACTGTTCTCCAAATTTCAACAATTTTTTAGGTTGTTTGCTTGTTCTTTCTTTGTGCACAAAATGCCTAAGTATTATGTGTGTTGGATCACTTCCTGCCACGCGGGCCCCACCTGTCAGCCTCATTGTTAGGTCTTCTTCCTTCCCCTGGCGCCAGCGCGCCTCCTTCCGTGGGCGGGCATGCAAGGTGGCCACGCCACCCTTGCCAGAGGCCAAGGGACACGCGCTCCTCTCTGTGTACATGACCTCCTCCCTGTCGGCCGCGTTCTCCAACCTCTCCCTCACTCTCGCTCACCTTCCCTCCCGCCGAACACCACCACCCCGTGCGCCTTCCTCTGGCCATCTCCCGGCCTCCGACCCTCAACGAGGAGCTGCGCACTCCCTTGCTTGAGCCTCTTAGCACCGCTGTTTGCCTCCTCCCCGACTAATCTCGCCGGATTTTGATTTTTCCCCAAATCTCGAGCTTCACTGAACCACCGCTGTTCCTCCACTAAATCCGCGAGTTCTGGTGCGTTTTCCTCCGATTGATCTCAGATATAGCTCCTCCATCACTTGGTGTCCCCTTTGCGCAAGTTTTGGGCGTGAAATAGTGGTCTTTTATAGTGGATTTGGAGCTCACCCCCGCCGGCGCCGTCGGGACCTCGACCTTCAACGCCAACGGCCCTGCTCCGGCCACTCCCGAGGCCGACCTCCACTGCGCTGCCCTTCTACTCGATGCAGGCAAGCTTTCGGTGATGGAAGCTTCGGCCCTCGTCCTCAGCACCGAGCTCTCGCCGCAGGTGAAGTCGCACCGCCGCTGCCTCTCGTCGCTGGCGTTGCTCCGGCAGGTAAACCGGCCGACGAGCCCCTTCACCGAGTTCCCCGCCTCCGGTAGATCATTTTGGTGCTAGAAAGTCCGAGTTTCACGGCCGGGAACGCAGACTCTAGCGAGCCGCCGCCGGTCACTGGCGAGCGCGCCATGGCAGTGCCTGGCGCGGCCATTCCGGCCGCCCAGCGCGTGCGGACCTGGGCCGAGCGCCAGGCCGAGTGGCCTGCCCCGCGTGGGCCCCTGTGTCCGCCTTGTTGGGCCGGCACTTTGCGGCCCAGTTGGCCATGCAGGCCAAGCCACGCGGCCCAGCTCCACTCCAGCCGGTGGGCCATCCTCAAGCAGCCCATGTGCTGTTTCGATTTATTCTTGTGAAAAATATAAATAAGTAATCAGAAAATAGTTTAAACTTACAAAAATCATAGAAACTTCATCCTAGCTCCAAAAATTACAAATAATATATCATTGGAATCTTCTCATCATGTTGAATATTTTAGATCTATCAAAGTTGCATTTTCTGCACTGGAATTATTTCTATTAATTAAATAATGTGCATTAAACATACATGCATGCCATCATTTTCATGCATGATAAAAATGTAAAAATTTTATATTTAGCTTCTACTGATTAAGATCTATCATCTTAGAATTAATTAGAATTTATGTGCCTGTAGATTATTTATAAAGAATTATTTACTTTAGCTAGAGATTAATTCATTATAAATTCACGGGTTAATAATAAATTGCAAAATTTGCTGAGAAATTAATTTATAGCCCTACTAATATTATGAGCAAGTAAAATTGTAGTTTACGCCTTCAAGAACCATATTAAGAAAATTTAGAAGTAATTTCCCTATTAAGACCTACTTAGTATAGTATAGAAATTCATTCCTCAGATGAAAGTTAGAACCTTGCCAGATAATTTGCAGATAGCGCATTACTTTAATAAACTCAATTCACGTGAACGCATTCGCATAACACTTCTTGTTACATGCATTCATAAGCATCTCCTCGCATGCGAACTTATCATCACATGCGATGACAAGTTTAAAACCCTATAATTTTATTAGGTGCATAACTAATCACGCTCGCATATCATTTCATGCACTTAGAAAACGATGCGAAAGATCAACAACTTGCTCTAGTTGCTCCGGAGTCGTCCGTCGCTGAAGATCTTCCTCTTGTTTGTGCTAACTCTCAGCAAACCAAAGGCAAACCCCGGTGCATTAACCCTATTTTAAATCTTTTTATTTTATCACTATGTATTGTATAGTTAATGTACATCGCATTAAGTTGTAAGAATTATTTGGAACCTTAGACTGCATGATAGGACCCTTTACTCTTGTTGAGTGTATATTGGTACAGGTAACTCGATGTAGAGCTAGGCTAAGTCATAATGAACGGTAGAAGTCGAGTGAATGAGAAACCTCACTCGCGAGCTATAGGTTGTTACCCTGGTTACCTTTATCTCACATAATGGTAAACTTGAGACCGGGCGAGGATAATATATAGGAGGGATTGAGAAGGCTAGGCCTTCACGGTGGTAGCCCCATCTGTATCGGTTAAGGACCGATTCGAGTGTGGCCCTGTTGAGCAAGTTTAAACAGTACCGAAGGCATACTAGCGACGTGGGATCCAGAAAACTGATGTAGCTCGATACTGTAGTGGTTGGACGTAACTCTACCTCTCTTTCGATGAGGACTAGAGAAAAGCTTTGAATCTAACCATGGATGCACCCGGCGTCGTGATCGCATGGAGGACCATGTTCTTGGGAGAGGTGTGCCTCGGACTGGCCCTATAGTATCGTTGTGAAAGGTTGCCACGTGCGGCTTCTGGGAAGCGCGTACGTGTCGTGCACTTCGAGTTTTTTCAGATGGTGTAAATCGATTATAATCACTGCCCCTCACAGTAACGAGTATCACTTGTTCACTGTGTCATGTCGTAATAACAACAGAACTAATAATAATATTAATATAATTTTTTTCTTAGTTATAGGAAATTGCTTGGAAACCATGCTTGCTATAGTTTATAGTGCAAATTAAATTTACATTTTGTGAACTGAACATATCGCTCAAAGTTAAAAGTAAGGATCCAATGATAGTGCTATGTTTTATGTAAATGGCTATCCCTGTGAGTCAGCCCTTCATGCTTAGGAGTCGGCTGTAGTTGGTTATTTTTTGACGAGTAAGTCTTGCTTAGTAATTAGTACTCATGATTTGTTGTTTTTCTTTTTGTTGTGTTGTAGCTCTTCCTGCAGGTAGCTGATGCAGCTATTGCGACAAAGGAGTGTGGGAAGGTGAACCCCTGGCTAACTGGTCTTGTGAGCCGGTTCCCTCCTCACCGAACTCCGGTCGCGAGGTTTGAAGCATGTCTTAGGGCAAGATATTTTTTATATTAGGAAACCGTCTTATCACTTCTGCATCGCTTCCGCTATGTTTTAAACTCTGTTTTAAAGTTATCTCTCCTAAGACCATTTGAACTTTATTGTAAGACTTTAATCGGTTTTCTATTTTTATATTGTCACTCATGTTGTACTATTTGAGTATTGTTGTTCAATATCACCTGAGATCAATCTTAGGCGAGCTGCCTGTGAATTTTGGGGTGGTTCTGCCACAGTTCTTCAATCACCAAAATCAATTCATATCTTTTAGGGGACTTCAAAGGTCATGAAGCTAACAAACATCTCTTTATAAATGTGTTAACTGTGTTTTGGTGTGTGTAAAGTAAAATGGGGATGGGTGTTAGTACAGCTAGTGTTAGGTGATTTGGTGTTGGTTTTCATTGGTTGTGGGTGAGGTTTGTCTATGTGACAATGAGCTATGTGCCTCAGTAACGTTCTCCTGTGTGAATGTGGCGCTCGCCCTGGCTACATAAGGACTAGTTCATTAGACCTCAACTTCTCGTACAACCACAGAACCCGTCATGGGCGAAACTTGTCTTGCTTCTTGGTGTTGCCACATTGAGTCCCTAGGCTGTCGTAGGACACAAAATACCAGGACAAGGACGTGAAATTCGCATGCACGGTCCGGCTCGATGCATATTTCGCGTCATCAGTGTTTTTGCTTTCCCTCACGATATAGCCCCTGAGAGTTCCCCTTGCGGCTCTAGGTAAAAAGGATGTGAAAGTTGCACCCACAATCCGGCTCTGGAAATGTATACATTGCGTCTCAGTGTTTCTGCTTTCACTAACGATATTACCCTTGGGACAGTTCGAGGGCATCTCTGTGGTGATACTCGGGAAAGGTGAGACGAGCGTCATATCACTCCACCGTACAAGAGTTAATGGCCTGTGGGAAAAGTGTATACCCTCTGCAGAGTGTAAAACTTTTCTGAAAAGTCCGTTGCCATTGGTTATGGCACACTGTTCGCTTGGGCTCACAATGATTAGTGTTACTTGGTTTTCCAATGTGTGAGTGTTTTGGAGAAGTGATGGCTATGTGCCAGGGCTGTTATGATTTTGTGTCAGAAGGCCTCCTTAAAATTGTGGGAACTGGCAAGATCTCTCACAGGTTCAACCAACTAAAATTATGACAGATAGATATAGTTGTTTTTCCTCTGATTGCAAAGCTTCTTTAGTAAACCCGCATAAAACTAGCTTTTTGGAAAGAAACCAAGAAAACCATTATTCCTTGATCAGCTCTATGCATATATATATCTTTGAGTAGTGTTAGGGCTTGATGAGTACCTTTTGTACATAATCTTGCTGCTTCAACCTTCAGATGAAGATGGAGAAGCTGTGAAGTCGTTGGTGATGTTTAGATGTTTCGTCCTGCGCTCAAGTTTGCTTGTGGAGTTGATTGCTGAATTTCTTGTGGAGATCTTCGACCTTGCTGGTGTTTGAGGAAGCTTCGTCCTCCTCTCGCAGATTGTAATTTAGACTTCTTGACTATAAGTATCTATTTTGAAATACTTTCTTTTATATTTGACTTGTATGTGCAATGAACATTCTGACAGCATGTGTACCAACTACTGATTCAGAGATTGGTACGAAATGGGGTACGACGAGTTTGGGATAAAGATCCTGTAGGTGAAAGAATCAAGCGAAATGGAGGCATAACAAAGATTTGGTGGTAAAAAGAAAGAACAAGGACCTTTTTGTAAATTTAGAAAGATATTGGGTGCTTTCTCCTAAAATTACTAATTAATCCGAGGGTCTAAGTGTAAAGCAACAGTGCAAGAGGTTCTCTTATGCAGAAGGGTTTTTATAGGAATTTTTCTGGAATTTATCCCTTATAGGAAAAGGTCTATTTTATTTTTCTATGTACAAAGACAGGTGTACCTAGCATTTTCAAAGGCTGTGGGGCCAGCAACAGGGCAGGTGTGGGATTGCGCCGTGCACCATGGACACGGTCCATGGGTGCACAGGTCGACGGTGTTCATGGACCGGGTGTGCGAAGGAACGGCACAGGCTAACGGACCGGCGGAAGCTGTTGCTGGCCCTGGGCCAAGAGGGCCCACTGGTCAGCGAGGCGCGCTTCTGGCGAGGCGGCGCCGCGGCGGCCCATCGCTGGTGTGCTCATCGGCGACGTCTTTCGGGCGCGGCAAGCTTGGCCCGGGCAGGAGGTGAGTGCGGGGAAGCTCGTGAGGGGGTTCTCGTCGACGGCAGTGAGGCGGAGCGGTGACTGCAGGTGGCTGGAGGTGAAAGAGACGGCGGCGCCACGGAGAGAACGAAGGAGCTCGCGGATGATGAAAGGAGGGGCTGGAGAGGTATCAGGGCAGCACGGTGAACCTTCCGGTGAGCTTATCAAGCCGATCGAGTGACGATGGCTGTTGGCGACGGTGCTCCGGTCAGTGGTGGCAGCGGAGCTCATCGGGCGAACTCGGGTGGCACCAATCCTGATAGGAAAGTGAGGGGAAAAGGAGAGGAGAGTGGTGCAGTGGCTTTGTGAGGCTCGGGTGGCCTTTTTATAGGCGGCTGGAGCGGATTCAGGTCGCGGCCGGGTGCACGAACCAGCTCTCGGCCCCGAGCATCCGGGGATGGGACAGTGCGGGGCAGCGGTGGCTGGCACGCGATGCAGTGACACTTTATGGTCACCAGGGCAATTGTGAGCTTCTCAGGGATGGCAGGTGGAGGGCGACCGATCGGCAGCAAGCTGACAATGGCGGCAGTACGAACACGATGGCTCCTCGGCCGATTGGATGCGGCGGCGGCCAAATAGGAGTCGCGGGCGCGATGATGACACGCAGAGGATGCCACGGAGCAGGGCCGAACGGATGGGACGGCAGTGGTGCTCTGGTTCTTCGGCGCGATGATGAACTGCAGCGGTGGCAACACGGACATGACATGGCGGCGATCGACGGGACTGGTCGGGGGTTGCACCAAAATGGCAAGCGTAGGGGGTGACGTCGGGGACGCGAGGGCGTGACGCACTGAGCCACGAAGGGAAAGGTGTGCGGGGGCGAGGCGGCTGCAGGCGCGCTGGCTGACGCGACGCGGCAGGGAAAGAAGAAGAAACAGGCCGGGCCAGCGCGCACGCGGGAAAAGGAGCAGGCGCGGCGGCCAGGAAAAAGAAAAGGAGAGGCGGGCCGGGCTGAAAGCGAAAGAAAAGGAAAACCGGCCCAAAATTCAAAAGAGAGATTTAAATCTAAAAGAGTTCAAGAAATCAAATAAGCTCGAATAAATTCAAAGAAAACTAAAATTTTTGGAGGAAAAGATAAAAAACAATGCTCTTGACAAGATTGTATTTAGAAATTTCATATTTCTTTGATATTTGTCTAATTAAATGAGGTTTTTGGCATTTTTGAAATGATTCAAAGGAAAATTTGAGAAATTGATTTAATTAGTGATTTAGAAAAAATTAGGGTGTTACAGTGGATTTCCAGAGAAGCAAGGTGGAGGCAATCTGTTCCAAACGGGGCCATACCTATCTTGTCTGGCATGAGGTCAGTAATTTTTTGCTATGGCCTGGTGTAAGCCGTGCTTGGGACGACATATGGGCCCGTTCACTGGGCCATCTTAGGCCTAACGCTTGTGCCTGTTGTGAGGATAATTTAAAATTCAAATTAGTTGTAATTTATATGCTGGTAACCAAAAAAATCACTTACTAGCACTTTAGACTTTCTTATTCCAATTCAAAACTAGAGCAAAATCGACGAGCCAGGGCATCGAGCTGCTGACCAGGCCAGATAACCTGGTGAAAAGGGTTTGCTCCTTGAACCAGGCGCCCTCCCTTGCTTCATGTCCGTCGCAACTGTTTGCATCATGATTGCACAGTGACACTCTCACCATGTCCCCTGGAATCTATGGAGAAAACACAGCACCCCCGGTTCAGTAGAAGCTGAAGAAACACGTGTGCCTGAAAACCGACAGCTGATCGATCGATTCATGGCGTACAATGCTTTCTATATATTCTGGTTTCGGATGCTCACCACGTCCATCACCGAATCAGGGTCTACTAAGAAGAAAGACAAGGCCTACTTGGCATAGGCAAGGATCACGGAGTCTATCGTTCTGCAAAAGGCGAAGATGTATGTCAACTTCTTCATTAGTTACCCTGGTCCCTGAAGAAATCAGCATGAATTGTGTAGGTCTAACGAAGTCACCTGACTCCTTCAGTCCATCCAGGCAGTGGTTTCTTCAGGATGCTGGTTATGATGCTCGGCCGGAGTATGACCACCGGGAGCTCGCCTCGCAGGTGCCCAGTAGCATCTCCCCCATTGCCTTGGTAAACACATACTCCCTCCGTTCTTTAATTGATGTCGCTATTGATTTTTAAATTCAACTTTGACCATTCGTCTTATTCAATTATTTTTGATAAATTTCATATAATTTGATATAATTTGATTTATCATTAGAGTTGTTTGAACCACAACTTAAAATTTTGCACATTCAAGTTTTTTGAATAAAACAAATAATCAAAGTTGAATTTAAAAGTCAACAGCGACATCAATTAAAAAACAGAGAGAGTAAGTGTTTGGCCACCCGAACTCTCTCGCCCTTCAATTTGTTTTGTGCAGAGTCATGTAAGAAATTGCTTGTATAAGAAATGTGTTCCGGCTGTTAGATAAGTATACGTCAATGCTGATTTGCTTTTCTTACGAATTGATTCTGACCTCCTGAGACCAAGCTCCTTTATGGTTTTCTTCTCGGCCATTTCCGAAGAACAGTTGTCTTTCAGATCTCTCCTGGTGTCTTTGATCAGCTTTAGTTCGAATTCAATCAAGGTCCGTGCTTCCCTTAAGTGTTTCACCGATCCGGAATGGCTTTTCTAGCAACAATCCTTCTTGTTCACCAAATACATAAGCTGGTAAAGCATGTAATCATTATATGGGTTGAGAATCGGAATATCCGAACATCACAAGTATATAGGATATGACTTCTTGTACCTGTTGAAACATGCAGTAACATCTTTAGGTTAGCACAGTTCTTCGCAAATTTGCATATGTGCTTTGCTCCCAGGACATTGGAATCGAAAGCCACATCATATCTGAGAATGTACACAGTGTGAAAACACACATAACAGTATGATGTCAAAGATTTCTTCAATACCAACACCTCAAACCTTTCGTAGAAATTAGTAGTCGCAGCTCCATTGACGATGATTTCTATTTCTTTGGATAATTTTGTCAGTTGGGCATTACCCAGACCCAAGTTTTCGAATGCGATGTTCCCTGGCAAAGGCTGTATTTTTTCTTGTATGAGATCTTCGAAGCAATTACCATACTTATCTTTTAGAATTCCAAAGATCTCCCTGCCTGTTACCTGAGTATAACAGAACAGAGTTTTGAGAGAAATATTATCATAAGAATGATATTGTTTGTGGTTTATTTTTTCAGTGTCGGACTCTCCTAGGCTGTTATTGGAGAGTGCTAATGAGTACAGCTATTATCATTTCACTTTCGTGTATGTGTGCTGTGCTACCAATAAATTTCCAAAAGCGTTTCAGTAACTGCCACCGTCTCTCCAATTTGTTATTGTCTTTCTTCAGCTTCTGCTGGAAATTTCCTGGAGGAAAACATCTCATGTTTCTCTTAGTGAACTTAGTGTCTGTTTTTAGTTACTGCTGTACATAGGCACACAATACTTCGTCTAATCGACATCATGCCAAATTCAGTTCGAATTCGACTAAAAAATTTGGAGAACGAGTCATAAAAGCATTGTCTTTTCCTGATGCTAATTTCGGTGCTATATTATTTTGTAGGCTTCTCTTGTGAATTCCTGTTGATCACTTGTGTGACTTTGGTAATGCATGCATGTCGCATGTGGTTATGCATGCATGTTGCGTGAGTTGCTTTGCAATGTAAATTTTGTGCAGATATGACAATTATCGATCTGTATTTATGACTTTAAGGCTAGAATCACGAAGTGGTGATGAAGGGGCAGGTAGAACCAAATCTTCACCTCAGTCCGAACCCTCTGCTTTGCGGACTCGTCATCAACGGCTCGAACGAGGAGGAAGAGCTTCCTGACATCAGGTTGAACCCTTAGTATCTTCTCCACGAGCACTACAGGAGGAGGTTCTTGGTATCAGGTTGAAGCCATTATGAATGCACTGCCTGCCCAGAAAGGGTTGGTTCATGACGGACGACGTACCTTTCCCAAGAAATACAGTAGAACCGGTTATGAGGATGTTCGTGCCCCTGAAGAACTCTACAACCGCATCAGAATCCAGTTCACCGATCATCTTCGAACGCCTGAGTGCGGTGTACTCGTGTATCTCGAGGATTTTGAGATTTCTATGCTTTGTGGTTAAAGACTAATGGTTGGGTGTTTGGTGCTCAAGTGTTGTGATCCTCCACGGAGATTAGCCACGTATTTATAGCGAGGGAAGACGCTTGTGTTTCAGACGGCAGTGTTCATGGACAAGGAAAAATAAAGCTAACTTTACCATCTTATCATCGGTCGCTAAAATTCACTTTAGCTATTTACCATAAGTCACTAAAGACCTTTACTGATCTATACGATATAGTATCTATCGGTGTAAGTGACATGGTAAAAGTTTTACCAACTACTTTTACCAACAGACATCGATCTTTTTACCAACTCATGATCAGTTGGTACTAATATATCGTATAAAATTTATCTTGTCCCCCAACTACGCTGAAAGCTCAGTTTCATTATTTAACATTTAAAAGGCCAATTTAACCCTTAAATTTAAGTTAGAGGCTAAATTGGACTTTTTTGACATTTGAAGTAAGCAACTGAGCTTTCAGCTAGAAATAGTGAGGGACGAGATTGATTATTTCATCAAAAAGTAGAGGGCAGATAATAGTGAGAGATGATGGAGAGAGGTATAGATAGACTCGTATTGAAAAGCAAGAACTATATGCTTTGTGGAACAATATTGATTCCTAAGGTGACATTCTTTTTGGACGGATGTAGCATATATCTGTCCAGCTGCCTCTTTAAATAAATTTTGTGTTGATAGGTGCATTTGCTTTATGTTGAGCAATTTAGTTAAGTAGGAACAATATTGTTTTTGACAAAGCTACGGTACAACAAATTTGTAGGTTTTATTCAGAGGCACCCACTAGCTACGCATTTTTTTTTTATGCTAGAAGACTTAAGCATGTACCATTAACCTTTTCGTCAACTTTGGATAGAGATTTAGTTATAGACTTACGATTTTATTCCCTTTTTTGCCATTGTTGGCAACTTTTAGATTGTCAAGTCTAGTTCTGTAATAATAAAACCTAATAAATTTTTTTTTTGCAAAAAAAAGAAGTACTGAAGACCAGTCATGTAGACATCGGATCTGAATTAATGTAGGATGCTCTCTTCCTTCTTAGTAAGCATTTTTTTTATATGTTTACAACATTAATCATCGAAGTGTTGGTAGAACCATTCATAACTCTTAGTTTACACAAAATATGAATTAAATATTTGTTGCTTACATGGAGAACGAGCATATCATTCACATTTCACAGAGCGCACCAGTGTCACTAACATGTGCCTCTGCGCTTGCAGCGTGTCATTGAATGCAATAGCTATTGGTTTCTGTACAAGGCGAAGGTGTCATGGAAATTCCAGTCACAATTTAAACAAGAGGAATTAAGTTTCTTAAGCATGATCTTACATCAAAATATTGTCCTAAATTAGAAATATCATTTGTATATAATCTGAATTGTCAAACACTCTGATAGCCTGCCTCAAGAGTTAGCTATGTAGTATGATCCTTCGAAACTTTGTACTACATGAGAAACAAATTTTAGACTCATCCGAATGTATTTTTGAGTAATTTTGTTCTACGCAAAAGTTACTGACAATGATTTTCTATTTTGAGTACCTTAGGTTTATTGATACATATAAGAAGGGGATTATACCGTTTGGTCCCTGCCTATTAATTAAAAGCACATGAAAAATCAGTTTACATAGCATTTTTTATCACTACTTATATGTACTGTTTTGCACAACAACACCCCCAAAAAATTGCATCATGTATGCGTACTGGTGATGTCATTTTTTAAAAAGGTTACCTATTTTGGTTTTCTCGTGTGCTTTTAAATTGGGAGTTGATACTGGGGACCAATTCTAAAAAAATATATAGCTATCTGGTCTCGCATGAGGCCAGTAATTTTTTTGCTATGGCCTAGTGTAAGCCATGCTTGGGGCGACATATGGGCCCGTTCACTGGGCCGTATTAGGCCCAACATGTCTACATGTTTCGAGGATAATTTATAACTCGAATTAGTTGTAATTTATATGCTGGTAACAAAAAAATCACGTACTAGTAGTTTCTTATTCCAATTCAAAACTTTAGCAAAATGGACGAGCAGGGCATCGAGCTGCTGACCAGACCAGATAACCTGTTGAAAAGGGTGTACTCCTTGAACCCGGCGCCCTCCGCTCGCTTCATGTCCGTCACAAAATTTTGCTTCGCGATTGCACAGCAACACTGTCCGTCCCTTGTACCGAGGTATCGTAGAGGCCAAGAGGGCCCCCATCTCAGCCTCATCGCAGCACACAACTGTGGGTCTCCAAGGATGGATACGGAGAGATGGACCTGGTGACCATGCATGCAGCTGGTGACGAGGATGACATGGGGGTGCCGCAGATATGCGGTGGGCCGCGCTTGCAGTGTGTCAGTGAATCCAATAGCGATTGGTTTCCGTACAAGGCCAAGGTGTCATGGAAATTCCAGTCACAATATAAACGAGAGGAAGTTTCTTAAGCATGATCTTACATCATTAAAATATTGTCTTTAGTTAAAAATATCATTTATATATATAATCTGAATTGTCAAACACTCTGATAACCTGCCTCAAGAGTTAGCTATGTGGTGTGATCCTTTGGACAATGATTTTCTATTTTAAGTACCTTAGGTTTATTGATACATATAAGAAGGGGAATATACCGTTCGGCCCCTGCCTATTAATTAAAAGCACATGAAAAATCAGTTTACATAGCATTTTTTTATCACTACTTATATGTACTGTTTTGCACAACAACACCCCAAAAAATTGCATCATATATGCGTACTGGTGATGTCATTTTTTTTAAAAAAAAACACTACTGGAAAACAGATTTCCCCTGTGCCTTGAACTCTCACTGAAAATACGGAGTACCGCCACAAAAATAATTCATGTGAGCTAACTGTCATGCAAAAACACACACTGGCGCCGCTGAAATCACATTTCCGTGGGGGTTGACTCTCAGGATATAATTTCCTGACAGGACTCCGTGACGGTGTCGCCAGATTTTCGAAAGATTTGTCCTGGCAGCCATGCGCCCCGCAAATACGCCACAAAAATATTTCATGATGGTCACCAGTCATCACAAAATTATAATTTTCATGAGAGTTGGCAGCCCTTAGGAAAATGTTGTTTTCATGAGGGGTCGGCAGCCCACATGAAAATATTGTTTTCATGAGGGTTGGCAGCCGCCAGAAAAATAAACTAAACACACACGAAAATACTTCTCCAGATTCAAGTGTATACTTTTTTCCTGTGCCATACCAACAGCCACGATAATTTTTTTCACCCTCACGAAAAATTGATGCACACACACAAGCCACAGTAAATAGTTTCTGAAAAAATATTAACTCGTATTCATATCAATTTCCCAGACGCATTCATAAACAAAATAATACCATCCACGTTACACATGCATTAACAAGTCAACCACTGATGTATCAATCAATTAGCAAATTAAGCTAGTAACGATTAGTAAATGGCTTCACAAAAGTATTTCACAAGCCATATAGTTTACACTACCAAATAGTTAGCATCCACTTGTTACAAAAGTATATTTGCGTCTCTCTACTTTGAACAAAAATATGCAAAAAATGGTCATGTGCCAATTTCAGGTTACTCCTCAATATCCTGATTGCCACCATTGTCTTCAGTCACCATCCATACCGCTCGAGCCCTTGCCATGATGCATACCACTGCAGCCATCATCATTGATTTGGTTACTATTGTGCATGTCATGTGGGGAAGGAGCCGGATGTGATGAACCAGTCCCCAGCAACACAAAATTTTCCGGTAAGTTATGTGTTATCTCAACATGGTTCAAAAAACATCTTGAATCTAGCACTTAATTCCTAAATTTCAGATACTCGATTGGCTGTCCAATAGCCTATTGATCTTTTCTACCATGCAGTTGCATTGTTTCTAAGAAACATGATGTTGTACTAGGAACCAGTAGAATTGGAACTTTCTATAAATCTAACGTTTTTTTTTTTTTTGCTGCAGCTGCAGATCTTTACAACTGTTATTCGCTCTACCATACAGAAGCAGCAGCAGCAATTTTAATGGCAGCCGAACACGCCCCTAGTTACTATCATTCCTACTATTCATCACCGAATCAATATGTACATGGAGTCTAGATAGCTGTCACAGTTCTGACCTGATGATCACGGGCGTCGATATTTGCTAAACGGTCCAGTAGATCATTACGTGGTGCCTTCCCAAAATCTGCATAAAGTCTCTGCAATTGAAAAACTAAGCAAATAAGGATACATACAAAAAAAAAAGCTGCAGCAAGGATATAAACAACTATTACCAGAATGAGCTCACGATTAACCTCATTTTTCTCATTAAGGATCTCATTTTTCTCCCTCAATTGGTCATTTTCTTCCATCACACTTCGATAAGTAGCAGCGTTGACTTGGACAAGCTTGGACTTTGCAGCTGCTAGGATTGCTTGTTTGTCTACAACACCATT
This sequence comes from Zoysia japonica, assembly GCA_001602275.1. Taxonomy (NCBI): domain Eukaryota; kingdom Viridiplantae; phylum Streptophyta; class Magnoliopsida; order Poales; family Poaceae; genus Zoysia; species Zoysia japonica. Next base: position 851,355 of record BCLF01000110.1, on the reverse strand, counting down.
CCCTATTGGTACACGACCATGGCGTAGGCCACCTTCCATAGAGTATAATACATCTCCATCTAGTTCTTTTGAATTACCATCTGGTCCTACGCGAACTTTGTAATCATCCTAAAACAAATTTAAGACATTATAAAGGATGAAACTAATTCAACATAGAGAATGTCAAGTGTGTAGAATACACCAAGCGCCTTTTCGCTTTCTGGCTTGGGATTGGGGCACTGTTTCCACTGTATTCCTCATTTCAGATTTCATTACAGCATAGGTGTTTAAAGTACAAGCCTTTTCAGAACCATATTTATATTCCTATAAGACCATAAAACAAATAAAATTTACAATGGAAATGGAGAGTAACTGTTTTGTAGAGTTGCTAGGAAAAAAACGTGAATTTCGTACCAGAAATTGTTGTCTCTCCTCATGGCCTAGAACAACCTCTATTTTGAGCAACATCTTCTGCAGATTTTAGCCTTTACTCTTGGGCTCTCCTCTTTTCAAGGAATTCTTCACTGGTCCAGTAACAACAGAGGTATTTCCATGCTTCAGTAGTGCACCATTCAAGCTTACATTTTAAGTACTCTTCCTCTATAAGCAAAACCTGCGGGAGACAAGAAAAGGAGAGGGGCAGCGCGGGAGACAAGAAAATTTTAGGAAAAAATGCGCGCATGAGCGGGATTTGTTGGCGCCTAACAGAGCATGTGGCGCGGCTCGGTTGGTGACCTAAAAACATTTTCGTGGAGGCCGGTTCCCCTCACGGTATATACAATTTTCATGGAGGCTTTGACGCATCGTTACGATATATATAATTTTCGTGTAGGTGAGCTATACCCGCCACAAAATTTAATTTTACTGGCGGTTTTCTGCAACCCTCACGAAAAAACATAATTATCGTGGAGGTTTATCGTGACTCTCACAAAAATGTATCACCCACGGGAAAATCTGTTTTCTTGTAGTGAAAGGTTACCTATTTTGGTTTTCTTGTGTGCTTTTAAATTGGGAGTTGATAACCAAGACCAATTCTAAAAAAATATATAGCTATCTGGTCTGGCATGAGGCCAGTAATTTTTTGCTATGGCCCAGGAGCAACGTGTCTGCATGCTGCGAGGACAATTTATAACTCGAATTAGTGGTAATTTATATGGTGGTAACAGAAAAATCACTTACTAGTAGTTTCTTATTCCAATTCAAAAATGTAGCAAAATGGACAAGCTAGGGCATCGAGCTGCTGACCAGACCAGATAACCTGGTGAAAAGGGTCTACTCCTCGAACCCGGCGCCATGCGCTTGCTTCATGTCCGTGACAACGGTTTGCATCACGGTTGGACAACAACACTATCCGTCTCTCATACCGAGGAATCTAAGAGGCCAAGAGGGCGCCCCATCTCAGCCTCATAGCAAACAACGGTGGGTCTCCAAGGATGGATACGGAGAGATGGACAGGGTGACCATGCATGCAGCTGGTGACGAGGATGACATGGGGGTGCTACAGATATGTTGTGGGCCGTGCTCGAGAAGATGCCCACCAACACTCGATTGCGCCACTGAAGCAGATTTATTAAGAGCACCCTCACATGAGGGTCTGCCTTTGCTAGCTTTATGATCTTTGAATCCCTTTAAAAAGTATGAATAGATTTTAGCAATTGAGTGAACACCATTAGGTAGCCTGTGTGATTGTAAGTTTCACCCTACAAATTCTGCATCAATATGGTAGGCTCTCTCGATGTATGACAAGGATGATTTCAAGGAGAGAAGTATCGTGTGAAGATGGATCAAGACTAAAGACTAGCTAGAAAGTCTATAGTATCACCGGTGCTATTAAAGAGGATCAAATCATTTCTCTCAGGTGTAAGCTTCGTGATCTTTGAAGTCCACTAAAAGGTATCATTTGATTTTGGTAATTAAATAGACACCATAGGTAATCATTGTGTTGTAGGTACCACCGCGCTAATTATACATCAACATGGTGGGTTTCCTCGGTGGATAACAAGGACGATCCCTAGAAGAGGAGTTGTCGGACGCCGGAGGACTAAAGCTAAGGACTAGCTAGAGAGTCCATAGGATCGCAGGTACTATTAAGGGGGTAAGGTTATTTGTCTCTTGTCATACAAGTGTTAGAGGGTGTGAGTGCTCCTTAGATCCTCAGAAAGCACTAAAGATGGCAGAAGAAGCGAAGTCGAAGACCGAAGCTCAAGACCAGCTAAAGATTCAGTCACCGGACAGTCTGGTGAGGTCACCGGAGAGTCCGGTGAACCCTGGAGGAGCCAGTCCAGAGAGAGGTGCTCTCTGGAGTCGAGAAGGATCAGTCACTAGACAGTCTGTTGGTGCAATGATCGAACAGTCCAGTGAGCCAGAAGCTAAAGTACAGAGAAGGTGTCTCTGAGAATTCAAAAGTGAAAGTCACTGGACAGTCCCGTGAAGGTATGCACCGGACAGTCCGGTGTCCTATAGAATTGATTCCAGAGAGGGTCTTTCCTTGGCAGAGGAGGAAGAAGGGTCACCGGACAGTTCGGTGGTCCACTCATCGGACAGTCCGGTGATTGCATAAAGCAGTCAGCTTTATGACATCAGATCTCAATGGTTATTTCTGGGCTTGGAGCCTATTTAAACCGTGGAGGGGAGACGTTTTCCTATATGCCCTTGATCAGAATTGCTGGAGCCAAGTTGTGAGAGTCCAAGGGACACCACCAAGAGAGCACATTGCAAGATTGGCGATCTTTGGTGCCAGTAAGAGAGTGATAGGGAGCATTTATACACTTCTAGAGCTTGTAGGGCTTGAGAGAGGTGATCTTTGCCTATTACTCTTGGTGTGGGCAGCCTAGACTAGCTAGGAGTAGATGCTCGAGTTTCTGAGGAGATTGTGGAAGACGACGCCAAGTTTGTACGCGGTTCCGGGTCCCCCGCTCGAAAGGGACACCGAAAGGGAGTGTCCGAGCCTTGGAGACTTGCTCTAGCGCTTGGGGATTGTGTGCGACAGCCGGGCCGCCGGTGACTTCACTTTGGGAGTGAAGCATACCCTTGTGAGCATCATTTCGGGAACGACAGGAGGGACCGAGACTCTGACAGGAGTGGTCCAATAAGGATTAGGGGAAGGCGCCTACCTTCGGAGACCTTGAGAAAAATCACTGAACACTCTCTATCTCACTCTCTTTACTTACCATATTTACTTACTGTTTGAATAGTGTGATAGGTTGTTCTTTGGTTTCTCTTGGTGGCTATTGTAGTAGTGCTTGCTTGTTGTTGTTTCCTTATCACTAGCATTGTTAGGGGGTCTTGGCCAACAAGACTTGTTCTGGTTTGCTTCCGTTGTGGTCAAGTCTTATAATTTTAGTTCGTAGCGAAATTAGTGCTATAAGTCCACCAATTTAACCCCCTTCTCGGTGTCCTTGATCCTTACAAATGGTATCAGAGCAAGTGCTCATTTTCGGGCTTCATCGCCTTGAGTAAGGACGTCGAATTGGATGGAGACTCCATCCGTATTCGATGGGGACGATTACTCTTATTGGAAAGCTCGCATGCAAGCCTACCAAGAGTCGATCGATGGAAAAGTGTGGCAAGTTACTAACATTGCTACGAATGAGAATGAGGGACTTGATTCAATTTTTATTAAATTCAATGCTAAGGCTAAGAATGCTATGTTTAGATGTATTTCTAAAAATGTCTTTTCTATAATCAATGCATCATCCATCGCGCATGAGATTTGGATTCAATTGCAAAATATCCAAGAGGGCTCCTTCGAGGCCAAAGAAGAGCGTTACTATGTTTTTAAGAACAAATATGATTCCATCACCATGCAACCTCATGAAAAAGCTAATGATGTTTACTCTCGCTTGCATGTAGTGGTGGAGGAGATCAATGCTTTAGGCCTCAAAAAAAATTGATGATGTGGAGATCATGAAGAAGCTCTTTAAGATGTTGCCACCTAGCTACAACTCCATTATCACGTGTCTCTTCCAAGCCAACTTGGCTACTCTCACCGTTGACGTCATGCTAAGAAAGCTCACGACCTATGAGGGACACATGTTGGGCAGCTCCACCGATTCTTAATTGCCCAAGAATTTTGCCCTACAAGTTGATCAAGAATCACCCAATGGCAAGAAGAAGAAGAAGGTGGAGAAAGATGAGGATGAGGAGAGTGATAATGAAGACCTTGCGCTCTTGATGAAGAAGATATTCCGCAAGGGAAGACCCTCATCTTCCAAGAGAAACTCCAGGTGCTTCAATTGTGGCAAGAAAGGCCATATTGCTAAGGAGTGTCCCAAGCCCAAGAAGAAGAGCAAGAAAGATGCCTCTAGTGAGAGTGATGATGAAGAGCGCAAGCCAAGGAGGAAATTCAAGAAGAAGTTCTTTGTCAAGAAGGAGAACAAGAGCAAGGTGAAGAAGAAGTCCCTACACAAAGCTTATATTGTTGGTGAGTGGCTCACCGATGATGATTTGGACTCTTCATCTTCTAGTGAAGAAGAGCTCGCGGGTATTGCCATGATAAGCTCCACCAATGAGCTATCACCACCTCCGCTATGCTTGATGGCCCGAAGTTGTGAGGGCTTCATTGATGAGGAAGATGATCTTGAGAAAGAAGAGAGCTATGATGATGAAAATGATGGACCAAGCTACAATGATCTTATCCTCTTCCTCGAGAAGGCCAACAATACTATCATCAATAAGTCCAAAAAGATTGAAGTGGTGACTAAGGAGTATGAAGTGGTGGTATTTCGAGTTCGAGAGCTAGAGGAGGAGCTCAATGCACTTAAGCACTCTCATGGTGTACTACGTGAGTCTTATGAAGATCTCAAAGCGAGGCACATAGAGTTAAGTGAGAAGTATAATGCATTGGTGCGCTTCCATGAAGCTCTTGATCTTGACTCTCCTCTTAACTCTCCTAAGCATTTAAATGAAGCTTCTACTTCTTGTAATCTAACCTTCTACAAGGAGAGTACTATTTTTGAGCCATCTATTTTGAAGAAATACACGAAACTCAAGGAGAAGAGAGAGGCTGTGATGGATGCATTCAAACGGCTTACTACAGAAAGACAAATTCAAAAGGAAATCCTAAGCAAGAACCTCATCAACAACCACAATCACAAGGGCTTAGGATCATATCTTTTCTCTATCAACATCATTGGCAACCTGAATGGATAGTCCCGCTCATGGCGGATGACTACTATTGTGAGAAGTGTTGCCTTAATGGTCACCGCTCCAAGAATTGTCCGAAGTTGAGCGAGCCTAAGATTATGCCTAACTATAATCTTTTCCATGAGGATGTGCACTACAAGCTTTTTAGGGATAAGGATAGAAAATTGAAGACCAAGCCACTCGAACCGCCAAATGACAAGAGGACAATCAAGAAGATATGATTCTCCAAGGTGATCGTGGACCGAGAGAGTTAGCCAAAACTCTCTTGAGTTCCCAAGAAGTGAGGAGGCCTAAGTGGTGGACCGTGGAGCGAATTGAAGATTCTTGAAGTCCACCACATGTTGATCAAGCTACAACGCCAATCTAATTTTCAAGGAGGTTATTCTTGTGCATAGTAGAGTAGATTTCTTTTTTTTTAATGCATGGTAGATAGGAATCCTCTGTGGACTAATGTTTGCAATATCATGCATCATGTGTAAAAATATAAAAAAAAAGAACAAAAAAATTAGATCGGTGCCTAACCACCTTAAGATATCCATATGCACAGGGAAAGAGTTTGAGAAGGTGGTTTGGCTATCTCAAGGCAAAGCAGCGGGCATATGGTGAATAAGCTTGAGATGGGTTAAACTTGGCACCGAATAGGTTTCTTTATGCAATGTCTTTAATTTCCTTGCATTTACATAGCATGCTTTAAATTCGCTTTCATTAGACTAGCTTGTTTGCATGCATTGCATATAGGAACCACGGAGGAGGCATGTTACTCTACGGAGAAAGTGACTACATTGACCATATGGATTCACATACTCCACAAAGAATAACCAAAGCAATATTGTGAGCTTCATGCCCATTGAACCTTGTGCTTAACGGTCTTTAACATCCATTTACGTTGATCGTGATCTAAGAGTTCATACATTCCCTTTTTGGAGCCTACTTCTTGCTTTGGTGTTTATCATTCGATCTTAATTGCGATTTGCAAAAATGCTAAACTCTTCGTGAGTTATCTTTTGCAAAAGAGTGTTTGAGAGTTCCCTTTCTAGACAAGTGTGGTGTTTATTTGGTTCTTTGGAAAGGACACTTGAAGTATAGAAATAATTCTATAATTCTACAATTCCTTGAGGTCACTGGACATTCCAACGCCTTCACCGGATATTCCGGTGACTATATCTTTGGATCTGTCACTTTGCGGAATTTGACAGACACAGGACATTCTGACGATATCACCGGACAGTCCAGTGACTTGGAAGAGGAAGCGAGTGCCTCTCTAGAATTAGAATTCTCTAGACACTGGACAGTCCAGAATTTCATAGTCACCGGATAATCATCTGAGGACTAGACAGTCCGGTGTTTGGCGATTTCGGTGAAATCTCAGCCATCTGTTTTGATCTCACTGAATTTGGACCGTTGATTTGTTTATGACCTAACCGCACGTGCACTTCTTTTTCATTTCCAAAAATCGTGCGTGTCTTTGCCGATTGTAACATCCCAGAATTTCGATTAATAAAGTGGCGATTTTCCAAATTCTGTTCCGATTAAATTGTCTGTTCCAATATTTCGTTCCGTTCAAAAATCTTTCGTTCTAAATTTCTTTCCGTCCATTTCGAAATCCGTTTATCTAAATGATCCGGTGCCGAAATAATTTAGTCCGCGTAATTTTTACGTTTGGGCTAAAATTATTTCTCAGAATTCCCAAATTAATTTTCGGATCTCTAAATATCTTCTCTAAAAATTTATTCTTTTTACAGCCTTGTTTATCTCTCAAATTTAATTAATTCCAGATTAATTCCGAACCCTACCCCTCATTCTAATTCCCTCCTATAAAAACCCTCCCATTCTTATCCCCTTTTTTCTCTCCCCATTCTCGAGAAAAATCTGTAACCGCTTCTCCATCCGCGCCGGTGCTCCACTCGGTTTCCACGCCGACACCTGCGTCCTGCACGTCCCGACCCTGGTCTTCGGTCCCCGCGCCGTGCTGCCCCAGCCGCGTCCCTGCGCCGAAGTCGCCGTGTCTCCTGCCCCGATCTGCGCGCCATCCTCTGCGTCGCCGTCAACATCCC
>BCLF01000110.1:824451-843843 GCA_001602275.1 Zoysia japonica | reverse complement strand
GAGTCGCCCGAAGCCTGCTGTTGCCGTCCACATCAGCCTCGTCTCCCGCGCGCGTCATCCTGCCGTGGCCAGCGCCGGTTCCCAAGACCGCGTCGTCCGCCGGTCCGACCAGAGCAGCGCCGCGCCGACCTCCTCCAATTTTCCGCGTCACCGTGCTATCCTCCGGTCCAAGCAGAGCAACTCCGCCTCGGTTTCCGTTCGCGTGCGTCGGCTGCCCCGAGTTCCAGTACTTCGGATTTCGTCTCCGTTTTCTAGATTTCCGGTGAGAATAAAATTTCTCTCTCTTCAATTCCTTTTCCTTTCCAATTAATTGATTAGATTAATTGCTAACTTATTTTGCGATTAATTAATCTGCAATTAATCTAAATTCTTGTGATCTCGATTGTCTACAATTTCTGTGGAACCCCGTTTGATCTCCGATTAATCTCAAAATGGTTCCGTTAAATTGTCTCGTCGCGTTTGTCGTGTAGGGTTGTTCCGGGAAATGTTTTGCGCACATTTAGTCTAGTAATTTCGATTTAAATTTAATTTTTGGTTCTATTTTGTCGCGTAATTAGTGTCTAATCCCTCTTGTTCGTGTTGTGATTAGCTGCTGTTCCTGAGGAGCAGTTCTGCGAGGCCGATCAGTTCGTCGACCAGATCCCGACTACGATCCCGAGTTGCCAGGCAAGCCGCGTTCCTTGATCACTTTGTACCCAATACTTTAAACTGCATGTTTTGTTTGCAACCCTAATTTGCATGCCAACTATTTTAAAATGTGCTAGCAACATTCCTAAGCTATGCCAAATTACTGTTCCACAAATATCAACCCTAGGAGTGCTTTAGAACAATTATTTTACTTTTATGCTTAGCTATGCTTAGTCGCATTTAATTTTTATCTCACACCTATCACTATAAAATGAAATTTGTGTTAAATGCTTTTGAACTGTGCTTCAAATGTGTGAGTATTGCAAATAACTATACATAACTATTTAGCGGGGGCAGGTTGAAGTATGAGGAGCTGGGAGACTTTTGGGAAGTCCCTGTGGGTGTACCTGTTGCGGGTACAACGGGAAGATCCGGGCTGGGATCTTTTCGAGAGACTTGTTGTTGGCGTTGAGGTTGAAGATGGTGCCTGCCCCGGCAATTAAGGACCGAGTCCTTTGAGCTTTGTACGCTCAGTTGACAACCATGCACACCACGTTACCCTGTATGGGCAGTTGGCTTGATCTTGAAGCTTGCTGAGACTGGTTGTTTACCCGTGGGTTGGCGGTGTTGTGTTAGTGTGCTGTAGAGCTTTGACTCCCCACATGAGATCGAGATACCCCACCTGATCAGTGGTAGGCTCTTCACAACCCCGGGACCCGATTGCGTAAGTTTTTGGGATCCCTATCTTGAAGGACGGATGACGCCAGTTAAAGCTTGTGGACGGGTCTTGTGTGTTTGTCGGGACTACAACGGTAGTTCTCGATGACACTTCTCGTGGGTCCAGGTGCATAACCTCTGCATAGTTTTAGTCGATGCGCATTGCCACGTCCTTTTGGAAGGACACCCCCCTGAGTTGTGCTCCTCGTTGAGTAGTTTTGTTTTTCTTCCTCCTCTCCTTTTTCCAAAATGTTTTTGATTCCGACCTTTGAGCTGTGGCCAAGTGTGGAGATTACATCGGCATTAAAATGAACCCCCGTTTGAGATAACGAAGATCTCTGCGGGGCAAGATAATAAAATTTGACAAGTTTGAAAATAAAGCTTTCTTGCATTCTTTAAGTAAAATAAAATGTTTTAAACTTGCATTTAGCACTTGAGCCATGCCTTTACCCCCTTGAAACCATTTGCATGCATACATTGTTGTTAGGTAGTACGCGGTTTGCTGAGTATTCCTACTTACGGCTTTCTAATTTGTTGTTTTCAGAGGATACTCTCAGCTTCGACTTCGACTACGTCTCTGACGGTCTGTGACGTCTGCTCCTGCGCTCGAGCTAGCCTGTGTGGAGGAGGTCCGCTACTGCTGCCATGTTGATGCTTCCACTGTTGTTTTTGTTGGATTCACGATAGTGATATATCTGCTCTGAGAAGTTTCCGGCCTGCGTGCCGATGGACCCCTTTGGAGGATTTTATTCTAATTTCACTTTGATCTGCTATTTTCTATTCTTGTTTCTTGTTTAATATTTCTGTTATGGTTTCTTGATTGATCGCTTGTGATATCGTGCTTCCCAAACTCCTGGGATTGGCAAAGTCACGGAAGATCGGGACTTATCGAAAGGTAAGAAAAATCCCGGTCGTTACACCGATTGTCGTCGCCAACTCCACCGTGCGCCGCCGCGCTCCACCTCGCAGCTGCTGCGCCCTGCTGTGCCCTAGCTCCGCTGCCGCGTGCCGCGCCACCGCAGAGCATCGTCGCCGCCTGTGCCGTGTTGCCACCTTCGCCCAGCTTGCTTCCGTGCCGTTGTGCTCAACTTCTTCGTTGCCTCCTATTCTCGCGCAAAACCCTCAATAAGGTTTTTAGTTTCGAGATGATCAGACGTGTTTCGGCATGAATTTTGACGGTTTCCGGCATTCTTCTCTAAGATATTGAATTCTATCTCATGCATTTCATCGAAAATGCCCCGCATGCCTTGTTTGTTAATTAATTGCGAAAATGGTATAAATTGCTTAAAGGTTTCACCTTTATTGCCAATTGACGTGATTAGTTGACAAATTCCTGTACTTGGTGCCATATTGAGGTCATTGCTTGCTTATATTTTAGTATGGCTGTCGCTAGTGTCACAATTTGGATACTTTGCTATATTATGAATTATGGCATTAGTCTGTCGATATCACCGTTGTGCTTATTTGCTTTATTTAATCGGTGATATGTTCTTGATTCCACCGCTAGGACTTCTTTTAGAGTCACTCACCTTTTGTGCTTACAACCTATATTTTATTCTTATGTGGTGCAGTGATAGTTTGGGAGTGGATCAAGACAGAATAGAGTCAGTGGCAGTTCTGAGTCTCAGTCAGTCCACATTATTTTTGGACGGGTTAAGAGCCAAGCCCTTAATCCTATCTTGCAGTGACAGCTGATCAATTGAGCTTCAGAGTCAGTAGTTCGTGAGACAGTTGTCATTATGGGCAGACAAAGACCAAGTTCTGAGGAGAAGGGTAAGGGCAAGGCCGTAGAGGCTGAGAAGAAGAAGTAGAAGCAGAGGACAGGCGACCCTGAGTGGGACAGAGCTTTAGCTGCAGCGGATGTGGATGTTTCTCCACATAGGAGGCCTGGTGCTTTGAGGATTGGTTCAGTTGAGTCCCAGGGGGAGTTGAGGAGGTCAACCCGTCAGAGAGTGGCGACCACTCCTCTAGTTGCAGAGATGCAGCCGCAGGGAGCTCCTGCCAGTAGGCAGTCGAGAACCGCAGAGTGAGAGGCTGTCCAGAGGAGCTCACAGCAGAGGACACAGAGATGTCCACATCAGAGGACTGGAGTATGTGAGGTGTGCACTGCTAGAGCCGAGAGAGCTCGCTGAGCCATGGGCAGGATTGCAGAGGTTGAGGTTGATTTGCTGAAGTTGAAGGGCCCAGCCATCAAGGCCAAAAGGAGAGTTGACTTCACTGCTTGGGTCCCCGCTGGCAGACATGCGGATGCTGGTCAGTTCTAGACAGTACTCCAGCGGAGGATCTACAAGGCCTACAGGAGGCAGCTCGCCACTAAGGGCAAGAGCTCAGTGTTTGCTGCACACCGCTACTATTCTTTGAAGGCACTGAGCAGAGGAGCTAGAATTGACATGGAGGAGCACATCTCTTATATTTCAAGATTGTCAGAGTTAGTCACCCAACCTTTGAGGTATAGTGAGGACGTGGTGCTTGAGTTTTACACCTCACTGTGGATCTCCCCCGATAGGTCTTATCTCTGGTTCATGTATCGAGGGGAACCACCGGTTTGAGAGGTCCGATGTATTGACTGCTCTAGGATTTGTATCTTCAGAGACACGGATCCACACTTTGGCTCATCCAAATTTTACACCACTGTTTAGACCGTTTGGAGCGATGGAGCCAAGTGATGAGAGAATGAGTATTGCTTTCTCGCCACCTCATGGGGAGCACTACTCGAGCCACCCTCTGCGCTTGACACATGAGGCTCGTGTACTGAGAGGGTTGCTTGGTAGGTCGATAGCGCCTCGAGCTAGCTACAGACAGAGAGTTATTATTCTGCATCAGTGGCTGTTATGTTTTCTGCTGAGGCACAAGATCTTTGACTTGACAGACTTGCTGCTTGCTCAGATGGAGGATGTTGTCTATGAGGGGGATTGGAGCACGTCAGTTACCTTTTGCCCACTACATATGACTGATGCTGAGGAGAGAGGGTGTGATGACTGAGGAGTACACAGCATTGCCAGAGATTACCACCTCTTTCAGTCCAGCAGAGCCATCCGACTCTAGGGTCTTTCGAGTGTCTGCTTCACAGAACACCCTTGGAGGAGAGGAGATCACAGCCTCGGATGATGTTGAGACTAAGGATCCGGAGGGAGTACAGCTGGGTGCTGGGAGCACTGAGGCTCCAGGTCAGGTCGAGACTCCGACCTCTCATGCTACACTTGACCCTGCTCTTGCTGCAGATTAGATGCTATTCAGGCAGAGCAGGAGGAGCAAAGGAGATTTCGAGAGGAGCAAGCTGAGCTTATTCGCCGAGAGAGGGCCAGTTGAGGAGAAGATCTGACTCGAGCGCCTCCATATTGAGGAGCGGCTTCAGATGGAGAGAGAGAGCTTGCAGAGGAGAGGAGACGGCAGGACAGAGAGTTTCATGAGAGGTCGCAGCGCACTCAGTTGAAGATGGCAGCGGCTATTTCATATATGTCTGCCAGTTTTGGAGCTATCGCGTCTTATCTCCAGGGGACTAGTATGCCACCTCATCCAGCGTTTCTGACGACTACGGTGCCAGGTCCGCTGCCTTTACGGCTCCAGCCTACTACACCAGCCTCAGTTTTCTTCAGTGCCAGCATTCACTTCTGAGTTGCAGAGCCAGAGTCAGCAGCAGCAGCAGTCCAATTTCTCTACACTGCTCTCGGCCTCGCTTTCACCATTCGTACCTTTTGGGACAGCCAGCACAGCTATAACTACAGGGGGAGTTAGTGTTTCTGTCATTTCATCTCAGTTCTCAATGTTGGTGCTATTTGCTTCTGCTGAGCCGAGGGTGTCAGTACCAGCATTGGAGTCAGGGACGACAGTGGGTAGTTCTTCGCTTGCTTCGAGTGTTCACTCTTTCGAGGCTATCACTGCTGAGTCAGCTTTGACAGAGCCATTGCCAGAGGCTTCACAGACAAAGCCAGCAGCCACCACAGCCAAGCAGCCCAGAGCTTCAGATGCAGATATCTTGGTTGAGGCCAGATATTCTCCAGATGAGGCAGCTCAGGCCCTTGCCAGTGCGGATCAGCCAACTTCAGTTGAGGGCAAGGAGCGGTCCCCGACGTCTTCTTCAAGCTTGAGTGCTTTTGACGATGTTGAGCAGCTAGGAGAAGACCAGTCAGCAGCAGCAGCTCAGCCAGCAGAGGAGCAGCCTTCGACTGTCACAGCACCCAGCTCTTCAGCGACGCAGGATTATATCTTCTATAAGAGTTGGGTGAGAGACATGAGGTGTATCGTTCTGAGAGCTAGCTGTCTAGGGGGAGACCGTGGATGGGTAGTTAGGGCTCTGGATTTCATTTAGCGAATTTCATTGGCTCTTTGTGACATTTTGATGAGCTTGTGTTTCGTTCGACTCTTTTAGCTCATTGGAATGCACTCGGTTTTTGGACTAACCCCGTGTTTTCTTTGTGAATGGCTCTTAATGCTTTATCTATTTTGCAGGTTTCTTTGTGCATGTGCGCTCCCGTCTCATTCTCTATCATGCACTATTCTTTGTCAACCATCGTTTTCCCTCTCTATTTGCTTCCTGGGTGACTTTTTGGATGATTAGATGACAAAGGGGGAGAGAGCTACCAAACAGGGGGAGAACCGGAGGAGAGCGATGCTTCCTACCCATGACAAAGAAGGGAAACTCTTGCAAAAAAAATTTGAGGAGTCATCAAGGTAAGGGGGTAAGTGTTCTTTCGAGATGCGTTTTATTCTCTATCTTCTTTCATCTCGTTTGGACTGTTAGTGAGTACTATGGTTGTCATCAATCACCAAAAAGGGAGAGATTGTAAGATTCATGATCTTTGAAGTCCCCTAAAAGATATGATTTGATTTTGGTGATTCAGTAGACATCATAGGTAACCATTGTGTTGTGGGTACCACCCCGCCAATTCTACATTAACATGGTAGGCTTTCTCGGTGGATGATAAGGACGATCCCTAGAAGAGGAGTTGTCGGGCGCCGAAGGACCAAGACTAAGGACTAGGTAGAGAGTCCATAAAATCGCCGGTAGTATTAAGGGGGGTAAGGTCATTTGTCTCCTGTCATACAAGTGTTAGAGAGTGTGAATGCTCCTTAAATCCTCAGAAAGCACTAAAGATGGTAGAGAAAGCGAAGTCGAAGACTGGAACTCAAGACCAGCTGAAGATTCAGTCACCGAACCGAACAGTCCGATGAACCCTGGAGGAGCCAGTCCAGAGAGAGGTGCTCCCTGTAGTTGAGGAGGATCAGTCACCGGATAGTCCATTGGTGCAATGACAGGACAATCCAGTGAGCCAGAAGCTGAAGTCCAGAGAAGGTGTCTCTAGGAATCCAAAAGTGAAAGTCACCGGACAGTCTAGTGTTCTATGGAATAGATTTTAGAGAGGGTGTTTCCCTGGTAGAGGAGGAAGAAGGGTCACTGGACAGTCTAGTCACCGAACAGTCTGGTGATTGCATAAAGCAGTCAGCTTTATGATATCACGTCTCAACGGTTGTTTCTAGGCTTGGAGCCAATTTAAACCGTTGAGGGGGACATTTTTCAATGTGCCCTTGATTAGAATTGCTGGAGCCAAGTTGTGAGAGCCCAAGGGACACCACCAAGAGAGCACATTGCAAGATTGAAGATTTTTTGTGCTAGTAGGAGAGTGATAGGGAGCATTCATACACTTCTAGAGCTTGTAGGGCTTGAGAGAAGTGATCTTTACCTATTACTCTTGGTGTGGGCAGCCTAGACTGACTAAGAGTCAGTGCTTGAGCTTCCGAGAAGATTGTGAAAGACGACGCCAAGTTTGTACGCGGTTCGGGTCCCCTGCTCGAAAGGGACACCAAGAGAGAGCGTCCGAGCCTTGAAGGCTTGCTCTCGCGCTTGGATATGTGACTTCACTCTGGGAGTGAAGCGTACCCTTGTGAGCATCGTTTTGGGAAAGACGGGAGGGACCGGGACTCTGACGGGAGTGGTCCAACAAGGATTAGAGGAAGGCGCCTACCTTTTGAGACCTCGAAAAAAAATCACTGAGCACTATTTATCTCACTCTCTTACCGCATTTACTTACTGATAGGTTGTTCTTTGATTCTTTGGTGGCTATCGTGCTAGTGCTTGCTTGTTGTTATTTCCTTATTACTAGCATTGTTAGGGGTCTTGGCCTACTAGACTTGTTTAAGTTTGCTTCCGTTGCGGTCAAGTATTATAGTTTTAGTTCGTAGCAAAATTAGTAATATAAGTCCACCGATTCAACCCCTTTTTTATTGTCCTTGATCCTTACATCAGGTCATACAAGTGTTAGTATGTATGAATGCTCTAAGTTACCTCAGAAAGCACTTAAGATGATAGAGGAAGCAAGTTAGTTGAAGCCAAAGTCATGTTGAAGTTGAAGATTCAAGACTCAACATCAGATGCAATCACCGGACAGTCTGGTGAGTCAGATCAGAGTCCAGAGAAGGTGTTTTCTAGAGCCAGATGCAGAGAGTCATCTGACAGTTCAATGTGAAGAGTCATCGAACAATCTAGTGTCTGCTAAATGCAGAAAGCTTTATGAAATCATATTCCAATGGTTGTTTATGGGTTGGTAGCCTATATAAACCGTGGAGAGGGACATTAAGGAGTATACCTAAGATCTGAATTGTTGGAGCAAATTTGTGAGAGGTCAAGGGACACCAAGGGGAGAGCACAACTCAAAATTAGAGATTTTTTGTGCTACTAGAAGAGTGAATAGGAGCATTCATACACTTGTAGATCTTGTGGGGCTTTTAGAGAAGTGATCTTGTTCTATTACTCTTTGTTTCATAGCCTAGACGGGATAGAAGTCAGTGATCAAGCTTCCAAGGAGATTGTGAAAGATAACACTAACTTTGTACGCGGTTATGGATCCCCACTCGAAAAGGATACACTAAGAAGGAGCGTCCGAGCCTTGGAGGCTTGCTCTTGCGGGTGAGTATTGTTCGCTACAGCCAGATTGCTGGTGATTCACTCTAGAGAGTGAAGCATACTCAAGAGATCACCATTCCAAGAATCGTGGGAGGGACCAGTACTTTGATGGGAGTGGTCCAACGAGGATTAGAGAAAAGCACCAACCTTATGATTATCAGGAAAAATCGCTAAGCATTCTCTTGACCCTACGCTTTACATTCCACATTTTATAGTCATTGAGTAGTGTTATAGGTTGCTTTGTGAATCCTCTTGGTGGCTATCGTGGTAGAGTTTGCTTATCTCTTTATCTTATCACTAGCATTGTTAGGGGTTTTGACCTACAAGAATTGCATAGGTTATTCTCGTTAGTGATCAAGTCTCATACTTTGAGTTTGTAGCAGAATCGAGTCCCATAAGTCCATCGAGTCTCATAGTTCGAGTTTGTAGCAGAATCGAGTCCCATAAGTCCATCGATTCACTTGTTAATGAGCTATTTGGGAGGTCCTCGTGTCCTCAAAGTTTATTTTCTTCTTGCGTCGCAGATTCATGTCTTTTGCAGAGGGTGGATCTGATATATAAGGCATACTTGAAAATAGACCCATATGAATATGGACCATTCATTTACGTTGATCTCAACAGTTAAATTGTTCTTTTACCTCCTAGGAGGTAAATTTTTTTAATAAATATTAATTGCTAAATAATTCAATTTG
This sequence comes from Zoysia japonica, assembly GCA_001602275.1. Classification (NCBI taxonomy): domain Eukaryota; kingdom Viridiplantae; phylum Streptophyta; class Magnoliopsida; order Poales; family Poaceae; genus Zoysia; species Zoysia japonica. The sequence continues at coordinate 834,906 of BCLF01000110.1, read as the reverse complement.
GAAAGTTATTATTGAGTTTTGACAGGTGACGATAATCAGGGGCATGCTTCCTTATATAAATCAACGATTGAAATCGAATTCGTGTCTTACCTCCTAGGAGATGAAACAACATCACCTGCTCTATTTTAAAAGGACTCATATATAAAGCCTGAGCTTTGGCCAGTGTCCTCCTTGAGCCACATCGCCCTGTCGCTCATAGCCATTGGATGGAGGTCTGGGGTGCCGCAGTGCGAGGGTGGGAAAGCTGGCGTCGACGGCTGGCCCACCTCGTCTCTATCCTTTCTCCTAGCCCCTTCTATCTCCCTCTCTCCCCAGCGGGGCTTCTGACAGGGTAGTCGAGCTTCGGTGCGGCGTCGCCTTTCCTTCTCCGTCTCCGGCTACGGCGGGGGTGACCAAGAGTGGCATATCGAAGATTGATCCCTCATCTCCCTCCTCCATTGCGCCGTTGGCCCAGTCCCCGGCTCGTCCTTAGTCTTTTGTATGACCCACTCCTCCCCCGCTCCTGCCCTTTCTTCTCACTGTGCACCTTGTTGGAATGTGATCGCCAGGCCTTGATTCTTGCGCGAATAATGGGAAGGCACATAAAAGGAATGCTTGAAAAGAAATGAAATCAGTCAAATAAGGAAACTCACGCCATGATCGGAGGCACAGTCAACTCCATTGGTTGCGGCCCCCTCTCGCAATAGTGCTATAAAAAGAAGGACAACCCAGCGTCTCTGGAAGTCCAACGAGTGCCAGAGATTTGTCTCTCCCTGACATTCCCTCAACCCTAACAGATCCTCAGAGCGCTGCTAACGAGGGGAAGGCTGCCTGCAAGATGACGATGATGACTCCCGTACAGGGGCAGTGTAGGTGGCACCCCGAAGGATGCCGCTGCCCTGTGAGATCCGCCAGCAAGCCTGCATCACGCAGGCACGGGGCTTCGCTGGCCCCTATGGCTTCATCTGGAGATGGTATACCCCTTTCCCCATCTCCCTCTTGGTGGTTATGCATGAGGCTAGTTGTAGATCTTGGGTTTAAGTTGTTAATGATGCAAAATTAGTTCCTACATTTGGTATCTTTCGCCGATCTAGTCTCTGCATGACCCCTACGACCCGATTTGGTTTGGATTAGACTTGATTAAGGCTCGATGTGGTGATTAGTGTTCGGTTTGCAAGGGGATTAGAACAAAATCAAGAGGAACCAAACAAAAACCCATCATGTTTTATCAGATCCGAGCACTACCCCAAAGAAAATCCCCAAAATTGAAAGCAAATCGAGTAGATCAAACCTTTTGTTGCTGATCTAAGGGCGCCGCTGGTCTTGAATGCCGGCTTGGCTGTGCTTTGGGCTGGCCGCGCACCTACGGGCCTTGTTTGTGCCGCATGCCCTGCGTCACTCGGTCGCCGACTCTGAGGCCGCGGGCCTCGCCCCACGTGGCATTGCGCGCTTGCGCCATTCGCATGCTGCACCTCGTGCACCGCGCGCTGGCTCGGCCATGCGCCGCCCCGAGCGCTCTGCTCTTTTTGGTCCATTTTTTCAGGATAGAATGCTTTAGGGTTTGGGACCCTGACCAAAGAACGCGGTTTTTATATTCCATTCATTGAATCTTGGCCGTCAATTCCAATCCAACGGCTTAAATTAGATCCCTACTTATGTTTGGGCTGGGCAGTAAGCACCGGGGTGCAGGCATGGTCAGGATTTCCAGTGTATTTACGTGTGGGCTTTTCATGGACCACATTTCCTAACGGACTGGATTTAATTAGGTAACTTTTAGCAGGCCGAAATATGATGTTTAGGATAGATTTATTATGGGCCGCACAGTATAGAGTGTGCTGTTTTGTGCCAAAATAATGCATTTTATCAAGCATTTTATTTATTCTATATTCACATTTTATGATGCTAATGATTAAATTAATTAGATAATTAAGTGCCTGATAATTATGATTATTTTTCTGCTGCGTATTATTTTATTCCATAAATTAAATTGAACCAACGGAATATTTATTTAGAGGATATTATTTAGTATTTTATTTCGATGACTTGTTATTAATTTCTAGCCAACGTTGTTGTTAATTACTTGTCGTAATTTTCATGTTTTATTCTCACTTCTACCCAGCGGTGTTGTAAAAATTATTAATTTGCATTATTTTAACCAAACCAATGTTGGGTTATTTTGATGCATATAAATACTTATGTTTTTTCTAATGTTTTCTTTTGTATTCAGCTCCGAACATTTTGGTCACTGTCAACGGCATTGAGAAACTTGTCATAAGGTTTGGTGCGTCATGTTCGGCTCTGGTCTGCATGAATCAGCGAATGCTCTCACTTGTTGACCAGCAGGAAGCGGATCATGCCCTTCTCTAATCAAGCCCCGCAGGCAAGAAAACGATCTCCTTTGTACAAAATTGCAAAAAAAAACTATACTTGGGGAAATAATTACTACTCCCTTAGTCGTCTTTTAAGTTTTAGATACCAAGTTTGACTATTCATTTTATTCAAAAAAAATGAAAATATTGTTTAGTGAATTAGTTTGTTATTAGAAACACTTTAAGTGTCATTTGTTTATGAATAAATTTCACAAAACTACAGGTATTTTACCTATATTATCACAAAACTACATATTTAAGTTAGAATTTCAGAAAACTACAAATTTGTTACAGTAATTTCAGAGACATGTGTATAGAATATGTAGTTTTGTGATAAATTATATATAAAATCTGTATTTTTGTGATAAATTAGATACAATACCTGTAGTTTTGTGATAAATTAGACATAAAATCTGTAGTTTTATGAAAATATGGCTTAAATGTATAGTTTTGTGATACTATTGACAAAATACATGCGGTTTTGTGAAATTTACTCTTTGTTTATTATATCTGTATAAATTTTTTAAATAAAAAATAATCAAACATGTTTTCTAAAAAGTAAAAAATGGCACTTATTTTGTAACATAGGGAGTAAGAACATAGAAAGACATCGGAAATAAATTTCACAAAATCTCAAATACTATTGATCCACATCTCTTTGCCCCCCCCCCCCCCCCCATGGCAGCGCTTTAACGGCAAGTCGCCGATGTCCACTGTTGGCATGCTGTCATCCACAAGGGGTCACCCTCGTCCTCGGCCACCTATAAAAACCCCACCATCGGTCGAAACCCTACCTCGCCGCCCTTCCCCAACTCGAGGACTACTGTCAATGTTTGCCATGGAGCTTAAATCCATTCCCCGCCACTTCTGTGCCCCATCTCCGCTGAAATAGGCATAAGATGCTACTCTTAATGCAAATTGGAGAAGTGTTTCGGAGGGAAGGATGTAGCACTTTTATTGCAACGGTTTTGTTCACAACCTGAAGCAAAAGTACTTTGAGAAGTTCTACTAAATAGGAACTTAATTGCATCAATGAAATCCTCGAGTGGAAAATAACTGAATTTGCAAAAAAAAGTATTAGCATTCCATAAAGCGACAAACACTAAGGCCCATTTTGGATTGCGGAATAAATTCTGCAATCCTATGTTTTCATATGCAATTGGACTGATTCTTTTACAATTTCTTTAAAATTCATAAGGTTTGACAGGACCCCTAAATTTCAGCCAAGATAAGGATGTAAATTTTTGGAATCATACAGAACAGCAGAATTACTGTCCCTGCAAAATGCAAACAGATTTGTTTGCTTGAAGTTTTGGTAAATGTCATCGGAAATAAAGCTGCTACCTTATAACATAACGATAAAAGATGCCACGCGGTTGCGTTTAATGGTCAGTCAGAGCCATTCCTCGAACAAGTTGTCGTTCCGTCAGCACGTCCAGCAGAACGGGCTCTGTGCCTTGAACGCATCCACCACACCGGCGATGGACCCGGCCGCCGCTGAAACGGACACAACGAAGCATCCGGCACTGAGAGACTGCAAGAGCACCCAACGAGCACTCCACCGGGCCACTCCCCGCTGAGCGACGTACATCTCCACGGGGAAGTACACGGTCAGCGGCCAGAAGGAGAGCGCTCCGATGAGCCCGACCACGGAGCCGAAGAAGGGCAGCAGCATGGCCACGGCGGTGGTCACGCACACGTACATCGTTCGCCAGACCAGCCGGATCGGGCTCGCGGCGAACGCGACTGGCCCCAACCGGAGGTCGCTGGTTCGGACGAGCGCACTGCCGGGCCACGCGGCGGCGGCGCGCCGCTCGACGTAAGCGAAGACCGGCTGGCTCATCACCTGGTACGTGCCGACCAGGTGCACCACGACGGCGGCGTTCGCCACGTCGAGCAACCAGAAGGGCTCGTAGAACCCGAAGCCCGTGAGGAGGTTGTCCGGCGCGTCGGTGCCGAAGGCCGCGTACCCCACGCAACCGCACAGCAGGTAGATCACCGTCGTCACGGCCACGCTCAGCGCCGTCGCCTTCTTCATCACCTTAGCCTCGGATGGCGGCGGTGACTTTATTGTGTCCTGAATAGGAAATGGATGTAAACGTCCACTACTTGACTAGCGATGACCAGAGACTTAAAATAAGCTACTAGCAATCATTAATAGGCCATGGTTGGTGACTTGCCTGGATCTCAAGCAGGATGAGGGAGAACCCATAGGCGAAGGCGATGTTGCCGAAGGCCTGGAGACTGCGCCATACTTTCTGCATCACAGTAATTCCAGCGCCGGCGCTGATTACCCCCGTGATGCTTCCCTTTATTCCTCCATTTACTGCAAATCTCACAAACATCTCAGAAGAATCTACGAATAAATAATTATTTGTTCTACACATTCGCCGTATCTGAACGTAGACGGCCCCCTCTTAATTACCAATGATCTGTGCGATGCCAAGGGAGATGCCGACAGCGGAGTAGGAGAAGGACATGATAGTGGCGACGGTAGAGAGCCACCACACCTTGTGCAGGTCGGGGATCTGCGAGAAGACGATCTGCATGACTCCAAACATGGCGATGTACGGACTGGTGGAGGCGTGGCACGGGTCCTTGTGTCCCATCCAGTGGAAGCATCCGGCCCTCTTGATCGCCCTGCTCATGAAGCATGCACGAGCACATGACAGATCTGCTCATGTTGATGTGGATGCAGACATGCAGGACGGTTTTGGGGGAATTAATTACTTACCTCATGCTGACGGAGGCCGCGATGGTGACCCCGATGCCGATGCCGAAGAGGTTGGACAGCTGCATGGCGCTGCACAGCCTCTCCTGCGAGCTGCCCAAGGCGGCGCGCACGGCGTCGATGTACGTCCGGTTGCGCTGGCCGAACACAGGGTCGCCGGAGCGGTAGCACTCGGCGAGGAGCGTGGAGGTGTAGCAGATGACGGCGGCGAAGAGCACCATCACGGCGGGGCCGGCCACCCAGCCCAGCTGCGCGACGCCCCACGCCAGCGACAGCACGCCGGAGCCAATCACCGCCGTGATGATGTGCGCGCTCGCCGTCCACAGCGTGCCGTTGCGCAGCGGCCTGCCGTCGTCATCGACTAGAGGCTTTGACGGCGGCGACTCCACGGGGCCGCCTCCACGCTCGCCACCGGCGCTCAGCTCAACTTCCTCGACACGCGCGTCAAGGCGTGCCATGATGTGTGGGACGTGATCGATGACGGACACTGAGACGCGGCTAATCTCTCAAGAAACCAAAAAGGAAAACGTAGGAGAAATGGAACATTTGGTCGATACTGAGAGTTCCCGGCCTCAAACCTGGGGAGTGTAGCTGTGGCAACGGCGACTATTTATGAAGAAAAAAAAAAGGTCAGTAGCCGTCCTTTATTGCACACAATTATTTCATGCATGCCAACAAAATAAATTAGGTGCTACTTTTCCTAGCCGTTGCAAAAATTAATCATAGAAGCTACTAGACCAAAATTGGAATGACAAGTCAAGCCAGGGTCTTCAGTTGACCCAATACGAAACCAAGAAAGAATAAAGATGGTCACGAAACGGATCAGAAATAGATGCTATATCTTAAGAAATCCAATAGATATTCTTTTTGAAATATAAATATTAGTTTCGAGCTACTACCATCCAAATTCAGCAAAAAATAAATTATCACAGACTGCATCAGCGAAGGCTCTTAAGAACCCTAGCAGCCCAGTAGCACTTCCTATCCCTACCATATTTGAACATGGATACACTTCATTAATGTCCTAATATGGCGCGCGTCAAGTGAGTCATCACCGCCTCCACGTGTCACCTTGTTCCCATCCCTAGCAGGCCAGCAGCATCGTTGCTCACGCTAGTATATTGTCCTGGATACAGGGGCTGCATGCATTGCAGCGCTCTGCTCCGACGCTCAGAGGCAGAGTATAGCCGATGGAGGGGGTAGGAGCCATGGCAGCCCCGTCAGGTCCACCCGCAAGTGACTGATCTGTTGAGCATAGTAACTTGATCCAACGGTATTGTACTCTCACCGTCTCACTTTAGTGATCGTCCACCAAAATTTTGTGGCATCCCACTTCTTCTCGGTAGAGTGGCAAAATAAATAGCGCAAACCATATATTAAATGCAACCTGACAAACTCAATTTAAAACATATTTAGAAGTTTAGATTTTTTTTGAAAAGATGCATATGAATAGATGTGGTGGGGGTGCCGGATGGACAGATATGTGGTGGGAGTAGTGTCCGTGGGCGGTCGTGTGAAAGCGACTTGGGGGTAGGGGCCGACGAGGCGGAGGGTGACGAACACCGGCTGCCATCAACAAGGAGGATGAGGGGGATGACAGACGGTGGCTGCCATCGACGAGGAGGGTGAGGGTTGCGATGGCTGGCAAGGGGGAGAGTGATTGGGGGTGGAAGCGGGCAACGACTCGAGGCAATCAAGGTGTAGAGTGGGGACCAATGACAAGCAGGGCAGCCGTCGAGGGGTGGTAGGAGCCAGGGTTGGAGAGGGTAAGGGGTGGTGGCGGGGAGGGGGACGACCAGAGGAGGGCAGCAAGGGGAAAGTTTGGAGGTGGCCGGTGGGATGTGGGGGCACGCGTAGTCAGATTTACTTTGAACATTTAGGGCGGGCTTTAGGCCACTGACGAAATGTTGGTTGCAAATAAAGAAGTTATAATGATTGACCGTCTAACAATAAAATGAAATAAAATTAACAACCAGCCATCTGTTCTAAAAATGAGAAATAACAGCTGGCGGTTTGTTACTAATCTTTGCCAACCAACACTCTTACGGTATGGGATTTTTAGTAAACCACCTGCCGATGTTAATTTTGGGCTATGTACAGTGTTTTAAAAGATATGAAAAATGATAACATGATGATCCAAATGTGGTAAATGATAAAATAGTATATAGTGCCATATGTTTTAAACAAATACTCTCTCCGTTTTTTAATTGTTGTCGATGTTGACTTTTAATTTCAACTTTGACTATTTATTTTATTGAAAAATGTTTGATGAATATTATATATGTTATTATAATTTAGTTTACTATTAGATATATTTTAATCATATATTTGAATTTATTTTTTGAATAAAACGAATAGTCAAAGTTAAGATTAAAAGTCAACGGCGACAACAATTAAAGAACGGAGGGAGTATATGTTTGGACGTTCTGTGTTCATGCTTCTCTCTATGTCATCGATGCACATGCCACACATTTCAGAATCTTTTGAAATTTCTAAATATGTTTTTTTAATGAGTTTGCATGTTTGCACCTAATATGTGGTTTGCACTTCAATCGTAGACTGCGTTGGTCCTAGCTAGGTCTCATTTCCTTCCCTTGAATCAACCACACCACGTCGATGGCGTCCCTCTTGCCAATGCCAATTAACCGAGACCAGCCATCATCTCTGCCGACTAGTCACAAGATGCATCCGTCATCGTTTTGGTGTTGACTTAATTAGAGCATCTCCAAAAGTTTTTCATTAACTCCTCCTAAATCAAATTATAAAAGATTAGTGTAAAAAACCTTCTCCAACAACTCCCCTAAACACCTCCGTATGGGTCCCCATAAATCCTCCATCTACAGGGGTAGATCTGAGAAACTTTCTGGAGTCCCTAATATTCTCTCATATCTAACTAAATTATGGGATCGGTTGCTGGCTTAGACTCAAATTTGAATTATATTGAGATATGTTTAAAGGAGCCGTTGGAGAAGGCGATTAAAATAGACTCCAAAATTTTTTAGCGTGACCCCAAAAAACACATTTTGGGGTGATTTTTCTGGAGAGTGTTTCTTCGTCATTCTTCCCTCCTTCCCAAGAGCGATAGAAAGTGTTGGCATTTCTTTTTTCCTAATTAAGATAAAATCAATTTATTTCACAGTGGCACGAAAAACCATTGTTTCATTTCATTCGGGTATTTTCAAGGATATAATATTTTACGTTGGGAAGCTTGGCGGAAGAGTATTGTTAAATTTATATACTAGCTCATTACAAGCATCTATACCAAAGAGGTGGTATGGATATTCGTTTTATAACATTGTTAGGGATATATAGGAAAAAGTTCAGATTATTGAAGGTATAGCTGGTTATTCCTTATATACACAATAGGTCGATAACTTAGCTCAAAGTGTGTGTGCTAGCTAATTGCTGTCAATGGCTCCATCCCCGAGCACCATGCAAGCTAAGAGCCGGCCCATTTGGAAGAGTTTTTGATGTGGTTTTTACTTTGCCTTATAAGGAATTTTTTTACACCGTAGCATATAAGACAGAAGAGAAAAATAAACTATAGATCGGCTAAGTAATGAAAACTAGCTTCTGTGGCTCCGCATAAACCGAAGCCCTCCAAAACGCCCCCTGAGCCTTCAGTGTCCCAGCGAGCATACAGTGGAGAGCGTGTGCATACCACCTCTTTTCTTTGCTACAACATTGCCTATTACAGATGAGACCCCAAGTCGATTCTGAGCCACTTCATGTGCCAATTGCTGTCATGGATGACTAATACTACTCTCAAAAGGTCAAGAGCACGATATTCCGACGACGACGGAATCTCGTCGCTTTGTGGGAGATATAGCTTTGTTCGAGTTTTTTACATCAAGCGGGTATTAGACAGGTACAATACATGTAACCTTTTAAATTTATTTTCGCTGAAGAATAGTTTCGACCACATAATAAATTATGACGAATAAAATCACCACCGCCTGTTCATGTTATATTCGTTCCTACATTCCCTTTTATTTGGTTTCCTACCTATAGGGCAATCATATCATCAGTGCATCTAATTCCAAGCTTTTTCTAACTTGCTCCTCTGCCGTCCAATGCGTTAGCAAAGCACCTCCTATATATTATCGGAGTCACTTTTCCCTTTAGTCCCAGTTGAAATTTGAATTTCATTGACTCTCTCCGGAGCCCCGCGATCGATTTGTGGTCAAAAGGGGGCCTTGTGTCCTAACAAGTCATGTCAAAAGGAAATCGATCACGCGCCAAACATTGCCTTTTACGGTCTCCTCGCCCTCAGATCATTCACCTGCATCAACTATGGTTTCATTTTTTACCACATTATTACTGCTATACACCATCCCTTTTGTGAAATTATTATCACTGTATAGTTTAGACGACTACACAATGTCAGTAATTTCATAACAGAGGTACATATCGATTGTAAAGTTGTGATTACATCGTATGTGATCCCTCTCAACAGGGGCTGATCCAGGGCTGTTGCTGGTGGCGCTGCAGCCCTGCCTGGCTCCAGTTTTTCAGAGGTGAAGTCATCTTAACTTCGGATCGGGATCGTCGACGGCAGTCGCTCCATCAGCAGTCACTCGGAGCAGTCAGGTTATCCACCGTCTAATCCAACCGAAGACATCCAACAACTCGGCACCGTGGTTCGCTAGCCCGAGACGAAGTCTGCAGTGTAGCAGGCTTTATATTGATATTTCATTCTTCTTTTCTCATTACAAAAAATTAAAAATTAATATTGTGAGGCTCAAATAGTTACATCAATTTAACGAATCAAGAAGAGACAATAAAGAACCCATTTTGATTAGAAACACTCAATGATTTTTTTCCGAGTACTTTATAATTTGGTTAAAAAAGTAACTGCTCCCTCCGTTCACTTTTAATTTAATTCTAGGCTCAAAGAGAGAAAAGTGCACTAAAAAATAAAAAAGTGTATTGAAAAGTGAAAAAGATGCTTTGAGAAGAGAAAAATGTGTGTTATAAAAAGAAAAATTCTGTTGAAAAGAGAAAAATTGTATTTAGAAGTCTAAAAGGTAGATTGGGAAACATTTTTCTATTCACAACGCACCTTTTCACTTCTCAGTACACTTTCTCCCTTTATAATACGTCTTTTTCTCTTCCTCGCATATTTCACTTTTTTCAACGCACCTTTTTCACTTTTGAATATATTTTTCCTCTTCTCAACACACAATTTTCTTTTTCCAATGCAGATTTCTCTCTTTCAAACGCACCTTTTTACTTCTCAATATACTTTCTCTTTCCAATCATCATTTTCACTTTTAAATACATTTTCTTTCTTGCTAACACAAAATTTTCTCTTCCACACCTTTCTCTCTTCCTAACGCACATTTTCACTTCTTAATACACTTTCTCTCTTTATAA